>VWZI01011473.1:7878-17947 GCA_013396835.1 Psilopogon haemacephalus
GTGGGGATGGGGTGGGGATGGGGTGGGGATGGGGGGGAGATGAGGTGGGCCCCCGTGGGCCTCCCCAGCAGGGGATGTAGCTGCTGTCCCCTGTCCCACAGCTGCGCCAGAAGCTGGAGCTGCCCAGGGAGCTGCCGAGGAAGCTGAGGGAGGCCGAAGAGGAGAGCCAGAGACTGAGGGGGGCCCTGGAGAAGAAAACCCAAGAGCTGCAGAGGAGCTTGCAGGAGTAAGAGCTGCTGAGAGGGGACAGGTCCCTGCCTGTGTCCTGCTGCGGGGATGCTTCTGCAGGCTGCTGGGAGGTGTTGGCAGATGCAAAGGGGGTTGGGGGAGCTGTCACCACCCCCCACCCACTGTCCCCCATCCTCATCCTCATCCTCTGCCGTGCTGGGATGAGCCACACACCACTGCCCGTGCTGAAGGGTGCAGTGCCCACGCTGATGGGTTCAGTGCCCTTGCTCACGAGTGCAGTGCCCACACTGATGGGTGCAGTGCCCACACTCAATGAGTGCAGTGCCCATGCTCACAGGTGCAGTGCCCACACTCAATGGGTGCAGTGCCCACACTGATGGGTGCAGTGCCCATGCTGGTGGGTACAGTGCTCACACTGATGGGTTCAGTGCCCACACTCAATGAGTGCAGTGCCCTTGCTCATGGGTGCAGTGCCCACACTCAATAGGTGCAGTGCCCTTGCTCATGGGTGCAGTGCCCACACTCAATGGGTGCAGTGCCCACGCTGGTGGGNTGCCCACGCTGGTGGGTGCAGTGCCCCCAGTCAATGGGTGCAGTGCCCACACTGATGGGTGCAGTGCCCACACTCAATGAGTGCAGTGTCCACACTGATGGGAGCAGTGCCCGTGCTCATGGGTGCAGTGCCCACACTCAATGGGTGCAGTGCCCACACTGATGGGAGCAGTGCCCGTGCTCATGGGTGCAGTGCCCACACTCAATGGGTGCAGTGCTCACGCTGATGGGTGCAGTGCCCTTGCTCATGGGTGCAGTGCCCACGCTGGTGGGTGCAGTGCCCACACTCAATGGGTGCAGTGCCCACCCTGGTGGGTGCAGTGCCCGTGCCGAGGGCTGGGTGCCGCAGTGGTGTGCAGGCTCTTTGGGTGCTCCCCACCAGGCTGAGCGAGCTGAGGACCAGCAAGGAGAAGGTGGAGGCCAGGCTGGGGGACTGTGAAGAGCAGCTCCTGGCTGCCCACCAGCAGCTCCAGCGCCTGCAGCACAGCTCCAGCACAGCCCCGGACAGCGAAGCCCTCTACAAGGTCTGCTGCTGGTGACACCCTCGGGTGTGAGCATCCCCCACGGCCCTGCCACTTCACCACCGCCACCAAACCAGGCTCTGTCCCTTTCCCTCAGGAGCTTCTGGAGACCAGGGAGGAGCTGGAGGAGGCTCTGAGCTCCAGGCAGCGCCAGGAGGAGCAGCTGCGGCTGCGGGAGAGGGAACTGACGGCGCTGAAGGGAGCCCTGAAGGAGGAGGTGGCAAACCACGACAAGGAGCTGGACAGGGTCAGGCAGCAGTGCCACAGCGACATGGAGCAGCTGAGGCGCAGCATGGAGGACATCTCCAAGGTCTGGCCCCAGGGTGGGGAAGGAGCTTGGCTTTGCCTGGGGGTGCTGGGTGGCAGCAGCTGGGCAGGAGCCAGCAGTGTGCCCAAACAGGCCAAGAGCATCCTGGGCTGGAGAAGGAGCAGTGTGGGCAGCAGGAGCAGGGAGGTCCTTGTGCCACTGTGCTCAGCACTGCTCAGGACACACCTTGAGTGCTGTGCCCAGCTCTGAGTCCCTCAGCCCAAGAGATGTTGAGGTGCTGGAAGGTGACCAGAGAAGGGCAGCAAGGCTGGGGAGGGAGCACAGCCCTGAGAGGAGAGGCTGAGGGAGCTGGGGGGGGTGCAGCCTGCAGCAGAGGAGGCTCAGGGCAGAGCTCATTGCAGGGAGGTTGTGGCCAGCTGGGGTTGAGCCAGAGGACACCCAGGGACAGGAGGAGAGGACACAGCCTCAAGCTGTGCCAGGGCAGGCTCAGGCTGGAGGTCAGGAGAAGAGATTGGCACTGGGCTGGGCTGCAGGGGAGGTGGTGGAGTCCCCATCCCTGGAGTTGTTCTAGAGGAGGCTGCATGAGGCACTCAGTGCCAGGGCTCAGACCATCAGAAGGTGTTGGGTGAGAGGTTGGACTGGAGGAGCTCAGAACTTTTTCCAACCTGCTCCATTCTGTGATTCTCTGAGTTCCTTCCAGAGCTGGGAGTGAGGTTTGTGTCCTGCCCCAGCCTTGTCACATGGAATAGGAGGGGGCTGGGAAGGGACCTTCTGAGGTCATCCAGTTCAACCCCCCCCTCCCCAGCCCCAGCCAAGGTAGGGTCACCTAGAGAAGGTCATGCAGGGACACATCCAGGTGGGTTTGGAATGACTCCAGAGGTGGAGACTCCAACCCCTCTGTGGGCAGCCTGCTCCAGGCCTCCACCACCCTTCAATTCCAGAAGTTCCTCCTCAGGTGGAGCTTCTGATGGTCCAGTCTGTGCCCACTGCCCCCTTATATCCTGGTCCCATCCTTCTTGCCACCCGCTCTTGAAGTATTGATCAGCATTGATCAGGTCCCACTCGGTCTTCTCATGAGAAGAAGACTTCTTTGCCTCCTCAGACTCTTCTCAGGCTGAAAAAACCCAAGCCCCTCAGTCTCTCCTCACAAGAGAGATGTTCCAGTGCCCTAGCAGGGGCAGGATGGAGCAGGATGTCCCCACTGGAGCATCCACCTGGCCAAGGTGGAGGTGCCGGGGTGGGAGCGGAGAGGTTTAGAAGCTCCCCAGATCCCTGCCTGGCTTCCCTGGGGCTTGGTTCGTGGTGGGGCAGGAGCTCAGCATCATTAGAACATCCCAGGGGGAGGCTCACTCAGCTCTTGGGCCCTAGGATCAGGCCAACCTGGAGTCAGAGAAGCAGAAGATCAGCAGCGTGGTGAGGAACCTGCAGCGGGAGCTGGAGGAGAGCGAGGAGGAGACAGGACACTGGAGGGACATGTTCCAGAAGAACAAGGAGGAGCTCCGCAGCACCAAGCAGGAGTAAGAGCTGGGGCCAGGTTGCCCAGGGAGGCTGTGGATGTCCCCTCCCTGGAGGTGCCCAAAGCCCAAAGGTTTGGATGAGGCCCTGAGCACCTTGGGCTGGTGGAGGTGTCCCTGGAGGTTGTTGAACCTCGCTGGAGGTTGTTGAAGGCCTTCAGCTGGCTGGGCTGGGGTGGGGAAGGGGTCCTGGGAGGTTGAAAAGGGCTCCAGGAGAGCTGGGGAGGGACTTGGGGCAAGGGTTGGCAGTGCCAGGATGAGGAGTGATGGATTTGAGCTGGCAGAGGAGGAAGAAATGGATTGAGAGTGAGGGTGGAGAGAGCCTGGCACAGGCTGCCCAGGGAGGTTGTGGCTGTGCCCTCTCTGGAGGTGTTCCAGGCCAGGTTGGATGAGGCTTTGAGCCACCCTGGGCTGGTGGAGGTGTCCCTGGGCATGGCAGGGGCTGGAGCTGGAGGAGCTTTGAGCTCCCTTCCAACCCAACCCATTCCATGACTCTCTCTGACACCACTGCACATGGCAGGGGGTTGGAACTGGATGGTCCTGAAGGTCCCTTCCAACCCAACTCATCCTGGTAGTGTTCCTCAGCAGGCAGTTGGCAGCTGCTGGAGGCCCAGCTGAAATTTCCTCCTCGAGACCTTTTGTGGCCACTCAGAAGTTGTTTTGTTGTCAGCCCTAGATCAGAGCAGGCTTTTTTTGGGGGGGGGTTGTGTGGTTTGGTTGCTTTCCAGGGACAGCTTTAAGGAGAGGGCAGAGCAGAGGGCAGTGAAGATGCTGATGGGGCTGGAGCAGCTCTGAGCTGAGGGACTTGGGGCTGAGAGCTTGGGGAGGAGCAACCTGAGGGGGACCTGGGGGGGCTGGCAGGATGGGACAAGTGGTGCCAAACTATGAGTAAGTCCAACCTCCTACCCAGCACCTCCCTGACCACCAGACCATGTCCCAGAGCTCCACAGACACCCATGGGCCAGGGCTGCTCCTCCTCCTCCTCCTCCTCCTCCTCCTCCTCCTCTGAGCATGATGAGGAGGAGAGGAAGGTGATGCTGAAGGAGCTGCTGTCAGGGGCCATGTAGGCCCCGAGGACGACAGGGCTGGGGCTGGGTGGCCTGAGCCTGCCTGCTCCACCTCCAGGTTGCTGCAGGTGAAGCTGGAGCGGGAGGAGTTCGAGGAGGAGCTGCGGGAGCTGCGCGGACGCTTCGCAGCCGCCCGGGAGGAGGTGGAGCAGGCGAGGAGCAGTGCTGCAGACCCCGGCCAGATGGAGGAGCTCAGGAAGGTGAGGTGACAAGGGACCAGGTGACAAGGGGCAAGGTGACAAGGGGCAAGGTGACAAGGGGCAAGGTGAGGTGACAAGGAGCAAGGTGACAAGGGGCAAGGTGAGGTGACAAGGGACAAGGGGAGGTGACAAGGGGTGAGGTGACAAGGGACAAGATGAGGTGACAAGGAGCAAGGTGACAAGGGGCGAGGTGAGGTGACAAGGGACGAGGTGAGGTGACAAGGGACGAGGTGAGGTGACAAGGGACAAGGTGGGGTGACAAAGGGTGAGGTGACAAGGGACAAGATGAGGTGACAAGGAGCAAGGTGACAAGGGGCAAGGTGAGGTGACAAGGGACGAGGTGGGGTGACAAAGGGTGAGGTGAGGTGCCAAGGGGCAAGGTGACAAGGGACAAGGTGAGGTGACAAGGGACAAGGTGAGGTGACAAGGTGAGGCACAGCTCTGGGGACCCCCAGCATCCAGGGGTCCCCCCGGCAAGCCTCTCACCCCCCGCCCCAGGAGCTGCGGCAGGCGAGGGAGGCGCAGCAGGAGCTGGCGGCTGAGAAGCAGAGGCAGGAGGAGATGCTGCAGCAGAGGCAGCAGGAGCTGGAGGCACTGAAGGGCTCCATGGAGGAGGAGACCTCCAGCAGGGCTGGGGAGCTGGAGCGCTACCGCCGGGACCTGCAGCAGCTGCGGCAGGAGCTGGACGAGGCCACCAAGGTGCACCCGAGGGGCGATGCCCAACCAGGGCTGCACCTTCACACCTCCCCCACCCCCAGATCTCACAGCCCTGGGGTGATGTGGCAAAGCTACGGCCTGGAGCTGCCTCCCCTGGGGTCAGCCCAAGGGGTTCAAGCCCAGGTTGTGGCTCAGCAGCTGAGCCAAGGAATGATGCCCACTGCAGGCTTCACCTTCCCACCACCCCCCAGCTCCAGATCTCATAGCCCTGGGGTGATGTGGTAAAGGCACAACCTGGAGCCACCTCCCCTGGGGTCAGCCCAAGGGGTTCAAGCCCAAGCTGTGGCTCAGCAGCTGAGCCAAGGAGCAATGCCTGCTGCAGGCTTCACCTTCCCACCACCTCCAGATCTCATAGTCCTGGATCCACCTCCCCTGGGCTCACCACAAGGGGCCCAAGCCCAAGTTGTGGCTCAAGAGCTGAGCTAAGGAGTGATGCCCACTGCAGGCTTCACCTTCCCACCACTTCCAGACCTCATAGCCCTGGATCCACCTCCCCTGGGGTCAGCCCAGGGGGTTCAAGCCCAAGTTGTGGCTCAAGAGCTGAGCCTAAGAGCAATGCCTGCTGCAGGCTTCACCTTCCAGCCACTCCCAGATCTCATGGTCCTGGATCTACCTCCTATGGGGTCACCACAAGGGGTTCAAGCCCAGGTTGTGTCCCAGTAGCTAAGCCAAGGAGTGATGCCCACTGCAGGCTTCACCTTCCCACCACCCCCAGACCTCATAGTCCTGGATCCACCTCCCCTGGGGTCAGCCCAAGGGGTTCAATCCCAAGCTGTGGCTCAGCATCTGAGCCAAGGAGCAATGCCTGCTGCAGGCTTCACCTTCCCACCACCCACACCCCCCAGATCTCAGCCCTGGAGCCACCTCCCCTGGGGTCACCTCGAGGGATTCAAGCCCAGGTTGTCCCCTTGAGGCTCTGCAGCTGAGCCTGGGTCCAGCTCCAGGCTGTGGCTGCCTTGCAGGAGAAGTTGACCCTGGAGAGCGCGCGGGAGGCTGCGGAGCAGGCAAAGAGGACAGTGGAGGTCACCCTGAGGGAGCTGCAGGAGCACAACGATGAGCTGAGGAGGAAGGTCCTGGGCATGGAGAACCACCTGAAGGAGTATGAACGCCTGGGAGAGAACTGGGAGGGCTCCCAGGCACGGCTCAAGGAGAAGGTCACCAAACTGGAGGTACTGGGGGCTGGGTTGGGTCCTGAGCTGTTGCCCTGCAGAGCTCCAGCTCTGTGCTGCCTTCAGAGGCTCTCAGCGTTGGGCTGGGTGAGGGCATTGAGGCAGCCTCAGGCAGGCTGCAGCTGGCACCAGGCTGGGTGGGAGGGTTGGAGGCTCTGCAGAGGGAGCTGGAGCCAGGACTGGGAGCTATGGGGTGAGGTTCACCAAGGCCAAGGGCTGGGATCTGCCCCTGGGGCACAGCAACCCCAGGGAGGCTCCAGGCTGGGGGCAGTGGCAGGAGAGTGCCCAGGGGTGCTGAGTGGCAGCAGCTGGAGAGGTGCCAGGAGGTGCCCAGGTGGGCAAGGAGGGCAGCAGCAGCCTGGGCTGGAGCAGCAGCAGCAGGGCAGGGATTGTGCCCCCCTGGGCTGGGCACTGGGGAGGGCACAGCTGGAAGCCTGGGGGCAGGGTTGGGCTGCTGAGTACCAGGAGGACACTGAAGGGATGGAGAGGGCAGAGAGAAGGGCAAGGAAGGTGGGGAAGGGGCTGGAGGAGAGGGCTGGGGAGGGGCAGCTGAGGGAGCTGAGGAAGAGGAGGCTGAGGGGAGGCCTCCTTGGCCTCTGCAGCTCCCTGAGAGGAGGCTGCAGCCAGGGCCAGGAGCAGAGGAGATGCCCTCAGGCTGCCCCAGGGCAGGCTCAGCTTGGCCATCAGGAACAATTTGTGCCCTGCAGCAGTGCTCAGGGTGTGCCCATGGTGCTGTGCCCATGGTGCTGTGCCCATGGTGGTGCTGAGCTTCTGCTCTTGGAGCTCTTTTCCCACTCTGTGCCTCTGGCACCTCTGCAGGCAGATGGAGGAGACCCTGGGGGACATAGTCCAGGCTTACCCAGGGGAGGTGCTGCAGTGCCCATGCCTGGAGCTGCTCCAGAGCCCTGTGCCCATGGTGCTGTGCCCATGGTGGTGCTGAGCTGCTCTTGGAGCTCTTTTCCCACTCTCTGCCTCTGGCACCTCTGCAGGCAGAGCGCAGGCAGCTGGAGGAGTCCCTGGGGGAAGCCTCGGAGCGGGAGCAGGAGCTGCTGATGGCCAAGAGGTCCCTGGAGACTCGTCTGGAGGAGGCCCAGAGGAGCCTGGCACGGCTGAGCCAGGAGCAGCAGGAGCTGGGCACAGCCCTGCAGGAGGAGCAGCGGCAGAAGGAGCAGCTGAGGAGAGCCAAGGCCGAGCTGGAGGAGCAGAAGAGGCTCCTGGACCGCACCAGCGACAAGCTCAACAAGGAGGTTGGGCTGCTGGGGTGCCCCTTGGGCTGCCCCCGGGCTCCCCTTGGGGTGCACAGGGCTGGGGGTACCCAGGGGCTCCTGTCCCTGGGGGATGTGCCAGGGGCTGGCTCCCTGTGGCCCCTGGGAAGCACTGATGGAGCTGGGGAGGGGAAGGTGACCTCAGAAGGTCCTTCCCAAGCTGCTCCAAGCCTGGCATCACCCAGGAGGCTTTGGCCCCTCACCAACCCAGAGATGTGCCCTTCTGTGGGCATCTCCTCCCCCTTGGGGTCCCATCAAGCAGAGTCTGTGTGGCCCTGAGCAGCCCTGATGGAGCTGGGGAGGCGAAGGTGACCTCAGAAGGTCCTTCCCAAGCTGCTCCAAGCCTGGCATCACCCAGGAGGTTCCATCAGGACTCTGTCCCCTCACCCACCCACAGATGTGCCCCTCTGTGGGCATCTCCTCCCCCTTGGCTGGCCCACAAGCAGAGTCTGTGTGGCCCTGAGCAGCCCTGATGGAGCTGGGGAGGCGAAGGTGACCTCAGAAGGTCCTTCCCAAGCTGCTCCAAGCCTGGCATCACCCAGGAGGCTCTGGCAGGGCTCTGGCCCCTCACCCACCCACAGATGTGCCCCTCTGTGGGCATCTCCTCCCCCTTAGGGTCCCACCAGGGGGGTTGCTGAGGACGAGGCTGTGCCCAGGGGGGTGCCCAGCCCCTGAGCTGTCCCCACCCTGTGCTGCAGCTGGAGCAGATGACAGAGGAGTCGCAGAGCTCCCTGGCAGAGCTGAGGTCACAGCTGGAGGAGTTCAGGGAGAGGTCTCGGAAGGAGCTCTCAGACTCTCAGAAGCAGGCCAAGGAGCGAGGGGCAGAGGTGGAGAAGATGCAGCTCAGCCTGGGCCACCTGCAGGACGAGGTAGGGACAAGGCTCTGGTCCCCAGGGGTCTGGTGCCACCCCCAGGGCCATCCCCTCTGGCCTTGGGTGGGGAGGGGGAGGACAGCTCACATGGGGACACAGCTGGGGTGGGGACACAGCTGGGGTGGGGACACAGCTCAGGAGGGGTCACAGCTCAGGAGGGGTCACAGCTCAGGAGGGGACAGGTCCCATGGGGGGACACAGCTGGGGTGGGGACGCAGCTCAGGTGGGGACAGGTCCCATGGGGGGACACAACTCAGATGGGGTCACAGCTCAGGTGGGGACAGGTCCCATGGGGGGACACAGCTCAGGTGGGGACACAGCTCAGGTGGGGACAGGTCCCATGGGGGGACACAACTCAGATGGGGTCACAGCTCAGGTGGGGACAAATCTTGGTAGGGGGGACACATCCCACAAGGGTCAATCCCTCCAGGCTGGGCACATCTCACCAGGGGACAGCTCTCAGGTGGGATCACCTCTCGGGTGGGGCACACAAGGGTCAATAGCTCCAGGCTGGGCACATCTCATCAAGGGGACACAGCTGGGGTGGGGTCACCTCTCCCTGATGGGGCAGAGCTGAGGTGGGGACACCTTTCCCTGGTGGCCTCCTCAGGTGGCACGGCTGAAGCAGGCCCTGCAGGAGAGCCAAGCACAGCAGGAGAGTGCTGAGCTGGACAAGGAGGTGCTGCTGCAACGTCTGCACAGCCTGCAGCAGGAGCTGGACACCAAGAGGCGCTCCCAGGACGACCGCTCCAGGCACATCAAGACCCTGGAGGTGAGGACACAGCAGCCCTGGGGGAGAGGAGACAACAACCCTGGGGGTGAGGAGACAACAACCCTGGGGGAGAGGAGACAACAACCCTGGGGGTGAGGAGACAACAACCCTGGGGGAGAGGAGACAACAACCCTGGGGGAGAGGAGACAACAACCCTGGGGGAGAGGAGACAACAACCCTGGGGGTGAGGAGACAACAACCCTGGGGGAGAGGAGACAACAACCCTGGGGGTGAGGAGACAACAGCCCTGGGGTGAGGAGACAACAGCCCTGGGGGTGAGGAGACAACAACCCTGGGGGTGAGGAGACAACAACCCTGGGGGAGAGGAGACAACAGCCCTGGGGGTGAGGAGAGAACAACCCTGGGGGGGAGGAGACAACAGCCTCAGTCCATCCCTGCAGTGCTGGGTGCTGACAGCAAGGGGCAGAGCTGGCCCAGCAGCTCCCTGCTCCCTGTAGCTGCATCTCCTTTCTCCCAGGGATTCTCCCTTCTCCCAGTATCTCCCAGCTCCCAGTAGCTCCTTTTCCCAGCTCCCAGTAGATCCCTTTCCCTCCTCCCAGTATCTCCCTGCTCCCAGTATCTTGCTTCTCCCAGTATCTCCCTCTCCCTCCTCCCAGTATCTCCCTCCTCCCAGTATCTCCCTGCTCCCAGTAGCTCCCTTTCCCTCCTCCCAGTATCTTACTCTCCCTCCTCCCAGTAGCTCCTTTTCCCTTCTCCCAGTATCTACTTTCTCCCAGTAGCTCCCTCTCTTGCTCCCAGTAGCTCCCTCTCTTGCTCCCAGTAGCTCCCTCTCTTGCTCCCAGTAGCTCCCTCTCTTGCTCCCAGTAGCTCTCTCTTCTCCCAGCAGCTCCCTTCTGGGCCATGCCTGGGCCAGTTGAGCTTTGGTGGCCTCCAGGTCCCCTTTCCCCCAGTCCCCATCCCCCTGGTGCCAGCTGACTGGAGCCTCCCTGCCCACGGCCACCC
>VWZI01011477.1:2792-47854 GCA_013396835.1 Psilopogon haemacephalus
GAGTACTGCAATGCCTTTTCTTAATGAGGGAAGTCTTATAGTTACGAGGTACTTCCCTTAGAAATAATTTTGAAAATCTATTGCACTACTGAAGACCTTAGAATAAAACACTGAAGACAAATGGAGTAAAGTGAGTAAACCGTCTCTCATTTTAAATTTCTAAAATTAAATGTGAATAATGGAAAAGCAACAAAGTGGAAGCACCTAGGAAAATTTAGCAACCCTGCTACTTGAAGTTACTATACAGAAGTGTAAGGAACGGCTTGCAAATTTTGGCATCAAATGTGTGTAACTGCAATGGCTGATTCCCCCCCCAACTCCGGTTTAATGTGAAGGCTTTGTAGACAATGCCATCAATGTTTTGCGCTGTTTTTCTTGTAGAATTTCAAAATTGTGAAACATATCTAGGAGCTCCTAGTTGCACCTAGGTCCTATTGTGTCTGAAAGCCAAACAAAGCTTTAGATTTGATTTTCCCTCAAAAGACTGATGGCCTGCTTACGATAAGCCACAGTTCTCACAAGACACAAGCTGCAAGTTCTCACATTCCACAAAATGTTTCCCCTATGATCATATTTGCACTTCCATTCTCTAACTTACCACGTTACTCTAAAGCACTATTTTCTGGAATCAAAACATCCACACTAGAAGCTGTGTTAAAGCAGCTTATTTCATAACAACTATACTGGCAGCTCCAGGTAAGAGCATGCTGTTATTCTGGCAAAATTTGCCAGCAAACTCAATAAATAAAAAACTGCTGCTTCATCTCCCTTAGAAATATAAAGAAGTTTGAACAACTGTGACTTATGTCAGGTAAAATATAGTTTACAATGAAAACATAGCTTGCTATTGTAACTTATCACCACAACTTAAATCACTACGTATATTAAGATTTCACCCAACAACATTAAAATATGTATATCCTTAGGAAGCAAATATTGTAGACACAGAACACTAAGGAAATAAAGGAAATAAATTAAAATAAACGCTTGGGTTATTATAATCCCTGGACTACTGATATATTTTACCATCATAATGTTAATGTTCAGGGAAAGTGAGGATGGCCTACTAAAAGCCACCTTTCCTCATTTCAGTTCCAGAAGAGTGAATACTTGCTCTATATTCACTGTCATGCCATTCCTCATAGAGCCTACTTACAATCCACAAGCACGTGCCAGAGGTACAGGCTGAGAGTGCACAGTATTCCGTAGTCCGCATTATAATATAGACAGACAACTCACTAGAAGATACAGAACTGGTGATTAATTCTTTTATGATCATTTAAGTAATTTAGTAACAGTATTTGCATCACATCTGTGCCCATGGTTCAAGCACACCTCATCCAAATTAAGACCACCTCTAATGTGGGGTTTCTTAATCCCCCTCACTGCCCTTTCCTCCAAAGTAACACATACACTGGTTCCGTGCTTGGTCATTCACTGACTCATCCACACATCCAAACCAACTGCAACTACCGGCCATTACAACTGATAGCTTGTGCTTCCTTGCATCACCAAGCAGTATAACTGTGTTTATTTAACCACTACAAACACCAGATCTGTGCTCCTGAACCACATACAAATGCTACCTATAGATAACCTGTGCAGACACAAACAAATCCATTGTTGAGTAAGCAAAATATAATCAAGTCTGACATCTACAACTAAAATAACAGTTCCTCAGCAGCTCCACTACTCATTGTTAGGACTCAGTGACAGAAATGTAGTGGATGCTGGAAGAGGGACTACCATTTAACCAGCCCCTAGGTAAGATGCAAGAATATTGCAGACAGCTGAAAAATCATTGGCTTTGATTTATTGAATGTGTCTATCAAACACATGTCAAAAACCCAAAAATGGATTTAAAAATTCAGTAGGTTTTGCTCTAAATTCCATGCCATGTAAATCTACTGACTTCGTCCTCTTCTTGTCCACTATTTTAAGTTATATTTAGACTAATACATTCTTACTAGAACCATGGAAATCTAGAATCCTAAATGGATTTTAATTACTCACTCTCCACACTGATCTGATTATTGGGAGATTTCAAGAGGAATACAAGCCCCTGTTGATTTCAGTATTTCCTAGTTCATGTTTGTCATAATCAAGGTATTCATCAAAATTTATACCAGATCACACCAATCTTCTTGTCCATCATCAGCTTCATGATGCTTTAACTGCTACAAACTGAACTTCAGCACAGTATCTCCCAGCTCTTCTGTGTAAGCAATTTGTGGTTTGCATAAAGACTCTAAAATCTGACTTACTTTTAAGCTAACAGAGCCAATAAAAAGATTAATTAAATGAAGTTTTTTTAAATTACAAGCTAAATATTGGAAAAATTATACTTTCTCCACAAAGGCAAAGAAGCTACACAAAAGAGCACCCTACATTTTCCTGTAACTCCTTTTATCATTTCCCTCCCTCACTTAAAAGCACTAATGCACAAATGCAACAACTTGCATATAATACCAACTAAAGAGTAGAAATCAATTGCTCATACCTTCTCCAAGAATGGGAGAGAAAGAATAGGACACATAGCTAAGGACACAAAATACTTTTCTACTGTAAGAAAAGAGCATTTGCTTTCCAAAACAATACTAATGTTTATTCTTAACTATGAAGTAAAAAAACCCAAAAAACTGAAAAATGTATGAGCACTTCCTGTACCAGAAAGCAAGCTCAGTGTTTTTCATGAGGATTAAAAAAATAAATATCAACCTTAGTGTTAATGCCAAGCACATAATGAATTCAGATTTTACTGTACATAGGTTTTTACTGATACAATAGAATTCTTCAGAATATCTGCATTTCTATGATGTCTAAACAGGATAATAGAGCAGTGGAAAGAGAAGTGATACATTAACACCTAAGATAAGTTTGAAAAATTCTGCCAGTATGTTTCCTAGGAAAAAAAATATGGACATAAAAGTTACTTTTGTATTGATGCTTCCAAAACCTTTATTAATCTTCAGGTGCAGAATTCACTCCACCTGGCTTCATTACCTACAGCCACATTGTCACAACATTAGGGGTATATGCACTGCCACAACATGACCCAGTTTTAGATGGTTAGAGCTCTTTCAAGCAAAACTCAACCTGCCACTATCTACATAGTCCTATAATTTAGATTTGACCAAGCAGTTACAGCATTTCATGCATAAAGCATACTGCTATTACCAACTTATGTACCACTCTAAGAAATATGTCCTCAGTTCTCTGGCTTGAGGAAAACCTAGCTTACAATTACTTTCATTGTTATGCTAATAATACTAGCAAACCTGAAATAAAGGTTTCTTGCTTAGTAAGCCAGAAACAAAAGTCTGTCACAAAAAATAGGCAGGTTCTAGTAAATAATTCTGAAGCCCTCATATTAAAAGGCAATAGAATTCAGATGTTTAGTAACATAAATGTATCTGTCAAATAACTTCTAGTTCTCTTTCCAAACTGAGAAAAAGATATAGCAGAAAGCACAAATTCACCTATGACATCAACAAGCAGAATTAGCTTTATTACTTGTAATTACTTGAAAGTTGCTCATGCCCATCTCCAACAGATAAATATACCAATATTACTCAAAATACAACAGTATGAATAAAAGATTTTGCAAAGTCATTATTTAGCTGCGTTTTTAAATAAGATTCTCTGAGACCAATTCTATTACAGTTTAAAGGGGAAAGGAAGTACAGCCATGAAAGTTACACCTGAAGCACAAATTCAGCAGTAAAAGCATTAGTACCCCTTTAACTAATTCAGTCCTATGACCAAATATGACACATGAATTTTAAATTCCTCACCTGTTCTGCAACTCAAATTCCTGAAAATTCTACTGTGAAAATCTTAACTCTGACCACAATGTTATACTTTTGTGCTGCATTAAATATTTAATTCCCCTCACCTACAATGAGTAAGTTGAAGTTTCAAGTTTCCACAAAATCACTCTGCTGATCATGAAGTCCTCAAAACAAATAACTTGTGTGTTCTGCATAAACCAAGAGACATCTTAACACAAAGCATTTATGTCCAGTATGATGAAACTCACTACGATGAAGACTAAACAGCACAACTTTTGATTATTTATTACATAGAAGTGGAAACATTACCAGGAATATTGGTACTTACTGTGCTGGGTTCTCTGTCTGTTCCCGCAGTACCAAGAAATTCACAGACATGCCCGTTCAGACACAGAAGAAAGAATAGAAATAAAAAAGGGGGGGAAAATTAGAACACAAGCCACAGAAAGTTTTAAAATAGCTTTTATTTATGTAAGTCATTGCACATTCCTAATACAGTGATTTCCTGAAAACTACAGTATGTTGTAAACAGGATTTACAGTTTAGCCATATACAAAGTCCAAGTTTATTTCATGACAGAATAAATTATCTTATTTTCAAAAATTAGTCAAGTGCAATTTTGCCAAATATCTGTGTACTAGAATTTAAGCCTATAAACTAAAGGAACAGATGTGATTATCTTTTGTTTGAACACATTTACTTCAAAATTTAACTTTTTTTCCCTTTACCTTCCCACTCACCCATTTAAATGACTTTCTTTTGAAAAAAATAGCCACCATGCAGTTTAACAGTTTTTCACAATATGGTGCAGGCCACTGGTCTTACGACTAAGAATTTAGTAGGATGTCATAATGCCCTACAAACTATGTGAGAGCACATGACACCTAGCAATCCCCTTTTTAAACTGTGAAAATTTCCAAGCTGAATTTTATTTCAGTGCTATGTATGCAGACACTTTGAAGTTTGCAAATAGTTTTTTTCTCATTCTATACCTCAGATTCTTTAAAGGTGCATATAAGTTGCAGCAACACACAAATCTGACAATGTCCTAATCAGGCCTGCCATGCCTCTCACCTCTATGGTGTTCTGCATCATGGTGCTTCTTGTCGTCTTTTATTGCCAAGTGAGACTGCCCACCCAAAGCACTAGAAAGGGCAAGAAGGCCAGCACTGCTCCCAAGTGGAGTAATTCCTGGTGGCTGAAGGCCTGATGGATGTGGTGTTAGAGGCACTGGAGGTCCATGGCCATGGGAGAGATGTTGAGCCTGCAACTGCTGCTGCTGTTCCCAGTAGTATGACCATCCCCATAAGCACAATGTACATAGTTTAGGAAAGAAGAAGAGAGACATTTGGTTAACTATTGAGAATCAACAGTGAATTCTTTCATTTATTTAAGTCTACCATCTCCTCTTTGTCCCAGCACTTTAAACATGCTGTATTATATCATGCAGCAGAAGACTGCCCAAAACTTTTCTCTTTCTATAGAAGAATTAGGGAAATAAACCAAGTTTCACTGGCAAGACTCTTTCAGACTCACTCCCCTCTCCTCCTCCAATCTGAAACAGTAATGAAGTTTTTATTTACAAACCAAAAAGACACTAAGACACTGCTAAATTTCATATTTAGTGCAATTACATCTAAAATTCATTCTAGTCAAGCCTTGGGAAAAAAAAAATGCTGTGCATAAAAACTAACTTTGAGGTTAAAATCCAGCAATGCCAAATAGCCTCAACAAGGTAATTAAATTCTCATAGTAATAATCAAAAAATACCTCCATCTGCTTCAAAAGCACCTTGCAAGAGCAGTACTGTAATGAGTGGACATACAACCCTGTAACAAATCTGGCAAAACAACCTATAAGCAGTTTCAGAAACACAACCCTGACAATAAAATTACTTCATTATATTTTAAATACTAAAGATATTTTCTACTTAAAGCTGCTATGCTTTTATTAGTATTTTCCAGGTTAAGCTAAACACTTTTTTTTTCCAAACTGCTTAGCACAGATTTATTATAGAAAATCAAGCTTCAAAATTACCCTTTGCTTATACATTGCTCCCCTTTAGTCTGCTACAGGTAAACAGATGTTCTGCCTCTTTTCTTCTGCCTTTTGCCTATGCCTACAAATAGAAGACAGAAAAAAAACTCCCCGCCTTGGTCTGACTCCAACATCCCTCTGCTGAAGGTTGTGGCAGATGAAGCTGCCTCAAGAAAGACCTGAAAACAACCAAGGGAAAGCCCTGCCAAAACATGGAAAGGTCCAACAAACGTTAGAACTTGATTACATTGTTTTGGCCCTTTGCCTATGTTTTTCATGCACTTGCCACCAACTAATTACCATGATCATAACTCAAACTCAACAAGGGTATAAATGAAGTCCCAAAGAGCCATTCAATCCATTCCCATTGGAGCAGTAGGTCTGCAACCAGAGATCTTCCCTGTGGCTCAGGAGATTGCCAATGAAACCTTCTGGGATTGAGCAAGCCCTTTTTATCCCCTTGGTGAGTAAATATTTCTTCTGGATATATCCTTGAGTGAGCCCTTTTTAGGTGAGTGATCCCCTTTCTGAGTACACTTGATTAGGAGGTTTTCCCTCTTATGAGTGAACGTGCAACCATTCTGGTTCATATTTCTAAATGCAATATTCCTAAAACTTAGGAATGAATTGTATAGTAGGGTATTCCTTTCTGACATCCAAACTTGTAATTAATTTTGGTCTGCTGGAGTGCCAGCTAATTTTTGATTGTAATAAATCTACACTCAGTTCATGGGATCAAAGAGACAACATGATAAGCAAACGTCTGAACAAGATGAGCTCAGATGGACAGTCTGACCTACTGAATGCTGGTGTTCCAGTAAGAGCAGGTAAAATTATTGTGGTACTGCTTACAGCTACTGAACTTACACCTAGACTAATGATAACAATATTCACATGGTATTCCAAAATAACTCATAAAAATAAAAAAATAGTTTATCTCTAAAAGACAAACTGTCAACAACAGCAGCACAACATCTGCTGGATGACTTAATTTATTACTATTTAGAAAAATCCTGGACTCCTACACTTTCATTTCACTTAATTCCATCACAAAACACACCTTGAAAAATTTATAAATGTATGCAGACACAAGTGACAGACACTAAAGAACTTTGAACTAGACACGCTGATCTTTTACTATTCTAATGCCACAACTATAATGCAGCCCTCACTTCTTTTTCATACAGAAAAAAAAAAAAACTTTAAAAGTTACAATACTTTCAACCAAGTCTACATAGCCACAAGCTTCATTTCATGTGGTGTATAAGAGACTCTGTTAGTCTTCACTGTATATATGTACATCGGATCACTATCCTTGCCAACTGTTCAGTATATTTGAAAAACAAGATAAGTGTGGTGGTCTAAAACTAACCCTCTAACCTGGTTTTAAATTGTAAACAAGAAATAGGAAACTTCCAAAGACACTGAATAGAAAAAAATAATAAAAGGTTAATAAAATAGGTTATTGAATGAAAAGAAAATAAAAAACAAACAAGTAAGTCTGTATCATTCCATTTGTTTGTTGGTTTAGTATATAACATACTGCACAAACTGTTCTTCCCTTTCTCTTCTCCACTCTGGCTTATACTTTTGCATGGCTTCAATGAACTTGGCTGACTCTTGTTTATGGCTAAGCAGATAGCAGCAGGGCCTTTCTGATTTCTCCCTGGGGAGAGAGCTAGTTCCCCTGTTTCCTTGTCTAGATGGGTGGGGGAACAATTCAAGGGTATTTTTGGTGTTATTTCTTTATTGTAAAGTAACTGTAAATGTATGTGAATATATTTAGTATATATACATTGTATATTGTTAAGAGAACAGTATCTCTTCTATTTTGTTTACAACAACCTAAAAAAAGAGGCATTAAGAACTATTTTTATCTGAAGTAGTTCAAGCACCTCCTACAAAATCAAGTAAAAATTCACTTAACTGAAGAAGCCCCAGTAAAGAGCACTGTAAAGTCTGTCAGGATGGCAGTTTTGCAGATTTTTGTTGTTGTTTTTCTGATCCAGTCTCCAAAGAACAAGAGGACATCTCCCTTCTCAGAGACTGTATCAAAACTTTGTCATAGTTTCCAGCATGTTTTCTCAAATCAGGACATAACCTAACATTTAGGCAGGTTTTCTCAGTGCAATAGTTTAGAACTGGGCTGAGCTGGGGCTAATTCTCCTCTAATGCTGTGTTTCACAGTGCTGCAGCTGAGCATTGATAAAGCATCAGTGTTGTGGCTACCGCTAAGCTGAGCACCCAGGCTGTTTTTTTTTTTGTTTTTTTTCCTCAACATCTCCCTGCCTCAAGATGCTGAGAGGACACAGCCAAACCAGGTGATCAAGACTGGCCAAAAGGATATTCCATGCCATATGACGTCAGCTCAGATATAAGGAGGTAATAGGAGAAAGTTTGGGGAAGATTCATCTATAGCGTCTGTTCTCCAGAAGTAACCGTCAAGCGTAGAGAGCCCTGCTGCCAAGACCAGAACATTGTCCAGCTGATGGGAAGTAGAGATTAACATCTTTCTCTGCTCCTGCTTCTGCACGGTCTGTTGCTTTTGCTTATTTTCATTATTAAATTGCTTCCATCTTATAACTAGCCTTTGTTATATTTCCCCCTCTCCTCTGCCAATTTAAGAGGGGGAGTGATAGAGTAGCTCTGGTGGGCATTTGGCCCCCAGCTGGGGCAAAACCACCACACTCAGAGAGACAGTATCTTAGCTGTTCCCTTCTGTTAAACCTTGTCAGTCATCTGCATTATAGCCATGAGACCACAAGCATCAGCAACACAGTACCGCATTCCTGGCATTATCCCCAGGTATGCTATCACACTGGATTATCCAGTTGTGGTGTGCAACTGATTAAGAACAGAGTGATTTACCTCTTCCAAACTGTTCTTGTGGAGAAAATCTCTTCCTTTCTCCAACAGTAAGCTCAAGTTAAGATTCTTTTGCAGTGTGGGAGTGGGGAAGTTAAATTGTTTTCATTCTTGCCCCTGTCTCTTTCTGCAGCCTGTGAAGGTCTGCAGGAGGTCAGGTACCTCTTGCAAGAGGTCAGGTACCTCTTGCTATGTTTCTTAAACAGTTTAACCAGCACGATTTCTGGAAGTGGAGCTTAATATCTAAAGAACTTGAAGCGTTAAGGATATTTACTGAAAAATTTCCCAGTCACTGCTTTGTAGCCTACACACTATTTCAAAAGTCTCAGAAATGAGAAACATTGATCCCCTCTGAGCATGTGTCTGCCTCGTTTCTGTGACAGGACTGCACGCAAACAGTGGAGGCCAATGACCAGTGTAGGTGCAGAAGACAGCTTGACAGCTGTAAGTGGGAACACATCACTCTGAAGAACTTAGCACCTTTGCAAACAGTTACTGAGGATAGCAGAGGAAAATGGTACCCAAAGATTAAGCATCCAGCTACATTAAACTGACTTAAACAGGTTGAAAATCTCATCACAGTATTTTAAGCCAACAAAGGTATAAGTTAAGGTTTATTACATGAGGCTTAGTGTTTTTTAAGTCCGAAATATACTGATATATTATTTATATATTACCTATTCATAATAGGTGAAGTTCTTGCTAACACATAAAGATGATCCGTTCCAGAAGGTCATGCCTTTTTCTTTTTTTTTTTAAACTCAGAATACCTGAATTGCTAAAATACCTTGTATTCTATTTCTAAAAGGGGAAAAGGGAATATGTTGCACACAAAGGAAGAAATTAAAGACCAGAAAGATGGATAACAGCAGCATTCCACAGATGGGTTTAGTAACAGGACATTTTCCACAGTAGATCCTAGAAACGATTATCTTATGCATATTGTCACTTTCCTGACACTTCGAAGACATTAATGCCTGCTCTGTCACCTTTTAAGAGCAGCAGTAAGATATAAAACAGAGTAAGCTGGCAGCAGTATCATGGTCTACTAGGCATGTTCATTAGCACCTAATTAAAAAATAGACACCAGCCATAAGAAATGTGCTCAAAAAAGGATGAGTAACAGGTCTGTCTTACTACCAATTATTATAACTACTTGCAGAGCAAGGACTGTGTCCACTGAGAGGAAGGTGGAAATGCAGAGTACAATGATGCACGCATAAGTGACTGCACGTAGATAATTAGCCATAGCAGCAATTTTAAAACCATTGGTGGTTCACCAATGTTGCAAAAATAGTTCTTCATATTTATAAGTGTAGAAAAGGAATAGTAAATACAGCACAATATATTGCCTAGATGTAGGTTTTATTACCATTACGTTTTTTACTAATATCCTCCTAACCAAACTGCAAAAATTAACATATGAAAAACACAGCACTGGCTTTTCTGAACAAGGCCTCCTATGAGTTCTGAGAGATAGTACATAATTTTTCACTTCAAACATCCTAGACAAGTCCTAGCTATAGAGAGCTCAGTAACTAGGACTAAAAATTTGGAATTATTTTCAATCTCGTTTCTAGAGACAGAGTTAGTAAATCTTGCAATCCCACTTACCACCTTACAAGTAGCTCTGCTGAGGTCACGAACATTGTGGCTTACTTGAAAAAAATCGACTTTTTAACTCCTAGGGTTAAACAGAGCATTCTGCTGCTCTTAAATAGATGTGGAATAGACTATTCAGTATCTGTTGAGAATAAATGCATTAAAAGTTCAGACATGACTGTGGATGAACAGTGGAAAAAATGCTATACTGGGTTGCAAACTACAATAGTTGTCTTCTCTTGCACTGTAAGTAAATACCTCGCAGAAAAAAATTTAGCATGAGCACCAGTAATATTATCAACAGATTCACTTATCTCCATAGAGGTGCTCTAAAAATAATCTGTCAAGACTTTAGAGACTTAAAATGTAAAGAGCACTGTTTCATGTCAACTTCTGCAAAACTGAAGTAAAGTGATTTCATTAAACTCCAGTCGACAGAAAGACATGAGAGGAAAAAATACATATATTACTGTGTTCAACCTCTCTGTCATATTCTCTACTCTCCAAAGGGGAAAATACAACCTTTTAAGGAAGGAAACAACTCAAGATAATTGTCCTGTCTGATCCATTCTTCTTCCTCATTCTATTAAAAAAAAAAAAAAAGACAAGACAAAAACCACAAAACCTTGCACATACCATCCACTCTGCCAACAGTCAAATCTAGCAGAAGTAAACTCATTAGACAATCCAAGTCATCAATAAATCCTCGCATTTAAGTTTCTGTAGGTACTTTCCAAAGAGTATTTAAGCTACATGGAAGAATATATTGCAGTATGACAAACAACTTCCCTTGAAATTGCACCCATTCTCCTATAACAGGATTACTACAGTGGACAATAGCTACAGGCATCATTCACCTAGATTCCTGGAAGTCCTTTGGTATCACAGAATCCCAGAAGATCAGGGGCTGCAAGGGACAGCAGAAGATAATCTAGTACAACCCCTCTGCCAGAGCAAGTTCTCCAGAATGTGTTCAGGCAAGTTTTGAATATCTCCAGAGAGGGAGACTCCACAATCCACCCTGGGCAGCCTGTTCCAGTACTCCAGATGCAGCCTCATCAGAGCAGAGTAGAGGGGCAGGAGAACCTATCTCAATCTACTAGCCACACCCATTGTAATACTGCATCTGTTCAGTCTGGAGAAAAGAACATTCTGGGGATACCTTACTATGGCCTTTCAATACTTACATGAGTCCTGTGAGAAAGGTGGAAAGTCTTTTTAACAGAGCCTGTAAAGGTAATACAAGGGGAAATGGTTTTCAACTGAAAGGGAGGAGGTTTAGATTGGACATTAAAAGGACAATTTTTACAGCTCAGGTGACTAGCTATCAGAACAGATTACTCAGAGGAATCAGAAGCATTCAACATCAGGTTCGGCTTTGTGCAACAAGATCTAGGGAGAGAGGTCCCTGCGCATGGCAAGAAGGGCAAACTAGATCACTGAAGATCTCTTCCAATCTAAACCATTTTATGACCCTATGCTAGACTGCTTACTACTCCATTTTCTAACTTTGCTTCAGCAGCAGAAGCTGTTCCCTCTTCATTGCTTTTAGGTGTTTCTTTTTCCTTGACAAGATTACCATTAGAATAACTAACCGCAGTGTGTTAGCAGTCCCTGCAAGACATTTGCCTCTGACCTATCTGAACTCTATTCAGTATCACAGAAGCAATCTACAAAACTCAGTTTGCTGTTCATTTGCTTGACAACACAAGACTAAAAGTGGGTTACCATTTGTGTTGGTTTGAGCTAATTGGAGAATTTGAGAAATTAAACACTGTGCCACTTCACCCAGTTTTGAATGAGAGAGAGAAAGAAGGTTGTTTTAGAATGTTCCCAAAACATCCAGATAAGCCAGTGTGCTTGCGCAGTTCAGTCGGCTCTGGGTCGGCGCTGGGCTTCACCAGCTTCTTTCCTTTGTCTCTCTGCCTTTGAACTAATTCAGAGTAAAATTACCAAAACCATTCATTCCTTCCTGCCACTAATCTTTCTGACCGATCTTCAGCTTATCTGCAGCATCATCAAGTGGTGAGATAAAGCTGGGGGAAGGAGGGAGAGGTGGTAGGTGGGGTTTGGTTTCCCTCTCTTGGGGATTTTGGTCTCCAGGAGGGGTGTGGTGTCTGTATTTTTTTTTTTTACTGTATATTTCTGTAAATATCTGTTATATCTTGTAAATATTTGCTTGTATATTTGCATTGCTGTAAAAATAAGCTTCATTTATTAACTTCCAGTGTGTTTTTTCTGAGTTTTAGCCGGGGTTCTAAAAGGTGGGGGGGCAGGTCACTGCAAACCCACTACACCATTCATAAATATATCAAGAGGCTGAAAAAAAAAATGGGCTGACAAGAATCTCGCTAAGTTCAGTAAGAGGGACTGGAAAGTCCTGCAGTAGGAGAAACAGTCCTGTGGGCCCATAATGTTGAGGGATGCCTACTTAGAAAGCAGCTTTGCAGAAAGGACTTTGGAGTTCTGGCAGGTACCAAGCTGAATGCGAGCCAGCAAGGCAGCTTTGTGACAAAGCAGGTGAATGGCATCCTGGACTGCATAAGCCAGAGTACTGCCAGCAGATTACTTACTTAGCACTGCTGAAACCACACCTGCAATACTGTGTTCAGGCTTTCCAGTACAAAATAGACATGAACATACTAGACAATACCCAATGATGGGCCTAGAGAAGGCTAGCTCTCCACTCTCTCAGCTTCTCCTGAGATGCAAGATGCCCCAGTCTTTCCGGCCAATTGCTTCTTGCCCTGTTGCTGGGCCAAGTAACAATAGACACAGGCTGAAACACATGAGGTTTCCCGTAAATATCAGAAAATATTTCTTTACACTGTGATGGTGACTTAGCACTGACACAAGTTGACTACATACACTGTCGAGTCTCTATCCCTCGAATATACTAAAAAAGCCATACAGATATGTCTGTGTACAACTGGCTCCAGGTGGTCCTTGAGCAAGGCGTGTAGATCAGATGATCTCCAAGGGTCCCTTCTAACCTCAGATATTCCATGATTCTGTTGTTCTTACTGATTCCTGTTTTCTTTGTTTAAATGCTTATTTTCTACCTAACTGCTTCAAAATTTCTGTATTTATATTGGTTCATCTGGTTTCCTGACTTCCTCTTCTAAACAGTGAAGCTTTATTCTGACCAGTAGGATGGTACCAAATACCATGGTAAAAAAATAACTTTTAAGTGTCCATCACTCTATCTCTAGCTAGTAAGCCAAAAATGGAGCCATTGTAGTTTTGTACAAGTCATTTGAAAACTGTCCATTATATGAATGAGACAGTGTCTTGGGCACAGGAAGAGAATGTTCCGTCAGAACAAAGAAGCGGTGCCTTCAGCAAGCCTTTTCCATCTATAAATCTCTGTAGTACAGTGACATTTCATGTTGTTTAAGTCCGCAGATAATGTTGTCTAAAGGTATCCAAAGGCCTATATTTCATAAGTACAGCACTGCCACAAATTTTACAAGTTTTTAAAGACCCAGCTGTCTATTGGAAAAATTCTGTTCATTTTTTTGTTTTATTACAGAAGATGCATAGACTGTCTGAGTCTTAGCATCCCTTTTCCACTCCAACCAAAACAAATAAAGTGTAGAGAGATGATGTCAGCAAGCAAAGTCAAAATAAGATGAAAATATTACTGTAAGTTTGTTCACTGGCAAGATTTTCTTCTATGGGAACTGGCTTCAAAATAATGTTAAATTTGTGAGCAGAAAGTTAGAATTTCTTCGCAGTTCCTATTTCTAGATTTTCAAACAACATAACTATAGCTGACAGTCTCAACTNTAACTATAGCTGACAGTCTCAACTGCTCACTAATCTTTTCAAGCTGTAAAATGTTGCATAAGTTGCCTCATGTAACCAGAAAACTGATACTGTAGTGGGATAAAGGCAGGGTCTCCCCTCACACATACTGCCCAAGCAGCCCTCTTCCCACAAATTAACTTTATCTCTAACATATATCAGCTCTGCTGATACAGTGATTATAAGCATGCTAACAAACTAAGTCCTTTCATCTTGCCTACTGAAAACCAGAAACAAAAAACCCAAACCCATAAAAAACAACACAAACACCCACAGGCACAAGAAGACACTACATGATGCTGCTGCAAAATTACTTGAAGTTTATGGTTCTCAATTAGAATCTTCTATCTGTTTGGGTTTTTTAAAAATTATTTTTCTACTTGATCACTTAATTTCTTCTATCCTGTGTTATTTCTCTCCTTTTCAGAATTCACTTTCAGCCTCTTGTCTTCTTCAGTTCTTCAGAAAACTCAAGAGGAAAAATAACGGTTTCTACTGGTTCAAGAAGATTATAAAGAATACTTCATATTCTGTTGCTCCCTCTACACTTTACACTGATACATTTTTATAGTGAAATGTGTATGCATTTCTTCCACAGTTTTGTCATAGAATATTAAACCTGATCAGCTCTAGAGTCTGGGGTTTATTTTTTTCCGCCTTGCAGTAGACATTAAACTACATTCTTCAGACTTGAAGTAAGGGAAGTTACCATAAAAGCTTTTAAGCATAATTCCATATATATTTTATAAGGCTACAGATTCTTCTCTTTCTAAAGAAAGAAACCAAGAACTAACTGCAGACATGAAGCTGCCACACTAACTTCTGAACCAGAATACACAAATTTGTTTGGCAGTGTAATTCAAGAGAAAAACAATTTCTTATTAAAATACAGGAACAAAACAGAAGATTCTAATGTGGAGCCAGCAAACCAGTTATGTCCTTTGGATCACTTCTGAAGAGCCCACAGAAGGTAACCAGAACCTCTAACAAGGATCCAAGCAGTGATACCAAAGCCTACATCTATCTAGCAAAACCCTAAACTCAATTTTTCATTACTACAAATAGAAATAATTTCAGAATTCCTTAAGATCCTTATGTAAGACATAAATGCTTAAAATGTTCTTCACTTGTAGTTTAGAAAATGTTCTGTATTTTGTGATTTATTTTTATTACAAATTAAAATGTAGCCTCTCAACATGAGAACGGCTTGAGTTCCTACCAAGTTGAATTACATAGCCAGTACCAGGCTAACTCTTAGTTTATACAGCAATTTTGTTGAATCACAAGATTCCATTTTTAAATTTTAATACTCTAGTTAACTCTATGGCTAGAGAACTGAGAGACACGTCTTCAGTGCTCTCCAATAGAAGACCAGCAAATATGAAAATAATTCCTGAGACCAAAATTAAAAATAGTAATTTCCCACATCATTATAGATCACAGACAAAGACTGCAAGGGTGAAAGCATCAATCTGTCTTTTACTTGGCACTGTGCTGAGCAGCTGCTCTGATCTTTGCTGTGCCTTTCCGTCTCACTTTAAAAAGCTAGGTGTCTCAACCCTTCCTTCTGGTGCTTTGGAAGGCATGGTCAGGCACCAAAATTGGAAAACTAAAGAGGTATTAGAGTTCAGGGCTCTTCAAAACCATTGCTCTTGTGGACAGTAATGACAGATGTTGACGACTCCACTCAATCAATTTGCCACAGCACCCACTGAATGATAACATCAGGTTTTTTTCCACTAAAGTGATCAGCAATTAACTACATAACAAAAATTTAGCAATAATTGTTAAATGGTAAGGTTTTTAACATTCTATTGACAGAAGAAATAATTATACAGTACTGTCCGCATGACTGGCACTTTCACAGAAGTAGATCTGCAGTGGCAGCCTAGTTACAACGTGGATCCTCTGTGAATGGTCCCATGACAGCAGTGAGGACACAGGATATTTCTAGCAGATTGAATTCTTCCAGTTCAGCTACATCGTCTCCCCAAGGTGCACTAGCACTCCACTGGTGTAGCTGAATCCACACAAGGGCTTTTGCCAACACAAAAGATTGTTTTCTTCCTCCATTCTTGTAGGTACAGAAAGTTCACCTAAAATTTGGTTGTACCAAATGCAGACTCACTGAAGTGTGGTTAGAGCTTGTATCAGCAGCTGTGCTGGTAAGACAAGCAGCAGCCCATGAAGGCATTTTGCTAGCATAGCCTTCACACATACACAATAATATAAAAAGATAACTCAAGGCAACAGACATTGAAGATAACAGAAAACATATCTCAGACAGAAAGAGACTCCTCCAGCAGGATACCGGTGACCTGTTTACAAAGGATATGAAGAAGGCTGAAGTACACAACAACTTTTTTTGCTTCACTAGAAGGAGTAGAATCAGATCAGGTCTGAGAACACCTGGAGAACCTGAACATGCACAAGTCCATCAGGATGGATAAGATATACCCATGAATCCTGAAGGAACTGATGCCTGAGGCTGCTAGGCCACTAGCCATCCTATTTCAGAAGTCACAGCAGTCTGGCAAATTCCACACAGACTGGAGAAAGGGAAACATAGACTACATTTTTAAAAAGAGCAAAGAAAACCCAGGGAACTACAGATCAATCAGACAAACCTCTGTGTCAAGTAAGATCAAGGAGCAGATCCTCCTCGTAACTGTGTTAAGGCATGTGGAAAATGAGGTGATCAGTGACAGCCAGTCAGCATGGCTTCACAAAGGGCAAACTGTGCCTTACTAATCTGGTAGCCTTCTAGAACAGAGTTACAGCTCTGGTAGATGTGGAAAGAGCAACTGACATCATCTACATGGACTTGTGAAAGACATTTGACAATGATCTGCATTAAGACGGAGAGACACGCACTTGATGGACAGACCACTCAATGTATCAGGAACTGGCTACATGGTCACAGTCAAAGGGTTGTGATCAACAGCTTCACGTCCAGGTGCAGACTAGTGACAAGTGGAGTTCCTAACGGGTCTGTTTTGTGTCCTGTGCTGTTTAGTATTTTTGTCAGCAACACTGACAATGACAGTGAGTGAACCCTCAGCAAGTTTGCTGATGACACCAAGTCATGTGGTGTGATGGACTCACTTAAGGGCAGGGATGCTATCCAGAAGGATCTTGACAAGCTTGAGAAGCGGGAGAGTGCAAACCGCATGAGGTTCAACAAATCAAAGTGCAAGGTCCTGCATCTGGATCAAGCCAACCCCAGGCACAAATACAGGCTGAGTGCAGAACATGTTGACAGTAGCCTTCAAGAAACAGACTTGGAGGTGTTGACTGATGAGAAGATCACAATGAGCTGGCAGTGTGCTAATGCAGAAGGGTATTCCCTTTCATCTGCTCTTGTGAGACCTCACCTTGAATATAGCATCCAGTTCTGTTGTCACCATTATAAGAGGGCTATAGAACTGTTGGAGCAAGCCCAGAGAAGAGCCACAAGAATGATCAGGGCTGGAATGTATCTCTAATGAGGACTGGCTGAGGAAGTTTAGCCTGGAAATGAGAAGACACTAGAAGAACCTTATAGATGGCTTCTTATATCTAAAGAGAGCCTACAGAGAACAACAGAAAGGGACTTTCCATAAGGGTGTCTATCAATAAGACAAGTTTCAGTACAAGGGTGGTGAGACTCTGGAACAGGTGGCCCAGGAACATGTTGCCCGGAGTGGTTGGGGCTGCCTCCTCCTCAGAGCTGTTGAAGTACAGACTGAATGAGCCCTTGGGCAACCAAGCCTATTTGAGAGGTGTCCCTACCCATGTCAGAAAGGCTGGTGTAGATAATCTCTGAGGTTTCTTTCAACTTAATCCATTCCATGTTTCTACAAAAATATTTCTAAACACAGAATTAATATATTGTTATAAAGTACATACATTATGTATTATACATAATTGTTCTGCATATATGATAAGTTTATATGATTGTTTATACTTTATATAAAAATATAAATGTGTTTGTATATCCATTTTTTCACGAATATATTATTCTAAAAATATGCATTAAAGAGCTGTCTGAAGAACAATCCCTGTCTCAGTTTATAGAAAAAAAATGTTCTTGTGCAGGAAAACATCTTCAACAAAGGATTTCCCACACACTTAACAGGTACATAACAAGTCAAAGCCACAATCTTAAAAAAAACACAGAAGGTGACTTCAAAATTCTCTTGATCCAGACAAGACAAAGTTTGGTCTTCTCAGGCTAGTTATATTCTTCCTATTATTGTATTCTAGTTACATTCTTCCTATTACTGGCCTTCTCAGGCTAGTTACTTCCTATTATTGTCAGTTTGACAGCAAAGTTTTTTTTTTATTTCAGAGAAGTACATATTGCTTTCTCCAAAGACTCAAACATAAGCCTTAAGTCTTTGGAATGAAGCTGTCAGCACACATTGCTTCTGGTTTGCAGAAATTGTCAGCATTTTCTTTTTTTTTTCCTATGGCAACTATAAATTCCTGCTATTACTCACCTTATAATCTCAAATAGATGTATTTGCCTTTGTATCTACTATTAGCATGCCACTACCATGCAATGACTCTTCCGAAGCATACTCCTGCTGCACAGCAGCAAACAGCAACTAACTCAAGCATGCACCAATATAAAAATTAAAGTTATATTTAAGTGTGTTTATCACTGACATGCAATTATTTTTTAAAAAAATATTTGTCTTCCTTCCAGGCTCTTTCAGTCTCCAGAAATTTAAATCCTGCTGAACGTGTAAATAGTAATGATGGAATCAAAGAACTTTTGGTAAATTAAAATCCAGAAGTTAAATATAGTATTTTAAATTATGTTCACCACTTTTGTCCCAGCTACTAACTATAAAAAACATTTTAGAGATAATAAAGGATGAAAAAATATCACAGTCGTGAGAAAACAATTATACTGATTTTTATTTACTGTTCCAAGTCAGATCCTTTGAAATTTTCTATATATTCTGTAACAACTTGCATCTACCAAATAATGATTAGTTCTGAGTATGTTCATCAGCAAACTACTTCTATTAATCTTTGCATTTACTGCCTCAATACTACGTCAAATTTAAAGAGCTACAGTTAGCCAGCACCTTAAAAATAGTACTGGATGTTCTCAGGAAATTAAGTGATATGCAAGATAATGACCTTAGTAATTCAGCAAGTACTCTGAAAAAAATGCAGCTGCCAGACATCAGGAATCCTGCAGCTGACAATCTCAGCAGCATATTGAAGAGTTATAGCAAACTGCTGTGCAAACTGTCTTTGCCTTGCCTTTAGTATTTCCTAAAGTTACTCTGGATGTCTCTACTAGTCTCAAAAAGAACACAATTCACTACATAAACAATTTATCTTGCCCTCTCCCCATAAACAACAATGCTCTTATCTTGATATTTCTGTTTAATATTTACAGTGCTCGTTTCCCCCTCTATCTTTCTCCAGACCTGTTGCACTTTCCTACTTCCACTGACTCCGTATCTTTCCCACCGTTGCCCGGTTTCAAGTATATTTTACCTGTGTAATCAATTGCCCTCAATTTAAAGGCCCATTTGGCTGGGGCTGGCTTGTTGTGGTAGATCTGAAGGGTCAAAATACGCCTGTATGTGTGCTAGCATGCTCAGATGTGTTTTTCTGCCTTCTCTCTATTTTTGGGAAGAAGTAACTGGTGGGAAAAGAGACAAAAGAAATGGCATCATGGAGTCTGAGCACTCTGGCTTACATAACTTGTTTTTCTCCTGCTTGCAACCCATGGTAAACAAGGTGCACATGCTAGCCTCATGCTATGCCTATGCTCTTCCCCCATATGGTATAAACAAACCTATGCTTTCACCCAAATATGGTAAGACTTGTCTTACTGCCACTGATTGGATATGTTAAATGTAGGGTCCAATCAATCTCAGGCATTGATACTAAAAGCACATAAACAGATAACACAACATGCTTTTGCCATGCTTATGCTTCTGCCATTCTGTGTTCCACATCCGTGCCTGTAATGCCTCATTATTGTTATACAGCTATATAAGCTATATCCCACCCTGGAACCATCTTTCCAGGACCAACTTGAATAGTCTTCATCCAATTGGCAGTGTGAGATACACATCTGCTGAGATACATCGCAAGACATCTGCCTGCACCTGCCAGAGCAGCCTGTGTCTCCTGAAGATGAGCAAGCCTGAAGGTATGCAGATTGTCGAAAGTCAGAATAGGTCATGAACTGTCTGCACCCCCTCTTCTTCACCCAGCAGCCTGTGGAGCCTGGGGTGAATCAAGTCTCAGCCACAGCCGGCAGCCAGACCAGCCAGAAACCCTGCAAGTGTTCTGAGTACTTCCAATTTATTGATAATCCTGCAAGTTGGGAGAAATACTTGTAAGTAAGCTTTGCATATTACCTAAATTCTGTCCTAAACAGAAAGGGAGCCTGAGTTCCATCTAATGGCCAAACGACACTATTGACCACAAGAGATCTTCCAGTGTTAACAACTGAATTGATTGTTTATGCATATTACTTCTAGATCTAGATATTGTTTATGTAACCATTCCACAAATGCTACAATCAAACCTGTTTAATATTAAAATAAATGGTCAGGGGTGGAAAAGTTTGGATATAAAAAAATAATAAACAATATTAATTTTGGAAAATAATATTGCATTAATTAATAATAACCCCTTCCATAACACCCCAACATCTGCTTAGTAGACAGTAATCTACCAAGTGATACTAACTCACTGTCGGTACCTTGCCTGCTCATCTCATTACAATGTACCTTCTCTCAAAGATAAGCATTTACGGATGCTTATTTTCAAGTCTGAGCTCTAACTAACCACATCTTTTTTTTCTAGTCATCTCTTTCACTCTTCTCTTGAAAGCTGTTAGCTTCTCAATTTTGTAATCATATTCTTGGTGTCTTACCTTCAGATTTGTAGCTTAGATACTAGACACATAAGAGTCACCTAAAGATCTTCTATTTTTGGAGAAGATCCAAGATGCAGCGTTTTGTATTCATCTACGTGTGAAACCTTGTATGATAAAAGATGCATGCCCTGCAAATCTATAACATTTGACTTTCGGATGCACTCTTTAGAATGACTGAAAAGATCTCCAGAGAACTGTCTTGTTCATACGCTGCCCTCCTCTATACTGCTGCACTAAGGTGCTCAGAGCACCTCAGAGCAAGGGAAGGGTCCTGTCAAGTGGAAACCAAATTTAGTTAGCATTGTCTAGCCATTCCCTTTTTACACACCTTCTCCTAGGTTTTTTAGTTCAAGATAGACAAACCACCAATAAGGACCAGTAACACTTCCATCGTTTTCCTTAAAACTTAGCAGCAGATAAAAATATGAGCATTGTTTCAAGACTAGTATTTTCAGAGTATCAATCACTATGCAGACAGATACCTTCTTTTAGCTACTTTTATAAACTTAGTTTACAACGCTGAAGACTTTGTATTCTAAAAGCACCTATCATGACAAAATCCTAGCATATCATTTTTTTTAATGTATTTTGAAAAAAGCAAAACACAAAGAATAAGATGTTCCCATGTTGCCACACATGAGAGTTCCTATTGATAGAGTTTTGCAATTTTGATTACAGATTAGATAGTTCACATTAGAAGTAAGAACGTAGTGTGCACCCTGTGCTAACTAGGTTTAATTTTATTTAATTTAAAAGAACTAGGTAATTTCCCCTCCCTCAGTACATAATGCAGATCATGGCTGATGAGGATCTAAAGTAATGCTACAGCTGCTTAGCTTTTCCCTTGCACTAAATTTTGCATTCATTTCAACTTTAGTCTCCTTTTCTATTTTATAATGAAGCATACAGCCTAGTTATTTATAGGCTTTCTAAGGATTAACTACACACTCATAAGAATAAGCCCTCAAGAGGTTAATCTCATCCTCTTAAGCTTCACACACTACAATCCCAGAGATAGCTGGCAACCACAGCCTAGAATGAAAAAATAATCCCACACCTTGCTTAACCTTTAGCCAATCACCTCATGCAACAGTGGAGAGGCCCCTTAAATGCCTACAAGTGAATCTGTCTCAAGAGCACTGTCAATCCAACAAATACATATTTCACAGAACAATTAGCAACCCACCTCTAAAGGCAAAATAAGACATACCTGGTTACTCAGTGGTACACTGAAACTGCTGGAGTTGCGTAGCTGAAATGCAATGCTAAAACAGATTCCCATTTGTTGCCTGTATTTCCCATATTCACACGTTCTACTCATAAAATAAGCACCTCATTTATTAGTCTAAAAGTAAATCTTTGTTTACATATAGAGAGATCAGTTTAACTGCCTTGTTAAACTTAAAGCATAAATTTTATGATTATTTTTTATTTTCCAGCTGGACCGTATCTAAAAATCCCCCCCTTCAACCAAACAACAACAAAAAAAACCACCAAAATGACATAAAACACACACACACCCCAACAAGAAAAGCAAAAAAAGCACATCCAAACACATACATATCTATCTTAAGGATTATTATAAACTGGATTCTCCCTTTCTGACACTGCCCATAGATGCAGATGTCTGAAGGAGTTAAAAGGATCACTTATCTTTAAAGTCAAATGTGTATTATTCACCTGGCAAAACTGCTACTTCATTCAACTTTAATTTTACAAATTACATGGTGCACTTTCGAAAAAAAAGTAGGCAAGAAAGTTGGTTCAACCACACTTCCACTATGGCTAAAAGTTAAACCCTTCAAGAAAATGGGAGAAAAAGCAGGCAAAGCAGTATGACTGTTAATAACTAGCTATCATTCACAGTTCTTTCCTGAGGTAATATTTTTTAATCAAAAAATTAGCACTGCTTACAAGTTCACTTCATTACACTGTTCTGTGTGAATTCCTTCTCTTTTATACATGCTTTAATATACACCAATTACAAAGCCTGGCGCTCGACTCTGTAAGTTAAATTCTCTGAAATATGTCTCAGTCGCATGAGATTACACACTCCTATCTTCACAGCCTGTACTCCAACAGGTTTCAACCCTTTTACTGGAAAAAAATGTGTTAAACCAGGACAATTCAAAATCATCTTGTATTTTAAAAAGTTGTGCCCACAAGTTAAAGATTTTGTTCCCTTCAAGAATTCATGTATGGCCCAGGAGCAACAGCAATTGTTCCAAGTGAGTCATGCTGGTTGGGAAACTCTTGAATTATTTAGTGTCAGGAAACAACAGTCTCTAAAGAGAGAAAGTAAGGAGCAGAAAGATGAACCTCAACAAAACCACTGATTTTATCTAAGCAAGAGAAACTAAACAAGTGAGTATCAGCTAGAAAAAATAAACTTTATTCCTCCTCAAAATCTATTGTATGTAATTATGCTTGGAGTAGTGTGATACCAGAGGCTACCCAATTGCATTTTCTGTGACAGATTGTTCTAGCCTATTTGCATTCTGAAAAGAAACTTCATGATCTTTCATGATCATAATAGATGTCTAAACTGTTGAATTATTATTTCTTTTCCTATTTTGAAAGACACTGAACATTAACAGCATGGCCTTTCCATTGTTCTTTACACTAAGTTGGGTCCCTGAACAATACTGACAGATGCTATCAAACTGGACCATGTTCACTCTCAGTGCAGCTGCCGTTTGTAGGAACAGAGAAACTTCTGATGTGTCCTCCCCTCTAGGGAGAGGGCTTGACATGCTGTATGTTCAGTGACAGGGGGCAAAGGTCCACTGAATTGTGAACCCAATTTTATGCTGTTCAGATTTTCCAGGATGCACGTTGTGCCCTTCAAACAAAATCAAGCGTATGTCAGAGCATGAAACTTAGTGTGCATTACAAGATAATTATTGATCATGGAAGACTGTAAAAGATCACTGTGACATGCATCTAATTTTAGAATTATATCTATCCATGCATCTACATAGTCAAATAAATTTTGCACTTTCCTCACTCACAGGTCTGGATTTGTACAGCATCCTTCAGAACTTTTTCAGAAGGCACAGGGAAGTATTGCTTCTGGTAAAGTTTAGGTAATATAAAAATTAAAAAGGTAGAGGTTTCTACTCCCACTTCCAAGAAGCTTTCCCCTTAAAAAACAAGTTTAAATTGCAAAGTAGTACTATAGGTGCTATTCCTTTTAAAAGGCTATATTGTGCAGACCTCAAAAACATATAGATGATATGCACAAGGTAACCAAACCAAACATGGCTAAGCATCACTATCCTAAGTCCAGCAAGCATGTTTTTACTTATATTTTGACACATTTGCTACATGAAATGTTCTTTAGTTCATTTGATTTTTTTTCCTTTCAATTTTCATCCTAAAAAAAAGTAATTAATTTTAAAAAATACAAGTAAGTACAGTTCTCTAACCTTTGCTAATCAAATACCAAATATATACATACGTATTTCAAAGATCAGATCAGGTATTCATAAAGTAATTCATTATATAAGCAAAACACAGAGGAGATAGTGACAAATACAAATGTATTTATGTGGGTTTCTAAGATGTGATTAGCAAATCAACTAAGTAACAGTCAAATGAAAAGAAAAACAGTGCTGATTTGAAGCGGGGGGAGGGTATAGTTATGCAAAGCTAATCTGTCAAGTATAATAAAGCATGCTGAATAAAGTTTAAGCTGAAAATCCACTGAAGCTCCCTGTTTCAGGAGGAAAAGCTATTAAAAGGAAATGAAGGTCACCCTCCCAGTTTATTTCACCTAATTGACTGCCAATAGCTTACCACAGGCAAAATGACTGCAGATCTGCAATTGAGAAACTGATGAAAGGAGAGTTTTCAAGCTGTGTCTCATTCTTTTAATCCTCCTTCATTCCTATTTTTTTCCCCCCCATCTCCAGTTGGGATGTAATTTTAAGCACAGATGGATTAACTGGTTCCATTGTCTATAGACGTCACTGGACTATGGCACTGTTAATCCCTACAGCAGCATGTCTAATTATCATTACAAAGTGTCTGAGGCTACTATAAAGACCAGCAGGGCATCTTCTCACAAGCAATTAACATAAATTGATAAATGAGTAATTTGAATCTGCTCAAGGCGCTCATATATGAACAAAATCAGAAAGGACAAGTCCCTGTTTCACCTACTTCTTTCACTTAGTCTGGAAAGGCAGAAAACACAAGAAATATTCCAGACTTAGTGGCAAGGAAAATGAACTCATGCAGTGGAAGGAAAAGTATGATTCAGAAAGTTCATTAACACAAGGCAAATTACTTTTGATAGACAACCAGTCACGAGCAAGTGGTATTAACTGATTTCAGCACATTTAAAAGCACATACTCAGTGAAAGGCTATTAGAACACTGTGTCACACAATTAATACTACTTCAAAAGCAAGTGAAATTTCTTTTCAGTAGCTTGGTAATTTAAAATTCATGAAAGATTTACCAGAAAGGGAAAGAAAGAAGAATGAATACTTGCGTGGGTTCCAAGAACTCAAATGTCACAAAAAGCATAACGCAAAGGAAACTAGATCAACTGACATAACAATACCTGCCTACAATCAGCTCTCCCATACCATACTTCTTGCAGGCAAAGTTTTGTTACACACAGCACAGCTGCATAGAATGCTGTTCTACCATAGTAAATAAATTTATTCCTACTTAAAAACATGTGAAACAAGACAAATGCTTCAGCAATACTTGGCATCAAAAGAGCATTAGATACCAAAACATTAAACTTATTTTTTAAATACCAAAGCAGTAAGATATGAAAGCAAGTTATACACACTGTAGGAGGTAGACCTGGAAGGCCACGTACCCCGATGATGGCATTCAGTTCAGCCATGGTCACTTGTTTGGCACGTTCTACAGCTTGGGCTACTTGCTGCTGATGCTATTAAAAGAAGAACAGATATAGGGAAGAATTTGTGTTAAGATAGTGACCACACCAAATCAAGACAGGATCACAAATACTTGAACAATTGGTTTGTTCGCAGAAGTCCAGGCTATCTATTGCAAGACATCTTATGCTGGGAAAAGGTAACAATGGCCTATTTCTCACTAGGTCAGAAGCAAACAAGAGCCCTGAATGCAGCTAATTCACCTCTTCTCCCCATGGCATTTCAAATGAATTTTCTGGTAAATGAATAATCAGCTGGCAGGATGATAATGTCAACTTCACACTAGCATCAATTAAACATTTATATACTCTGTGCCCACATAGCAAAACAAGGAAAATTTCAAACTGGGTAAACTGCTCCACTTAACAAGAATTACAAATACTCATTATGACTGTAAAGTTAGAAAAGATATATCCAAATTAAAATGCTTTAAAATTTGACAGTAGATCCCCACCATATTTGACCATCTGTCATTTTCACCAGACATAGGTTGGTAACCTTAAACAGCATTTTGCATCTGAGCTAACTCCTCACCTTTTCCACTAAAATTTCATACAAATTACAGTGACAAGATAAGTGTGCTTATTTCACTAGCTTCACATTTGACAAGTGAATACCAAATAAGCAATCATTATGATTAAGAATGAAAGCATTTTCCTGCATTGATAATGTTTCAGACTCCCACTCCCCTCAGGCATTGAATGAAGTTGAGCCATTGTCGCTAGTTTGAACTCAGATTTGTTAGACCAAATTAGCAGGGGGGTTGCACACTTCAGCTGTAACAGATGTTCCTTACACTTGTGTATTGTGATAAAATTAACATCTTAAAACCAGCTAATTTGCAAACAGAAAAGCAACGTAATTGCCTTTTAACAGCTGAACAGTTTTACTTACTTCCTGAGACAAAAATGGGATGACTTGTGCACAAATTGTATTCAATCTCTTGGCGATTTCTGTCTATGAAGGAAAAATATTTTGATTAAAAATGTGGTTTAGGATTGCTGACATATCTAGTGGACAGGATTACGTTAAATTCACAATACAAAGAAAGTAACAACAAATCCACATTTTCACTGCACTGCAAATGTAAATAGTTAATATATAAGTCCAGATGAGGATGGACACTTAGCTACTCTAGGACATCTGCCATGTCTGAAGCACTTAATCTGTATACACACTTAAGCACAAATCTGGTCCTTTTACACAGTTCATTAATAAGTAAAGCATTTTTTAAATCCATTAAATCTGAGATAAAGCCCTTTAAAAGGTAGGTTTGTTATTACTCAAATTATCAAGCAGCATAACATGAAGGTGGCAGGCATGGAAGAAAAATGTTTCTTCCATGATCAATTTTGTCTGCCTATTAGAAGGTAAAAATTAGTTTTGCTGAAAGAAACACACAATCAGAAGTACAAAATACCAAAACAGAAGAAAGGATTAATAGAAACAAGAGATACAGACTTCTAAAATATCCGTATTTAGCAAATGAAAATAATTAAGAAATGCCATAGTCAGTAACAGTAAATTAGTCAATCTGAGTAACAGAAGAACAATAGGGCTAGCAATAAACAGAGAACAAAACAACCCTTCATTGAAATCAGTAGAGATATCAGCACAAAAAAAGTGTCCCAAGTCCCACTTTGACAGCTTTATGTATCTTCCATCTTCCTATTTCCCAAATTTGGGATGTCACTCTTAAAATGGGACTTCTACTCAGGTAAAGGGATCTTTTCCTCACATTACTCAGTCACACTTGTTTACAAGCTTGTCAAACCTATACATCTGCCCATCATTACAATTAGCCTTCAAGTCACTTGTGTAACTACTTTTTTCCTAAAAAACTTTTCTTGTAGTCACTAACTCAGCTGCACAAAACCAAAATAAGCACAGATGTGAACACAGCCTACATACAAGACACTCTGAAGGGCTCCTGTCAGACTCTATCATATCATTAATTCATATAGATATTTCTGGGGTTTTTGATTTAACAAACAAGAGATCCCTGTTGAGAATTGTTAGGCCTTCCATGATGTGACACATGTAAACCTAAGTGAAGAAACTCTTTCAAACGATAGGATGGAAACATTGCTAACTTATCTGTTGAGCCTTTCACTAAGCTTTCAAATCATCCTGAATTTATTTTGTTTGGTTGTTGTTTTTATTTTTGGGAGGGGGGGGGTTTTCTTGTTTAGGTGAAACACCTTTCTCTCTGATGTAAACTGAAATCCCACCTGACCAAAGTCTGGCACTTGACACATCCATTCCAAAGTTGTTTTGTTTTGTTTTGTTTTAAGACAAGAGCCTCCAAAGTCATTCTGAAGTGGCAGCTTTCTAGGACAAAAAAAGTTGCCTGTAAATAAGGGCAATGATATGACAGTGGCTTCAGAGCAAGACTTTCTGCCCCTGCAACACAAGGAACAGCTCCCTATTCTCACCAGAAATTTCATACAGTACCACAATAGCCTGTTTTCGTTTTGCTAGGGCCACAACCATCATTCTGTGTGTGACCTTTAGTACTGGTACTACACAGATAGTAGCAAAGGCAATACAACGACATATCCAAATGTAACAGTTATCAGACAACTACCACAAAATCTCACTATATTTCCAGTGTCTGCCAACAAGAACAAAAAACCCCAAAACATATGATAGACAACTAACTGTGTACTTAAGGGCATTTTCCAACATACCTAGGATGCCACTTCAGAAAGCAAGATGTGTCAGCTATGGATAAACTGTTACATAGCCATGTGGTTGTCTTAGGTTTAGCTAAAATGTTTGGAGTCAAGATAACTGCCCTAGACCAATGGCATTATCTTTGTTTTCAGGACAGAATCTAGGATGAGTCATAGCATAAGAGGGGGAAATAAAAAGTACTTCTTGTGTCTAATGAAAAGTTCTTTGGCTTGTATGACCTACACAGAAGTTTCCCTCTAATACCAAATAACTACCCTTACTGTAGTTGTAAGAAAGGAAAAAAAAAATTGTAGTAGAGGCTATAAAACATGCAAGCTGTCCATGATAATAGGTTCTTCTGCACAGCTCCCAGATACCTGAGCTTCACTGTAATAAGAGAGAATACAGGATGGTGCAGAGTAAGACAGGAGAATGAAATATCATGCAATAATTACCAGTCCAAAACCAGACCAATTAGTTTTTTTGTTATTATTACTTTTACTACTTTTCTAAGGAAGGGGAGGGCACAATCAACTTTCCCCCTTTCCCAGTCAATCTTTCAGTTTGACTCAGTAGGATGATACCTGACAAATGCACTGAAGTTGAACCAAAAAGATTATTTCAGATTTCATAACAAAAGTATGCTTACATTTAAAAGGCAGTTTGCATACTAGCACTATTTCTCCACACACAATCATACTTTATCCACCTCACAATTCAAAGCATATTTGTTACCTAGCAGGTTGTGAAAACTAGATTTTAATGCTCAATTCACCTAACCTTGCCCATCAGGAGTTGCAAGAGATTGTTTCCAAAACTGAAGGAACTTTCATTACTTTAAATATAAATCTAGCTATTAAGACAATGTATGTTCACCTCTCAGGGTGAAATATCCTTGTGTACATATGTATGTCCATGCACACATACATGTGTGTGTGTGACTGTATGTATATATTAATTCTTGAAAGCAATAAAGTTTTTAAGAAGCCTAGGAGAGCTTCATTAATGAGATCTAGACGACAATAATTGGTGGCCATTAGAGTAAGCTGTATATTCCAGATTCAGGACTCATGCATTTGAAGATCTTTACAAAAAGGCTACATATCAGTTACTTCTAGAGGCCTTTCAATATAACACTGCTATTATCCAGCTTCTGATCTTGAGACATATAGGTAAGAAGAATGAGTAAACAAAAGAAAATTCTGCAGAAAGCTGCTCGAATGTAAGACAAGCATGACTAATTGCCTATGTTCTTTGGCTCCTTGCAAAAACAGACTGTAGAAGCCTGGATCTCTCATGAAACCCCTCCTAGCTCTAAAGCAGCTCTTAGTAAAGCATCTGAAGTGCACTTAATTGTTTATGTTCCTAAAGCAGGGCCTCTTGAATACATTAATTTTTAATAGAGGACTTGAGTGTGGGGCCTATCAAACAACAACATTCACTGTTTCTTGCTGTTGTAATGACTGCCTTTTATTTGCAAATGGCAAGCTTGTCAGATCACTAAACGAAGTGCTACCCCTCTTTCTCAAGTATCATTAAAAATTAACATGAAGGAATTCAGCCGCATTTTGTAAAATTAAGTTAAGCCAACAGTTTCACTCTCTTAACTCATGTAATTTTTTGCTTCTATCCCATTTAATTAAGAACTCAAATGTTTTGACCTAACCACTGACAAACTCAAGTGTCTGTACTTACATTTGTCTCTCACTAAAATGAATTCTTATCATAATGACAAAAAGGAGAATTGGACTAGCCAGTAAATGTAATATTCATTTAAACCAGTAATTTTACTAAGCAGTTAAGAAAGCTTGCATAAACAATTGTAATTCTTTTTCTTGTTCATTTTTACAAAAACGCATTCAAGCGGTTTCCCTCTGTAGTAGTCTAATCCAGAACATTTTCCATTTCAACAACCAATACTTTCCAAAGCACCAAAAAATATATGCTTAAATCAACATGATTTAAACAACTACAGATTTTTGCATGGGAATGAAAGGAGCTTTAGAGTAATGTATACAAACTGACACATCTAATATTCATGCTTTTTACTACTAATGCTGGAATCCTCAGCTTACAGAAGCCATTACTCTCAATTCTCAGTGACAAATGCCTCCTCTGAGAACTAATCACCTTTCAGATTCAGAGATTTCAACAGTAATAACTTTAGTTTTGTTCCACTCAGTGTCTGCCATACATGTTCCTTAGCCGTACCATCCGCAGTGATCCAAATAAAAAACTAAATCTAACAAGTTATTAACAACTGATTTTATTGTGACAATTCCTGTAAGTCCTGAGGCTCCTTAAAGCTGTATAGACATACTAAAGATGTCTGTCGTACATCAAAAGCTTGTTGTTCTTTCCTACAAACAGGATTTCCTATATCACAATGTTAGATAAGTATTTGAAAACTACTTTATTAGTAGTTCTTAAATGAGAATATGTAAGTATGTCCTTATTAGATTTACTCAGTTATTTCAATGATTGGAAAGAATACAGCTTAGGAGAACATGACTAAAAGTGAAGAAAGAAAATCCAAAGTTCTGATGATACCTAAAAAAGCCTGTCCTAATCCATTCTTTTAAAGCAAAATAATCACAGAACCAGTCTTTAGCACACAGAGACAATACTCGGAAATCACATGCAGAAAAAAAAAAAATCTTTAGAAGGTAATTCTTAAGTACTCTGCTTCCACTTACACTTTCAACAAGTGGAAAGCCAAGTACAGCACTGAATTCCTTCTGGAAGAATATCACAGACTTCCTTCCATTTACAGCATGTAACACAGTAATACACTAGAGAGTTACACTAGGGAGTAAAGGTCAATGTTGCACTGTTGGTCATTATTTCAGTCTTTTACCTGTGCTAAGGACGAGAAGAAAATCGAAGGCTATTAGAATGCTGCAGATGGCGTGACCTCAGAACAATTTTCATCTCTGCCTAACAGACATGAATAAAAGCCCTATTTATGGGACATGCATGACCATTTTACAAATCCCTGCTGCAAGACACAAGTGTTAAATACTACATTTTAGAAGTCCAAAAGTAAGAAACTGCATGTGTGTATTTTAGTCCTGAGCTGAAGCTTAGTATTTTAATTTTTCCAGCAGAATCATTTAAACAAGCAGTACACTTGAGTAACGTAGCTTTAATCTTCCTGTGGTTGAGACCTAAGACAACAAACATAGGTATTCACAGCGTAATTGCAAAAAAGAAACATTTCACCGTGCTTTGCTACAGACTTAAGCATTTTAAAAAAATATGTTGCTAAGAACTCAAGATTTGAGAGGGTGTTGGAAGTATAATTAAATCTCAAAACTTAAATATTCAAAAGACTCAATTGATTATAGGTAGCATTCTATGAACTTTGCTGTTCATGAGTTATTGAATCCACACTGAGCACTGATATATGTATATTATTAGTGCTCTTTTATTTGAAAGAAATACACAACAGTCCGTTTCAGCAATGGCTGCAAAAGGAAAAAAAAAAAGGCAGTACGTCATTCACAAGTTTAGGGTCCCATAGTATGTCAATGTCAAACAATAGTGTGTCAAGCAAAGATTCAATTCAGGTAAGTGCCACTGCCAAACTGTCTTGTTCCCAAATGTGCCTTAAGATTATTTTATTGCTTAAAATTTAATTTGTTCCAACTCATGTCTCCATGACAACGTTGGCTAACCCTGCAAATCATTTTGGTAATTGGATATCTTATCTTTCCATTGCTCTCAAATTGAGTAATTCTGCTAGAACTGCAGCAGGCAATCAAATTTACAAGCCTCCTGAGTAATAGATTCGCCCAAGTAGCCACATTCATCTCCCCTTTACTGCCCTATTAACCATGCTGCAACAAACTCTGGAAGTCGGCCTTCAAACTCCATTTTAAATTAAAAACACTGTAATTATTAATATCCTCACCAATAGGAGGGGATGGGAAGGTTTATTCTCAACAGCTACTTGAAATTCAATCTAACAAGTGGCAATGGGTAGCATTCGTTGCAACAGCTGTAACAGTCTCTGTATTTTGAGTGCAAATTGTTAGTTTAAAGTGACTTATTAACAAACATAGTAAAAATGTGGGGCTGAAGGAAAGCTACTCATTTTAATTTCAAGGTCAGCCACTACAAGATGACATTAAAACCTCAGAAGACAGGCATGAAAAATCCTTAGCTATGAAAAAAACCCACACACCACCACACTGCAAGTGAGAGTGGGAGAAACAACAGAAATACTGATAGAATAAAGCCTCGAACTGATAAAGCCACAGAATGCCAAATAACTTCCAATATGAAATACAGGGATGTTTGTTCAGTTTGGGGTTTTTTGTTTGTTTTTACTTTTTCATTGTTGCTTGGGTTTTTTATTCAGTATCTAAGCTACAGTTATCTGAATCCTTTTAGATGTCAGTTTAAATTACATAAAGACCATGTTAATTTAAATGTAAACTACAGAGGATGCACAAGTCAGCATCTATACTTGCAAACATCTAGTACAGGTTTGAACTTCGGGGAGCTGTAAAGTGAAGTGACTGGATGTACTTCAGATGTCAAATTTCAATGTTTTCCAGAATAATAGAGAGGCTGCTGTGTAGCTCTCAATAATCCATTGTACCTAACTGCCCATACCATTTCCAGATGTAAATCCTGCAGAATCCAAGCCAATAGGCAACAAAGAAGCTGTTGTGAAGATGGTAAAACATTCCTTTCACAAATCCCATGTCACCACTCATGCTAAACTTGGCTGAATAGGACAGTTGCCACATTTCTCCTTTAATCCAACTTCAGCCCATCTTGCTTAAGCACTCAGTACTACAAAAGATGTGCTTATCCAAACTTTTGTTTCCATGCTTAACATAACTTTCAGTACACAGCAAAGTAATTAAAGCTCGTTTTTAAAAGAATAGAAAGTAAATTCTCTTGCACAGCTGCAGAATTGCCTAGAACCATGCAACTTCTGAAAATTAGAGCATAAAGTTGCTCAAACCAAACATACACATTTACATTACACAAAAGCCTCAGCCAGCATTCAAGTAAAAGTATAACAGCCATACAATATGGACTGGACTCAAACAGTAAGCATGCCATCTGACAAAAAAAGGAGACACTTTAAAGGATTTGAAATAATGGGAGCGGGTTGGGTAATCATATGCTGCATTCATTAGTACATTAGAAATTATTACCAAATCAAACTTACTCAAGTCAGTCATACACACTTTTGCATCCTAAACGAAAGTTTACCATTTTACAGTACTCTGCATATCCACATCTCAGTTTCAAAACACTGTGAAGACAGAGAAACAATTTAAAGCTTCAGGTGCTATCAGAGGAGTCACTAATGAATAAAACATTAAGAAGACTAGCAGTGTTTGTTAGCAAATAGCAGAAACAAGATTATGAAAGAACGATGAAAATAATGAAGATTTTTATTACATGGGGAAAGTGTTTAAAAATCTTTCAACAGCACTCTGAAAACATTCTGCCATTTTGTTATTTTAAAAAAATATATATTCTGTTGCTCATAGATTAGAGAAATTAACAATATTATCTAGATTACATTCTAATAGAAAAGAACTGATTGAAACTGTTGAAATAGAAACTAATTTGACTGAGATTGATAATCACTGCAGAGCTTATCACTGGAATAAGAAGGGAGACTGAAAAAGCGATTAAGACTTGAGCAAAGGACATGCTAACTGGTAAGATCAACTTTATAGAAGGGAGATAAAATAGCATTATGAAAAGCTTAATTTTTCTTTATGAAACGATATTAAGGGCATGGATAACAGAATGGAAGAAGGGATAGAGAAAAAGGGAAGGAATTGTGACAAACTAAATTCCAAATTTTTAATTGACTTCATACAAACAGGAAAACATACAGGAAGCACAAACTAGGTCAGGTGAGGTAGTGCAAACATACACAGCATAAGCATGTATTTTTTTAACTGTGGCAGTAGTAAGAGATACGCTAGAACTATGGCGCTACAGGTTGGAGTATTCAGAGAAAAAGAAAATTAACAAGGTCCATTCCCTTTATATGGTCACAACACACTGAAAAAGCCAGAAAGTCTATCCTTTTTTCCCTTTGTCTTAACTACACAAGAATGATTAACAACCACATATGTTAATAGCTACATTAAGGTCAACACTGTAGCTTCAACAGGAAAGGAATGGATCAAAGCAATCCAAGTAAAACATCTTCAAACTGATGAGGCCTCATCACATAAAGAGAGCCCATTAGTGAAGACTGATCAGCTAGCAAACACCCTGCAAAGGTCAAGTGGATAGGAAACTATGAAAGGACAATGCCTGACAGAACACAGCCTAGAAACGAGCAGAGACTCCTGCTTAATTACTACTCTAAACTCTGGGACATTAATAAGCCTCTTACCCATACACATTTAGGTGAAACAGAAATATATATCACAACTCTTAAGTATTTTTCAGCAGTAAACATAATCTGAATTATGAAGTGTCAAAAAAAGTAATTATGGTTAAGAGAAGCAGATGATGTTGACAGCTTCACTAAGAATTTGACACTTCTAGCAATATTAAGAGCAACGCAACCAGCACAGATGAAACTTCACAGGAGCAAGTACAAAACTATTTGAAAAATAAACCACGTATGAATACATCCTTCTCTGCAAATTAGGAAGTTCCACATGCATTATGGACCCAGTGTTTTTAAGCATATCCTACTAACAAGCATAAAGATCTCTTCATTTGTCCTAATCCTTAATTTGCAGAGAGCTTCAAGCTGAGAAAGAATATACTGGAGAATACCTTTAGAACTCACTTTGCAGTGAATAGAAAAATGGATCACAGAAGAAAAAGGATAGGGATAAAAAGGGACAAAGAACCATAGCATGCCTAGACAGGAACATAAAGGCAAAGGAAATAATGGGCCAGGAAGGAATCTCTCAGTCACAGTGGATCAGAAGTTGAACCTAAATCAATGGCATGCTGTTACAAAAAAAAGGCTGCCACCCCAGTTAAGACATACACCAAGTAAGCATTCGGTGCTGTTCAGCACGGGCATTTTCTCCCCTGGAGTGCTGCATGCACTTTGGGCACTGTACTTCAGCTAGGAGACATTCAGAGAACTAACATTAGACTGCAGAAGTATTCAAAATGGTTCTAGAAAGCAGAACCCTACCCAAGGTGAAAAAAAAGAAGTGAAGCTCCAACAGGAAAGACTGAAGTTGTAACAGATGAAGCACTTCAACAGCAAGATCCTAAGTGCACTTTACTACCAAGAGAGCTTGCTAGTCACCACTACTGTCAAGACTTTGCTAACAGATAGGACAAGCAGGAAATAGTAAGTCCTACTATTACACCAGGAGACATTAGCTGCTTTTTAGTGCTGCCATTTTACAGTCCCTATTTTGATTTAAAGAAACAACTCATGAGGTTTTCATTGGTCTTGTTTGATTTTATGTTTGCTTAGCTGGCAATTTGTGTCCATCATTCGAGGTCACAGACAGTTAGCTGTCTTTAAAGACTGGGAATTTTATAATCAGAATGACTACACCCAAACTCATGCTTCTTTAAAAAAAAGTTGCAAATGGAAATTGTTCTGGCAACACAACAAATGTGTTTTTCTATTAGTTACTTTTCCGAAGAAAACATGAGGTTTTCACTCCCTCCCCACCTCTGAGACTTAATGCAAACTTCTTCATGTAAAAAAAGTTGAGATTTTCCTACATCAAGCAGAGAACACAGCAATTCTGGGGATATTAGAAGACTTATATATCTCATAAATAGGCAGATCATAAAAACATTCCCGTTTCAGACATCCTTTCATTTTCTTTAACTAACAAAACCAAGTTTCCTCTGAGACTTAATACCTAATTAAGGTGCAGGTGAACAAGCATACCCATTCTTACTTTTCTTATCTAAAACTGAGAGGTGGCAGTTTTTCATACTCTAAGTCAATTTTATCCTGAGCCATCGACTACATGCTCCAGAACATACAAAGAACAGTCTTTCACTTCTAATTAAAAAAAATCCATACTACCATTGCCCTTGCAAACTGCTAAACAAGCAGTATTGGCAATTCACTTGTGTTTTGTAATGTATTTACTGCAAATCCCAACAGCTTTCCTACTAATACAGTTTTGTATTGTCTCTAGTTTTGGCAATACACTGACTGATCACCTTAGAAGCAAGTTGCTTTGCCTGTTTACAGAAACATCAAAAAGCTTCATGAGAAATAAAAATACTGAATAGGCAAAAAAAAAAAAGAAAATTCCATGCTGACAGGAGAGAAAGGCAAAAAAATGCACGAACAAACAAACAAAACCACTACATGAAAACACAAATTAACTTCAATTTTCTGGTTTGCTATCACATAGCTAGAAAGGCTGGCTAGTTCTTCAGATCACCTAAGAAATACAAAGAATTTCCAGATAAGCAACTCTGATGCAAAGTTTAACCAACACTCCTCAAAGAACTTTAATCTGTAATTTGATTAATTTATACACACATGAAGAACATAAGAAAAGGTGAGAAAGCAACTCAGCTAATCCTAGTGTTTGGGGGAAGGGAAGGCAGAAGAGGGAAATATCCAGAAAACAGACATGATAATAAAAATCTCTGGTTCATCTGCACCCAAGGAACTGCATGTACTTCCAGTCCACTCATTTCACAGGCCAAGTTACAATGATCGAGGTTAACGGAAAAGCAAGGTAGATGATGAAAGCCACACAACTATGTAAGCTCAGACTGCCTAAACAAGGAGTCAACACAGGTGGGTCAGGACAGACACAGGAAATGAAGTGCACTGAAAAAGCAGCTGGGCACTAACCATTCATCTATTTTGAGAATTAGGGGTCATCAAATAAAGACAGCAGAAACCAGGTTTAAAGCAAAGGATAGTTGATAGTTTTGTCCTACACCTGAGACAACCTCCTCTCCACTCCACCACAGCCAGGGTTAGAAAGCAGCTCTACAGGAGAGCACAGTGTCCTGAGGGACAAGTTGAATAGGCATCAGATCCATTGCCTTATGTTGAGGAAGGCTGCACCTCATACTGGGATAACAGCATAACTGTAATCAGCTGGCTGACTAAAATAAATTGTTCTCCTTTCTATTGCACTTACTAGGCAAAAGGAAGATATTGTCAAACTGATGCAAGTCACTATGCGATGCCAGTAAGATAACTGGAGAATCAGTGTGATGTAGGAGGAAAAGGTTACATTTATTTAGTTTCAAGAATAGGAGGAGAAATGGGATAGGAGATCAGACTGCTGACAGAGGTGATTACAGAGAATACTATGCCATGCTCCTCTTAGAAGGGCACAGCAGAAAAACAAAAGGCAGGCAATGGTGATCAATGCAGAAAAGGAAAGTTTTAGCTAGTGAAGGAAAAAGGAAACACAATGAAGACAGATCAAGCACTGGAAAGCATTGCCAAGGGAAGTCACACAAGATCACTTTCACAAAATACTTTAGATGGAAATTTCACACTTGCAAAAGCACATGCTCCAAGTTCAGGCTAAACAAGACACCAGCTTACAAGTTCTTCAACAGCATTGCCTATGAGTAATCAGTCAGATTGCTAAAGTAGCTGTTCTAACAATTACATTTTGAAACCAGGAATTTTCCTTGTCAGGTGCTGTTTTTCTCCCTTCTAAAAAGAACTACGCAAACAACTACTATTGCTCAGCTACACTCAAAGTCTAAGCGTGATGCAAAAAGACTAAAATAGTAATGTCTGACATAATTGCCATTAGATATCCCTAAATCTTACCTAAAGTGGAAAAATAAAACTCATTAGTTCTACTCAAAGTTGTTCTATTTCTTTAAACATTACTGTGCAGTTGTCTGATAAACACCAGTTAACTTAAATTTGTTTTTAAAGGCTTTTATTATATACCAGCCTGCTATCAAATATAGAAGATCCTATCTTCCATTTTGCACAGAAGACACATTGCAATTTCAGCCCTTCGCTACATTTAAGTGCTAGGCAGGGTGGGAGGAAAAGCAATCCAAATGCTCAGTTTGGTTTGATCTAGCAACCAGCACAAGCAAGAATATTAAGCTTTTCCCCTGGAATCTGTTGCAATAGAAGGGTACTGTACATTCACAAAGCATCTTCCCTTCTTCTCACTTAAAAAACCAGCAAGACACATTTTTGCTCCCTTTAACCAATCTTTAAAGTACATTGGACATTTGTCTGCCTAAGTTCCAGCAACAAAAGGTTAATTTTAACAATGCAGCTGGTAGGAGCGCGTTTCCCCACTCCCTCTGCATTTCTGTGGGGAACATGAATTCTGATAGACCAAGTCTAAAAATGTGACATCATCAAGAAGTATTTAACATATATGAAGTGTTTACACTGTGATACACTTCCAGATTAAGTTGTATACGAATCTGACATAACAGATGATACCTAAAAATATAGTTACCTAAAAGCTGCATGGAGACATATTTCACACAGTGCTCTAAGACTGTCAGATAACTTTCACAATAATGCTGGCTTCAAGCTTCAATGTGGTCTAGAAGTCAAGACAGCTGAAGCCTAATGATTGTTTAAACTGGACACTCTAGTTGTGGCTAAAGTGGCTGCACCAGTGATACCACAGTATTCATTTACAACCCAAATATTTGTCAAGTAAGTACCACATCTGTCAAAAGTATCATGTCCATATGAAATTTTAACATTTTGCTTTTTAAATAAAACCAGGGTTTGCATGTTTTGTGTGGCAATACCAACTGTAAAATGTTCTTGTAACATTTTACATCACACCAAACCTTAAGGATTGATAGAATTTTCCTTCAATAATTAAAATACAAGTAGGAAAAGTAGAAAAAAAAAAATCTTTAAATTTACTCTTTCAACAGCAGACATCCTACTCGGTCCTGCAGAACTAGCCAAACTACTTAATTCCCTTCTATATAACCGACTCCTGAAAACTAATGTTCTGATGAGGTATCAGCAGAAAATTCTGGCCTTTGCCACAGGATATTAGAAATTACCTCACAATGCAGACCAAGCTAAAAGAGATGTCATCTCTTGTACAATCCATTAACATAGCCCATGTTTAAAGTAAACTGTCAATTAAAACTCTTCAAAATAAAAAATAATTTAATCCAAACAGGAAGTTACTCACTTTATGCCAAAAAAAACCAAAACAAAAAAACAACTGTTTGGGAGTTTATATACTTTTCTGTAAGAGGTAAGGTAGTGAATGACAGATCTGCCTCCAGGCAAGTCAGAGAACACAATTACACACCCAAAGACATGAGAAACCCACATACTGTAGTAGTTTATATATATAGTCTGCTATAACTGGTTCAGCAGTGTTGGAATTTTTTTTCTTTGACTGCCTGCCACTGAACAAAAGCTAATTTTGCATCTAAACAATCTAGGCATTAAACGCACAGGAAGCCTTGTCTTCTGATTTATGACACAACAGAGAGAGATGGTGAAAATAAACAGGTGCTGCCCTAGAAGCCAAAGGCAGCAACCCTTTAAGTACAGAGGGATTCTTTACACCCAACCAATTCTGTATCTTGGCAGTAGCTGTTGACGCATTCACAGATGTCACAGTGGGGAAAATGTGACTTGGAGAGTATAACATACAGGAGAAACTTAAGACCATACAAAATATTCTTATTCTTTCTGTTTTGACAGATATAAAAACAATATGAAGTGTTTCTACTGTAAATGAATCCTCAGGTACTTGTTCATGTTTCAAGTATGCAATACCTAGTAACTACTTCCTTCAAAATAATTTATCTGAAAACAGTGTAAGAGTTCACATACAATATCCTCCTCAAAAGTAATGTTTCTATATTTTCAAAAACACTAAAACATGCCATGTGGAAACAAGATCAAAAGCCAACAAACAAAAAACCCTCAATGCACAAACCAGCCACAAGTATGCCAAAAGAAGTTATTCCCTGACCACTGTTCAGACACAAGGCTGGAGAACAGCAGCAGCTCGATTTAAGCAAATGGTTATGCAATTAAACACCACAAAGTGCCAAAGATAAAGTTGTAAAGGTATGAAGGAAGCTTTACCATAGCAATTTCTGGACTCATACACAATGTAACTAAGTGGAAAGCTCTGCACTACAGCTGTTCATGTATGGAAACTCCACCTTAATTAAGTTTGTTAATAACAACATTCAAGTCCTGACTAACTCTGTTTTAGTAAAATTATAATACAGTATCAAATTAAATCAAGAAGGAACTGTTGATGCAACTATCAGTATAAGAATTGAAACATTTCATGTACAGGCAAAGTGCACTTTAGTGAAGTGATTCTACCTTAACACACCAAACTGCAAAAAGGAACTCTGCTATAGTGCAATTTTTAGTTTTTCAGTCAGCAGAACAAGCACTCAGTCTGAAAGGCTTCACACTGAGTGAGTACAACATCCACATAGGAGGTAGCCCTTAAAAACATTAAAGCTTGTTCACTGGAAAGTTTCCCCATCACTGCATTTTTCAGTAACAAAGATGTTGTCAGAAATGACAATTTTTCCTGTCCCTTGATGATGCCTTGCTAGCATTTGGTTATAAGCCATAAAGCAGGAATAATTTCAGCCTGTCAGGAGTCTAGCTAATGCCCAGTTTCCCCCTAGAGAGAATTCCTGTCAAATGTAATGAGAGCTTCAAAGGCCCTCTCTACAACATAATGAGCACTTAGGCCATGCTGGTGATCAGCCAGCAAAAAGCATCAATTTGAGCCTGGCTACACCCTTGGGGCTAGACGTCACCAGTTTTAATAAGAATTATGGTTACTATCTGCCAGAAGCCTCATCTGAACTTATCGTTGCCAGCGGAAATACTGAGGAATGTCATTGGTACATTTTGTTTCCTGTAACCAAAGACCATCTACATAGTGATACTCTTATGTACTACCATTGATGGCATCTACATCAGGAGTGTTCAACATGAAGGAGATACTTTTATTAGAAATTACAGTAATTAAAAGAGCATAGTATGAGAGACTCCTACCCAAAGAAATGTATTGTCTTCAAAAGCTTATTCTTTCCTTAACAGCATACACAGAGCAAGTATGTTCTACTGTCTCTGGCTAGAATAAGCACAGATACAATGCTGTCATAAATTATAAACACTGCTGAAATATCACTGCTACTGGGTTTGAAATGATAGCTGCCACACATATAGAACACCAACCATTTGCAATACATAGATGGTAAGGTCAAAGGGGAAACCTCAGCTCTGGCACTCCACTCTCATGGGCTTAACTGATTTTTTATAAAGTTGATTCCTAGTACATTTGCTGAAGCCACACGTTCTCTTACAAGGTCTGAAAACAGCATCCGTTTTGCACCAGGTGAGTCTCCTATACAGTTTTGGCTTCCTCACAGGTTACAGAGTGCCAAAAGGGCATGGGGCAACAGGTACGAACTAGAACAGGAGGCTGCACTTGAACTTAAGCTTCTTTGCTTCGAGGGTGATGGAACACTGGAGAGGCTGCCCAGAGAGGCTGTGAAGACTCCTCTAGAGACTTTCAAAACCCACCCAGATGTGTTCTCTTGCAACCTTATCTAGGCTTCAGCAGGGTGGTTGAAGTACATGATCTCCGGAGGTCCCCTCCAGCACCTACCATTCTATGAAGACTTCTTTTAGGGAAAAAAAAAAAAAATCCAAGAAAGAAATCTCTAAATCACAAAGCCTGCAGATGTAACCTCACTGGGAAAACTAACATTCTTCTAAAACAGATGACTAATATAGCTACAGTACAGAACCAAGTTAAACACTACTTTAGTTGTTTTCATGTAGCTTTTTGGAGCATTACTTTAATGAGCAAAACACAAACAAAGCAAAACTAAAACAAACAGTCAAAAAATCCAAACCAAACAGAACAAAACCAACAACAAGGAGGTTGGCATAATGTTTCCTCTTTTACCAATATTTCATAATCACACAAGCATACCTCTAAAAAAAGATAATAGATCCCCATCTTTTCAGACAGGAAGTTATCATGGAATTACTACAATACCACCTTATCGAGCACAATTTTTAAGAGAAAACAACAAAAAAAAAATCAGAGTTCAGAGTTACAAAAGGAAAATTCAACTCTGCATTTGCTTAATCAAAGTCTTTGAATATACTGAAGACCCTAAGCCTGAGCTAATCAATTTCTTTGCTGTGCCCTAGCCAGTCAGCCATACTCTTTAATTTAATGAAACAAGAGTTTTAGATTAAATAGCACATACACATCAAAAAGGAATTGTGTTGTTGCACTTTGAAATGTGTCCAACAGTGAAACTTCATCTAATGATATTTTTTTCAAGAGGCCATCGATTTCTGAAAGACTTATTGTACTAGCATCTTCATGAAAAACTGAATGTCAGCATATCTACAGAATACTTACACCCTGCCATTAATGCTTTATTTGGCAGACAATGACTACTCAATTGAGGGTCCTCTGGGCTGAGCAGTCATTTAGCTTCTCTTCTCTTATGAGGTCCTTAGTGTCTTGTTGCAGTTCAATACCCTTTTTATTCACCATCATAGTGGCAGTAAGTGTGGATTTTATGGGAACTTGCGAACTCATACTGGTAACTAGATATTTCCAAATCACTAATCTTCTCACATTTTTAAATGGCAAGGATTTGAAGATATCACTACATGTGCTACACATACCATTTCTAAATATCAAATTCTCTACCACTAACAAAACAAAAACACATAAAGCATTGAACTATATCTTCCTATTTTTGCTAACATCATTCAGGACCAACAATAAGAAAGGTTTATTACTAAACCTAATCTGTACCTCATGTGACAGCAGGTAAACAGATGTTCAATCATCACAGTTACAAATCCACCTCCTGATACCAACACACAATACAATCATCCAAACGCAAATAGAACAGCTACTTTCAAACGCACTAGATGGACTTCAGATTTTGTAGTCTAGAAAACAAAACGCCTTACCTGCTTGTGCATTTCAATATTTAATCCATACGACATTTCATAATACTGCAAATAAAGAAGTACATATTATTCTCTTATGCTGACTTACTTTATACCAGGACATATTTACCAAAGGAAAACCAGATAGACTTACCATCACATAGTGCCTCTGCATTTCTGTCTTTTCACTTGCCAGTTTCTCACATTCCAATTTAAGGCTATAAAATAGATCACACTTTAATGTAACTTATGTAATTTGTTTTGACAGTTACACACTTCATTTGCATTTTGACAGAAACACCTATCTGAAAATCTTCAGACTAACAGGAAAATACAGAAAGGCTTCATTCATACTTTAAATACAAAGGCTAAACAGAAAATTTACACTGTATTTCATGGATGCTCTATGAGCCCCAGACTATTTCCAGAACCCAAACATATCCGATCTTCATGCTTTGAATAAAAGAGCTCCTATGATGTGCTACAGCTTTCAAGCTATGAGTTTCTTCAAAGTACTGTTTAATAATAAAATAGAGGTATGTTTGTATCAGAGCAAAGTAACACCATTCAAGTTTACTATTACAACAGAGTAGATCTATAATTCTTATCCTTAAGTACACTCTAGCTAATGCTATCTTGCCCAAGACTTGAAAAATCAGTAGCATTATGGCTATCATTTACTAACAAGTTTGTTTACTATTTTTCTTTCCATAAATTAAAAGGTGCATTTGACATTTGCATATCTCATCAGCAGCAACGGGCAAAACTTCATCATTCCATGTGTTATCTGGCAAACAGATTTTAGACACTAATAAGCATCCTTGGGAACTCTTGGTATGCAAACCTTTTTTTTTTCCTTCTCTTACAGCTGCATTATGGAAAGTTTACAGCTTACACTGCATTTTTAAAGTAATAAATGGCTTAAACAAGTTAACTATTTTAGATAAGGCTATGACTATAATATCATAGGTGAGAAAAAGGAAGCCTAGTCAAAAGCAAGCAAGTTCTAATGGGAAAACCTGCAAAATTTTTATTCCTATCCAAACCTTGCACATGCATTTAAGTACCAGATTAAGGATGATTAATACCCGTCAGTGGCCACTGCCTTGCATGCAATAAGGACCCATACCCTAAATCTCTGCAGGGACTTCTGCAGCGAGCACAAATACAACAAGAGTGTCTAAAGGGTAACAGCCATCAGAGACGCAAGTCACAGCTTCAGTAGTCACAACTTTGCATTAAGTACTCTAGTACTTGCTTTCACAGTCTTTCATGGTTCTTTATGCACTACACACCGCCATTTTACTTATCTTTGTGCTAAGGCTACACAAAGAGTAAGCAGGAGAATAGATCTCGTTAGCGCAGCTTTTCTCTCGAAATACTTTTAAAAAAATCTTCCACGTAAGGTTCCCTAAGACTGGGAATTTCAAACTGCACACAAGCGCCGAATCGCTGCAGCTTCAACAGCACCAACCTTTCGCAGATGCCCGGGCAGCCCGGATCCGAGCAGGGCAGCCCCATCCTGAGAGCCCTGTCCCTTGGGCACACCCCACTACTGGTGGAAATACTGCTGGA
>VWZI01011480.1:0-11515 GCA_013396835.1 Psilopogon haemacephalus
TCCCCTCTCTTCCTCTTATTGAAGCTAGGAGTATCAATAGAACGTCCACATTGGACTTCTGGAATGCAGACATTGGCTTATTCAAGGTACTAACTTTGAGGGTACCTTCGGGAAAATCCCTTAAAAACAAAGGGTTACAGGAAGGTTGGATCTACTTCAAGAAATAAATCTTGAAGGGGCACGAACAGGCTGTGCCAATGTGCCAAAAGCAGAGCCAATGGGTAAGATGACCTGGGTGGACAAGGGATTTCTGAAGGAATTAAGGGAAAAAAGAGGTCATATCACCTTTGGAAAGAGGGAGAGGTAGCTCATAAAAAAAAAAAAAGGATGTTTTTAGATCATGTAGGAAGAAAATTAGAGAAGCAAAAGATCAGTTAGAACTTAGACTGGCCACTGATGTGAATTATAACAAGAAATGTTTTTATAAATATATTAATGACAAAAAGAGGGGCAGGGAGACCTTATTGCTGTCTACAACTACTTGAAAGGAGCTTGTAGCCAGGTGGAGATTGGTCTCTTCTCCCTGGTACTCAGTGACAGAACAAGAGGACACAGTCTCAAGCTGTGCAAAGGCAGGTTTAGGCTGGATGTTACGAAGAAGTTCTTCACACAATGAGTGACTGCCCTCTGGAATGGTCTGCCCAGGGATGTGGTGGAATCACCATCACTGGAGGTGTTTAAAAAGAGACTGGATGAAGCACTTAGTGCCATGGTTTAGTTAATTAGAAGGTATTGGGTGATAGGTTGGACTTGATGGTCACAAAATCACAAAAATCACAGAATCATTCCGGTTGAAAAGGGTTACTCATTTTTGCAAGTTTTCAAGGTCATGTTGAATGATCTACCTGATTTAGTGCAAGAGGTCCCTGCCCATGACAGGAAGGTTGGACTGGATGATTTTTAAAGTATCTTCAAGCCCAAACTTTTCTGCAATTCTGTGATTCTGTGGCCTAAAAATGTGTGTAGAAAACAAAAAGAGTGAGTCCTAACTTCTCAAGCCCAAGTCCCTGTTTACACTCCTACTCTTCCTTCTCGACTTTCCATCCTTTATTTGTGTTTCCTCTCTTCTTCATTCTCTCCACATAAATCTGGCAAAAGTGTAATTGTGTTGTAGAGGAAGCTGCATATTATGGACAAGGTTCTTCAATTAGCTAGGAGAGAAGACATATCCAATGACATAGAATTGTGTGTTTTAAGATCACATAGCACACATACTATCGTGAGTTAGGGTACGGATTTCACATGTTAAATGTCTAACAGTGGAACCTGATGTGCTCTTTGTTTTGGAGATCTTTAAAGACAGGAAGGATCTTGTGCAAAGTATATTTTATTTGAGCAATTAGCATCGATGTGCTCATCTGCCAGTGCTAAGGTTTTTGCACAGAATCATAGCATCACAGATCATTGGATGTTGGAAGGGACCTCCAGAGATCTAGTCCAGCCTGTCTGCCAAAGCAGGTTCACCTATGGTAGTTGACACAGAAATGCTTTCAGGTGGATTTAGAAAATCTCAAAAGAGGGAGTCCCCACAACCTCTCTAGGCAGACTGTTCCAGTGCTCTGTCAACCTCACTGTAAAGAAGTTTCTCCTCATGTTGCAGATCTTTTATGCATAAATCTCTTCATCAGAGTTAACAGGCATAAACCTACTAAGTCTGGGACAGACCAAAGAGAAATATACTGAAAAAAGCATCTCATAAATGTTATCTCAGTGAAAATTAGAGTAGACAGTATATTTACCAGGTGTAGGCCTTGGTTTTACCAGGTATTATTTTATTTTAATATATAGATATTTTTCACACCCTATTCCAGACACCCTAATTTATCTGAAACAAATCACTTAATCTTGACATGTTCTCTATTTCCCTCCCATAACATGGGCAACAACAACATTAAGTAACTGTATTGAGCTCAGCTATTGTCTGCCTCAACAGCCTTTTCTTTGTCTCCCTTATCCTTGCAGAAAATGTCCTTAATCCAGGAGAAAAAANATTTAATATTTTTTTGCCGTTACCCAGGATGGCAGATTTTATACAACACAGCTGGTAAATATCAAGGGGCATATGAAGTCATGCTGCTCTAATGAAGATGGTACTGCAAAGGTTACAACAGGACAGCTTGTGAAGCAATCAAATCTGCAATTATCAGTCTAACCCAAAATGCATTGTTAAAATTTAATTCCAGTATTTTGTAAATGTGTGAAGTTCACCTCAAGGAAAATGTTTCTCCTCCTTACTCTTTCTGGTGGCTAATTTTGAAATTCATAATTTAGGAAACTTTGCATCAAATTACAAACTAAATTAAATCTCTGATACAAGAAAACCAATTTGCATATGTCTAATACCATGAAAAACAGGCAATTGTTTAGTCTTGTGGGTCAAATTGAGTAGACAGAGAAATTACTTTATAGCTGAATTTCTGTAATTTGCAATAATTTAAACTATGGGTTTAAATGCTCCTGGGGATGAAAAAAGTTCAGGACATTTTGCCTTGTCCAAACTAAGACAGTCTGTCCAATTGTTATTAAAACAAAAGTACATACAATGTTTTTATCCCTTGCTTATTATTAAGCAGTTTTCAGGAGAGTTTTCATTTGCACTCCATTTTAATAGTGTCCTTTGAGTCCCTATTATTAAACACCATGAAATCTATAAAATCACATAACTGATGTTGGTGCATCCCAGGCCATCAGGATAACAGATGCTGTAATTTCAAACGTGTTATATCAAGGGACTGAGGGAGAGAAGAAGTTGAGATGATCTAATTCTACTTTTTTATACCACTCCTTTATGTGGAAGTGTTGTAGTTTTTCTTCATTTCATTACTAGATCACTTTCCATTTCACTGTCATAGGTCTCTTAGGCACTATAGCATTAAGCTGCAGTTTGATGGTGGCTGAACAGAGAAACTGAGGTGTCATTTTGATGACAGACGAGAGACAAAAGCAACTAGAAAGAAAAATAATTTTATTACCTTTGCACAGGAGTGGAGTTTATGCTACAGGCTTTTTGGAATCTCTATTGGGGCAAAGCCATCACCAAATACTAAAAGCAAGACAGAGAGAAATGCTGGGGGAGTGAGACTTCTTTTCCTGTGCTAATGGCTAAGCAGATGTGGTATTTAAAGGCTAAATATGAACACACGGAAGAAGAGTCCATCCTTTCCTGTCTATATCTCACTAACTTTCAAGTTGCTTTCCCATATTTGCTTCCCCTTCCTTTACATCATGTCTTTTTCACACTGATTTCTGACAGTCTTTTCTACCTGATTTCTAACAACCTGTACATATGCATGGAGACAAGTGTGACCTCGTCTCACATTGTCTGTGAAGAGGGAAAAGCCCTACCTCGATTTGTGCAGCCCAAAAGCTGCTTGGGATAGATTTTCATGCCAGGGACTGCTAGCACTTATTATTAGGAATACCTCTGAGCTTGTCACGTCGGCTCAGACAAAGCACTGTTTGCTACCCAGATACCTAGCTGAAGAAGTGGGGGGGGTAAGAGAGACCTCTTTGTTCACAGATTGCTCAGTCTAAGAGGCAAAGCAACCACAGACAAACTGAGGGAACAAATTATAGTCTGATTGTTCTGCTTCCTAGGAGGCTGTGTTACCTGAAGGAAAATCTGTTCCAAGAAGAACAAACCCTTGCTGTAGAGCTTATTTTCCATGTTTGTCTGAAACATAATCAAGCCGGGAACAGGTGATTGCCAGTAGTCACTGATGTGAAGTAAGCAAGAGAGACAACACACCTGAATGAGCTTTAAAGAATGACAGTTACTGGGAACTGAGCCTGAAAATCAGCTAGTGGACAATACTGATACAATAGCAAAAATGCCAAAACCAAGGAAGCAGTGAGAGAAAAATCAAAGACAAAAGCAAACAAAATAAATATGATGTGCCTAGTGGGAGTGGGTCAGTTTTTCATGTGGTGGCTCATTTTTCAGCAGTGTCGGTGGTACTGCTGATTTATTCTATGCATTGCCAAAAGTGATTGAAACATAATTCTCAATAGTGTTCTAAGGCATAAATTAGAGAAGTATTTAACAAAATTTCTACTACAAGTGAAATACCAAAACCTGCTCTTCTCACGTGTTCATACGTCTTTAAAGATTTCAGATGGTAGTGACAGGGAAAGGCAGGTGTTGTTCTTCCTGGGAAGAATGGATTAGGAGCACTTTAAAAAACTTGCATCTGGAAAAGCAGATGTAAGCCATGTAAAATCTAATTCTTAAACAGATTTGTGGTACTGAACCAGAGTGAGAACTGTATGCCCAGTGAAATTTAGTCAGCATGCCTGTAAGTATAGGGTACTTATAGATACCCTCTGACTCTACAAGAAGAACGGAGTGCAACAGTTGCTGAGTGAATGCTGCCGTTCAAAAGGCATGTATGAGGAAATCAGAATTTTTCAGTAGATCATTCCTTGGGAAACTGTATTGGTTTAAGGCTAGCTACCCAGAGCCCAAAAGCTCAATAAAAACTCAAAGTGATTTGGAAGTGAAAAAGGGGTATAAAAACTTTTAACAATAAATAAAAGGGAGGGGGGTTTTATTTTACAGAAGGTGGGAGAAAGGGGAAAACAAAATGCAGGGTGTGGAAATGAGGGAAAGGATACAGAAAACCAGGGAGAAGGGGGGAAAGGAAAAAAATACAACTGAGGCAGGGGATTTTAGTTCAAAAGCTGAGATTTGGTGGTTTGGTGGTGCTGAAGAAAGGCAGGATGCAGGAACAGTTTTTAAATGCAAAGAAATAGTCCCCGTTCCAGACGAGAGAAAAGGGTAATGGCAGGCTCCACGCGGTGAGTGATAAGCGCATGGGTTGGCGGCAGGGAACGGCAGGCACAGGCTCCAGCAGCCACGGACAAGGCGAAGGGAAAAGAGAGAGAGAAAATCGGCACCCCCTCCCTTTTTATAGTCAAGACCCTAGCAGGAAATGGGAGTGGCTAACCATGACACCTGGGTAAAGGGGTCAAACCATCTCTCATGAGGAGGGACCCACCTGGGTGAGGGTCAAACCATCTCTTGGGAAGAGGCAGGGGTTCCCAGGTGGGCTTTACAGAAACTCAAATAATTTCTTGCATTTACTTATTTTGTGCAGACTGTTTTTCAACATGGATATGTGTTAATGACTGACTAGTAAAAGAAATGATTAATTCCTTCATGAATCCCAGAAGCCATAGCGCCCTATGGGCTTTTAATTTTCTCCTTAAGATAGTGCAGCTAAGTAGAACACTGACATTGCTAAAATTTACAAGTACCAAAATATAACATTAAAGGAATATTTTTCTAAGAGTGTCTCTAACTTTTGACTACCATGATATAGAATATCATCCATTCTCTTCTGTTTTACACAACTGCTGAAAGGAAGAAATTCTCACAGAAAAGACTCCATCTTCTGCATGAGTGTCAAATCTACCAAATGAAATGAATAGGTTGAAGATCTCTGTTTCATAAGTCAGTATTTTAAATTACCCTTGGTACAGGTAGAAATGAGTTTCTCAACTCATCATGGCTCTATGTTTACTGTCATTAACATGTCGGTGCTGTGCTTGGGCTGGAAGAGTGCTTAACATAAGCTTTAATCTTTGTAGACAAAAGAATCACAGAATTACAGAACCTTAGAGGTTGGAAGGGACCTCCAGAGATCACCAGTTGTACCTTCCTGCCAAGACAGGATTGCCTAGGGTATTTCACACAGGAATGCATCCAGGTGGGTTTTGAAAGCCTCCAGGGAAGGGGATTCTACAACCTGTCTGAGCAGCATGTTCCAGTGCTTGGTTACCCTTACTGTAAAGAAGTTTCTTCTCATGTTGAGGTGAAACCTTTACATTCAAATTTGTAGCCATTGTTCTTTGTCTTATTGCTGCTGACCACCAAAAAGAGATTGGCCCTACCCAATCAGATATTTATAGATACTGATAAGATCTCCTCTCAGTCTTCCCTCCTCCAGATTAAAAGCTCCCAAATTTCTCAGTCTCTCTTCATAGGGGAGATGCTCAAGTCCCCCAGTCATCCTTGTCACTATCAGTTGGACTCTTTCCAGCAGGTCCCTGTCTCTCTTGGACTGTGGAGCCCAAAACTGTACACAGTATTCCAGATGTGGTCTCACTAGGGCAGAGTAGAGGGTGAGAAGAACCTCCCTAGACCTGCTGGACACACTTTTCCTGATGCACCCCAGGATGCCATTGGCTCTCTTGGCCACAACTATTGCCCCATGCAGAAATTGCTGTCCACCAGGACTCCCAAGGTCTTTCTCCATAGAGCTGCTTCACAGCAGGGCAGCCTTCAGCTGGTACTGGTGCTTGTTGTTATTCCTCCCCAGGTGCAGGACTCTGCACTTGTCCTTATTGCACTTCATTTGGTTAGCCTTTGTCCAGCACTCCAGCCTGTCCAGATCTCATTGATGGCTTATTGACGGCTGTCAGCCACCCACCCATCCCCAGTTTTGTATCATCAGTGAACATGCTGAGGGTACACTCAATGTCCTCATCCAGGTTGTCGATAAAGATATTGAACAAAACTGGACGCAGCACTGATCCCTGGGGAATACCACTGGCTACAGGCCTTCAGCTTGACTCTGTGCCACTAACTCTATTGTCAATCCACCTCACAGACCAGCTGTTTATGCCAGATCTCTTGAGCTTATCTATGAGGATGTTTTGAGAGACAGTATCAAAAGCCTTGGTGAAGTCAAGGCATATGACATCTACAGCTCTACCTTTGTCTATCAATTTGGTCATGGTATCATAGAAGGCTGTCAGGTTAGTCAAGTACAATCTCCCCTTGGAAAATCCATGTTGGCTGCTCCTGCTAACCCTCTTTTCTTCCGTGTGGCTAGAGATGGCCTCCAGGATGAGCAGTTCTGCCACATTTCCAGGGATGGAGGTGTGGCTGACAGGTCTGCAGTTGCCTGGGTCTTCCTTCTTGCCTTTGTTTAAGACTGGAATGACATTGGCTTTCTTCCAGTTGTCAGGCTCCTCTTCTGTTCTCCATGACTCTTCAAGAGTTATGGAGAGAGGTTCAGCAACTGTACCATCCAGTTCTCTCAGCACTTGTGACATCAACCTCCTTTGCTACATCTCATTAGCCCAAGAAACCAGCATTTGAAACCCAGCTTCAGGTGTCAGCAGGTATCAGAGACCATCATAGTTCTTGGTGAGAACTAAAGATAAGAGAGAAGAATAAATGGGCCTGTAGCCATAGGAGAAGGGGCAATCATTTTAAATTAGGGAAGAGTAGATTTGAAGTGTATGTTAGGAACAAGATCTTTACCATGAAGGTGGTGGAATGCTGGAACAGGCTGTCCAGGAAGGTGGTTGAAGCCTTGTCTCTGGAAATATTCAAAGTCAGGCACGACAAGTCTCTGAGTAAGGCTCTCATCTGTTGGAGGATATCTCTGTTCACTGCAGGTGTGTTGAACTATATGACCGTTCTATGATTCTGTGATGCTATGATTCTCCGATTCTGTGGTATAAGAGCAGGACAACCTGGGTGAAATAACTGAAATAGAAGACAAATCTGGTGAAGCCTGACTTCAACTGTCAGTTAAAGAGCATTGCTGTGCTGTGAGCACAGTTTTACTACTAATACCCAGCACTTTTTCATTGAGATAATTGTATCTTCTGTTGGACAAAAATGATAAAAGTGGAAAATCTAGGTCTGTTTTATGTTTCCTTGGCTTTTACCAGTTTTTAGCCTGATTTAGTTTCCCACTAGTTTGATTGTACATGTGCCTTCATCAGTATAGAGACACTGTTAGTTTTAGTCTGCTGCTTCCATATATTTTATTGCTTATTATGTCTTTTCACTAACCATTAATCCCTACTTTACAAAACGTAGTACAAGTAATTATCTTAAAGAACCTTTGCCCTTTATTTGCAGGCTGTTATTTCAAAATACAGTTTGATCACCAGGGATCAACCCATTTTCTTTCTTTTCACTTTGAGGGAATCTTACAAAAGACTTTTTACTTCCTTTGATTTTGGTGACTATCTGAACAACATACTTTTTCCAGGACATGATATGAAGCTGTAATTAATATAATGTACACACAGAGGAACCTTGTGTTAATTTCTGGGAGGGAAGTATATTATTTTTTGTGTGAACTGAAACTTCAGTTTTAACTAGCTGCAATTCTTCTAGAGTATATGAAACATTCCCCCTTCTCTGCCACTGCCTTTACACAAGTCATGTTACCAGGTAGCAGCAGGAAACATCAGAACAAGATTTTATCCCAGTGCAACACATTCTGCTTATATGTGTTACGGCAGAGAATGCCAAGTCTTTGGACTCATCACCTCTGTATAACCCATATGTAAGCTCTTGAAATTATGAGGATCCTTACTATATGCTGTTTGCATCCTACCCCTAGGCAGCCTCTGGAAAATTAAGATCCACCACTCTAGTGAGTTGGGTTTTTTTGCCCAGAAAGTTCTTTCTTTCTGGATGTGTCAAAGCAAGCAATTAATATCGCATGACACCCTCAGTACTTGACACAAATCAATACCTACACATGACCCACACATTCATGGAGAAGCAATTGGAAAGCAAGCAAGATAGACCATCTAAAACAGCACTAGGCATCTATATTTGGGTAGCAGAAACTGTGTTTACCTCTCAAGGACTTACTCAGCCAGTATTTCCAGATCTCTGCCAGCTATGTCGTCTATGCCAGCTATGTTATCTATGCCAGCTATGTGTGCCTGTAAAGCAAGAAATCTTTTAGGTCACCTCTGCTAGCATCTCAGCTCCAGACAGGGTGTAATATACAAAACAAGACTGACATAACACATCTTTCACTGAAAAGAAGAACCAATGTTCTTGGTGGTGTGACTGAGACTTCTAGCTAGGTCTCTTTTCTCAGTCATTGCAGTGGCTGAACTACCTGTTGGAAAAATGTTGGTGTTTAAAAAGTAAATAAATAAACACAGTCAGTAAAGATCTGGGGGGGGAAAGCAAACACATAGATATACAGATGTTGCTCCCAGCACTTCAATCAGTATCACAAAGCTAGAAATAAAAGACTGTATCTAAATTAGAAAATTTAGTACACTTGGAAATCTCTCTGCATATTTACATGACCTGGCACACAACAGACTGTGGCTGATCACTATGAGCTCTCTTTCTTTCCAGCACAAGATGGTTTAAAGCAAATTCCCAATTAGTAATGGTCGCTGGAGTTTTCTTGCTATTATATCTTATGTCCAGGAATTGTGGAGGAACACAGTGGTTAGCGGAGGACAAAGCTGTGCCAGAGAATGATCTAATAAGTCGCTCATCTACACAGTGAATCCAGAAATGGTCCAAAGCTGTGATCTGTGTACTAATGATGATGTAAACATAAGTTTTCAAAAAGATGACCATCATAGTAAGAGTTTAGATGTATTTCATTTTTAAAATCCTCTGACTTGTAATCACATATGACATTCTCATACATACCTGGGGTTTTTTTCCTATGGAAACCACCAAAAAAATTATACAAATGTTATTTATTCAAGCTTACCTATTTTTTCAGTATTAATATCAATGAAAAAGCTGATCAAAATAGATTAAAATGTCTCTGTCTCATATTCGAAGAGCTGCAATTCTGCTTTAGACTAACTTGAGATTATTGAAAGGTATGTTTCATGTTACTTCACATTTATAATAGCAATTATTCTAGTTGTTTTCAGACTCACTTTTCATATACATAATTTGATGCAGTATCTAGAGACAATGAAATTCAATTACTTGAAACCTGGATTTCAGAATTTTTGAAAAGGGGTATAGCAGATACAAGCAGTACAAACTGTGTCTGTGCTGTGGGAAGAAGGTCTTGTTTCACTTTGCAGACCTGCATCTGGATGTTCACTGGGCTGCATGTTTCTCTGAGGTCCAGCTATCCCCTTCAAGTACTCTCATCTCCAGGTTTTGCATAGGGAAAGCTATTGCCAGTGGCTACCAGTAAATTCTGTGTTACAGAGGGGAAAGCCAGAATTAATGGTCTGATTTTGGAGTGCATTCATTTTGCAGTTTACCTCCACTGAAAATACTTTTCAGTTAAATCATTGTTGCATAACAATATACAGCCACGATTTTAACTTTTCTCTATTTGCTTCATGCTCTTCTTTTTAAGTGTCTAACTTTTCCAACAGAAACACTCTGTGGCATTTAGCAACTGCATGACAGACTTTCTTCTCAATGAATGCAGCTGAATTTTATAGATACTACTCTAAAATAATAAAAAAAAAATTAGCACTGTTTCTGTCTCTTTTGGTTTTCTTTGAACAGCCTTTGAGAATTCCGTAAGAGATACTCAGCTGTGCCTTCTCTTAGGCAATTCAGGATATCTGCAGAAAGGTGGTGAAATTTCATATTAATTTAACCATAATATTTCAGTAGGATATAAAAAAATGTTAATATATTGTGTGTATTCAAATGGCTGTGTGAGGAGTTAGCAGTTGTGTTGGCTTTCTCTAACCCATGCTGAATCCATCAGTCTTCATTGTGGACAGGGGTGTTCAGAGCTTTTCCAAACCTCTCTGGAGCAAGGTGTGGATGATTTCACACTTTCCAGAACATCTGAATAAACTCCACAGGTAGAAACATCTTGTGGTCTCTGTTTTTCTGAGCCTAAACTTTACGATATCAGAAATTCCATATTGCGTCCTTGTTGAATGTTGGTTCTGGATGACAACAGAGTTTAATTTACTGTGGATATTAATCTGTGTATTGTCATTTGCGTAAACATTCACAGAAGTATCTAAGCAGATGTGTATGCTCTTTGCAGCAATTCCTGAATCATACAATCACAGAATAACAGAACCCTAGAGGCTGGAAGGGACCTTCAGAGATCATTGAGTCCAAGGGCAGGCTTCCCTAGGGTAACTCACACAGGAATGTATCCAGGCAGGTTTTGAAAGTTTCCAGAGAAGGAGACTCCAGAACCTCTCTGGGCAGCCTACCGAGATGCTCAAGTCTCCCAGTCATCCTCTTGGCTCTCAGCTGGACTCTTTCCAGCAGGTCCCTGTCTCTCTTGAAATGGGGAGCCCAAAATTGGACATGAATGGAGGCTTAGATGCTATTAAGACACAGTAGGCTGCCAGAAGAGCTGTTTCTCAGTTCATATTGCAAGTAAAATTAACAAAAATCATAGTAAGTGATCCTACAACCACACCAGATCTTTTCTAAAGCTCAGAAAAACTAGAGATAAAATATCAAATTTGTATATATCTACACACACATGTTTATATGTATATAGTAATTAAGATGGGCTGTATATATACAACCCATATATAAATGCATATCCACAATATTGTTTTAAGTAGCTTTCTGTGCATCCTCTTTTTCCATTAGGAAGTCCCTACTGCTGACTATGTGCATGTCAGTAGATGAGAGATAGAATAGAATAGAATAGAATAGAATAGAATAGAATAGAATAGAATAGAATAGAATAGAATAGAATAGAATAGAATAGAATAGAATAGAATAGAATAGAATAGAATAGAATAGAATAGAATCAGCCAGGTTGGAAGAGAC
>VWZI01011488.1:6804-20893 GCA_013396835.1 Psilopogon haemacephalus
AGGTAGGGGGAAAGAAAGAGGAGGGGGGAAAAGGTAAGGGGAATGACAGAGGATGGGGGAAAAGGGAGCAAAAATACAAGATATAGGTAGAAGGTAAAGGGAATGACAGGATGGGGAAGGGAACAAAAGTACAAGATATAGGTATAAGGTAAGGGGAATGACAAAGGATTGGGGAAAGGGAAGAAAAATACAAGATATAGGTAGAAGGGAAGGGGAATGACAGAGGATGGGGGAAAAGGGAGCAAAAGTACAATATATAGGTATAAGGTAAAGGGAATGAATGACAGAGGATGGGGGAAAAGGGAACTATAATACAAGATACAGGTATAAGGTAAGGGGAAGGAGACTCCACAGCCTCTCTGGGCAGCCTGTGCCAGTGCTTTGGGACTCTTGCAGTAAAGAAGTTCCCCCTTGTGTTGAGCTGCAACCTCCTGTGCTGCAGCTTCCATCCATTGCTCATTGTCCTCCTTGGCTCTGGGCAACCTGATCTAGTTGAGGATGTCCCTGCTGAGTGCAGGGTGGGGTTGGACTAGATGAGCTTTAGAGGTCCCCTCCAACCCAGACCATTCTGTGATTCTGTGATTCTTCACACGCACACCAAGGAACTGTACATTTTATGTGGTGATTGATGGGACAAAACACAGATTTCCACCTGCTACATCAGGCCTCCTCATGTTAAGTGGAACTTTTGTGCTCTTTCCTGGTTTGTGCTTTGGCCAAATGTCTTGCTGAGTGTCACCCCAAACATCCAACCCAAGGTGCTGCCTGCAGTTACTTGGTTTGCAAGACCTCTTGGTCTTGCTGAGTGTCACCCCAAACATCCAACCCAAGGTGCTGCCTGCAGTTACTTGGTTTGCAAGACCTCTTGGTCTTGCTGAGTGTCACCCCAAACATCCAACCCAAGGTGCTGCCTGNTTTTATGTGGTGATTGATGGGACAAAACACAGATTTCCACCTGCTACATCAGGCCTCCTCATGTTAAGTGGAACTTTTGTGCTCTTTCCTGGTTTGTGCTTTGGCCAAATGTCTTGCTGAGTGTCACCCCAAACATCCAACCCAAGGTGCTGCCTGCAGTTACTTGGTTTGCAAGACCTCTTGGTCTTGCTGAGTGTCACCCCAAACATCCAACCCAAGGTGCTGCCTGCCCAAAGTGGGATAATGAGCTGCAGCAGTCCCAGTGACAATCTGTGAGTGGTTGTTGATATCCAGTTCTTGTACACAGCCTCCCTACAAGCAAGACAGTGTAAATTCACCTCTTGGTTTGCAAGACCTCTTGTTCTTGCTGAGTGTCACCCCAAACATCCAGCCCAAGGTGCTGCCTGCAGTTACCATGTCCTGCTTGCAGGCTCTGCCAAAGTGGAGCAATGAACTGCAGAAGTCCCAGTGACAATCTGGGAGTGGTTGTTCATATTCAGTTCTTGTACACAGCCTCCCTACAAGCAAGAGGGTGTAAATTCGCCTCTTGGTTTGTGCTTTGGCCAAATATCTTGCTGAGTGTCACCCCAAACATCCAGCCCAAGGTGCTGCCTGCAGTTACCATGCCCTGTCTGCAGGCTCTGCCAAAGTGGAGCAATGGACTGCAGCAGTCCCAGTGACAATCTGGGAGTGGTCATTGATGTCCACTTCTTGTACACAGCCTCCCTGCTAGCAAGAGAGTGTAAAATCACCTCTTGGTTTGCAAAACTTCTTGGTCTTGCTGAGTGTCACCCCAAACATCCAGCCCAAGGTGCTGCCTGCAGTTACCATGCCCTGTCTGCAGGCTCTGCCAAAGTGGAGCAATGGACTGCAGCAGTCCCAGTGACAATCTGGGAGTGGTCATTGATGTCCACTTCTTGTACACAGCCTCCCTGCTAGCAAGAGAGTGTAAAATCACCTCTTGGTTTGCAAAACTTCTTGGTCTTGCTGAGTGTCACCCCAAACATCCAGCCCAAGGTGCTGCCTGCAGTTACCATGCCCTGCTTGCAGGCTCTGCCAAAGTGGAGCAATGAACTGCAGGAGTCCCAGTGACAATCTGTGAGTGGTCATTGACATCCAGTCCTTGTACACAAGCAAGACAGTGCAAATTCACCTCTTTGCTTTGTTTTGCAGACCCAGAGATGCCTTTTGTCCCATCTATACCAGAAGACCAGTTCATCCTAGTAGAAGAAGGTGACTCCACCATCATCCCATGTCGGACAAGTGACCCAAATGCCCAAGTGACTTTGATGAACAGTTTAGGCAAGGCTGTCTTTGCTGCTTATGACAGCAAGCAAGGCTTCACTGGGAGCTTCCCTGCAGGCTCATACACATGCAAAACCACAGCTAAAGGCGTGGAGTTCAAGTCTGATGAGTTCCTCATCTATATTTTAAGAGGTATTTATTTTATTTATTTATTTTATTTTAAAATTTAAGAGAAATAGAAGTGATAATGTTCAGCCCAGCTCTTTCCTCACACCCTCCAATGCTTCCCCAGTGATGGGCAGTTTGCTGCACTGGTAGTATGTTCCATTCAGCTGTGATGAGTTGAGGTGTCCTTAGCCTTCTCTCCTCTCCCATGGGGCTGCCCAGCAAAGTCTCCTGTAACCTGTGGCTTTTTTCCTCCCCTTTGCTGAAATGGAACTTAAAAGACTGCTGTTTCCCAGTGGCTTCAAAGTCTAGAGCTTTGGGGAGTGTTAAAACCCCCCAGCATGGTTCAGATATTTGGAAAATCAGGTTGAAAAAAAGACCTCTAAGATTATTGAGTCCAACCTATCACCTAAAATAAGTTTGTTGGGTTTCCTTTTTGGGTGGGGGTGTGTGTGTGTTCTGGAGGTTATTTTTAAATTATTATTATTTTTAAAATTATTTTTAGGGATTGTCAAAGACAATGACAAAGCCACTGCTCAGCAACATGGGGAATTGCTTTTATATAGAATGATAGAGTTATTGGTGCCTTTCCACAGGAGAATTGGAGATAAAAGCTTTTATGAGGAGAGGCTGAGGGAGCTGGGGGTGTGCAGCCTGCAGAAGAGGCTCAGGGCAGAGCTCATTGCTCTCTGCAGCTGTCTGAAGGGAGGTTGTAGCCAGCTGGGGTTGGGCTCTGCTGCCAGGCAGCCAGGGCCAGAAGGAGGGGACAGAGGCTGAAGCTGTGTCAGGGCAGGTTGAGGCTGGATGTGAGGAGGAAGGTCCTGGCAGAGAGAGTGATTGGCATTGGAATGGGCTGCCCAGGGAGGTGGTGGAGTCCCCATCCCTGGAGGTGGTGAAGCAAAGCCTGGATGGGCACTGAGTGCCATTGGCTAGGGCTGGGGGATAGGTTGGGCTGGATGAGCTTGGAGCTCTCTTCCAACCTGGCTGATTCTGTTCTGTTCTTTTCTATTCTATAATGCACAGAGCAAATTTTTTTGGTGGGATTGAGCTCTGTGCCTGGACACTTTGTGCTTTAAATCACAATAAATCAGTGGCACTTCCACTGAGTTTTCCCAGGTGTAGAATGGAAGAGTATAGAATAGAATTAGCCGGGTTGGAAGAGACCTCCAAGCTCATCCAGCCTAACCTATCACCCAGCCCTAGTAAATAGAATAGAATAGAATAGAATAGAATAGAATAGAATAGAATAGAATAGAATAGAATAGAATAGAATAGAATAGAATAGAATAGAATAGAATAGAATAAGCCAGGTTGGAAGAGAGCTCCAAGCTCATCCAGTCCAACCTATCCCCCAGCCCTAGCCAATGGCACTCAATGCCCCATGCAGTCCTTTCTTGAACACCTCCAGGGATGGGGACTCCACCACCTCCTTGGGCAGCCCATTCCAATGCCAATCACTCTCTCTGCCAACAACTTCCTCCTCACATCCAGCCTCAACCTCCACTGGCACAACTTGTAGTAGTTCTTCAGTAGTAGAAGTGCAGCAGGAATCTTCCCTCGAAACCCTAAATCCTAAACCTGCTCCTCTCTCTCTCTCCTTAGCTACTCCACAGCTGCCAGTGGAAATTGAAGCTATCAAAACTGTCTACAAGACAGGCGAGACCATCGTAGTAACTTGTGTGGTCTTTGATAATGAGGTGGTCAATTTACAGTGGAATTATCCTGGCAAAGTGGTAAGTACCTCTCTTTTGCTTTATTTTCTTTGCCTGTTTGCAGCTCCTTGCTGGGGAAGAAGGTGGGGCTGTGAAAATAGTCTTCTTTTCTCTTGAAGGAGGGCAAGTGAGGAGAGAAAAGAAAGTAGTTTCGTTTGCTTTGAGGTTGATGGCACAAGAAAGGTCAATCCCAACGGGTAGAATTTGCTGTTAGCAAGTATGCAAAGCATACAGGGTTACAGAGTCACAGGATCACAGAATGATAGAATCACAGGGTCACAGAATAATAGAATGGTAGAACCACAGGACCACAGGATCACAGAATGATAGAACCACAGAATGATAGAATCAGAGAGTCACAGGATCACAGGGACACAGAATCATAGAACCACAGAGTCACAAGATCACAGAATCATAGAATCACAGGGTCACAGAATCACAGGGTCACAGGGTCAAGGATCACAGAGTCACAGAATCACAGGATCACAGGGTCACAGGATCACAGGGTCACAGGATCACAGGGTCAAGGATCAAAGGATCACAGGATCACAGAATCACAGGGTCACAGAGTCACAGGATCACAGGGTCAAGGATCACAGGGTCACAGGATCACAGAATCACAGGATCATATGATCACAGGATCACAGAATCATAGGATCACAGAATGATAGAATGGCTCAGGTTGGAAGTGAGCTCAGAACTCAGGTCCTAAAACCTCCTCACCACGGGCAGGGACACTCCTCAACTAGACTTGGCTGCTCAAGGTCCCATCCAGCTTGGCCTTCAACTCCCCTAGGAGAGGTCTGACCTGGGGTCCATCCTCTGAGTGAGGGATGCTGTCTCTCAGGTCTTGTGCTGATTCTAAAACATCGCAGGCTCACAGGACCTCAGGGGAGAGGCTGAGGGACCTGGGGCTGAGAGTCTGCAGAAGAGAAGCCTGAGAGGGGATTGAATCAATGTTTGTAAGTGTGTGAGGGCTGGGGGTGAGGAGGGGGGGACAGGCTCTGCTCACTGCTCCCTGCCATAGGCCAAGGAGCAATGGATGGAAGCTGCAGCACAGGAGGTTGCAGCTCAAGACAAGAGGCAACTTCTTGCCTGGGTGGGTCCCAGAGCAGTGGCACAGGCTGCCCAGAGAGGTTGTGGAGTCTCCTTGTGTGGAGCCTTTGCAGACTCTGTGTGGATGTGTTGCTGTGTGCCCTGAGCTAGCTTGGATGGTCCTGCTGTGGCAGGAGAGTTGGACTGGATGAGCTCTTTGGGTCCCTTGCAACCCCTCACATCCTGTGATCCCAAAGACAGGAGTCACAAAATGAGAAAACTAATTTCCAGTATCTGAAAGGAGCCTACAGAAAGCTGGGGAGGGACTTTTGAGGCTGTGAGGGAGTGACAGGACTGGGGGGAAAGGAGCAAAGCTGCAGGCGGGGAGATTCAACCAGGAGGTGAGGAGGAAGTTGTTGAGCATGAGAGTGGTGAGAGGCTGGAATGGGTTGCCCCTGCAGGGAGGTGTTTGGGGCCAGATCCCTGGAGGTGTTTTTGGCCAGGCTGGCAGAGGCTGTGGGCAGCCTGCTCTAGGGTAGGGTGTCCCTGGGCATGGCAGGGGAGTTGGGACTGGCTGATCCTTGTGGTCCCTTCCAACCCTGACTGATTCTAGGATTCCATTATCCTATGAAAGCAGTGCAGAGATGAGGATGGCAGCAAGGAGATAAGGAGGCAATCATAGACCCATAGAATTGATTCTGTTGGGAAAGATTCTATGGTTCTGTGATTCTAATTACAGCAAGAAAAAACAAAACTAAATGCACCATAAAGACCTGTGGCAGGGGGGTTGGACTAGAGGAGCTCTTTGGTTCCCTTCCAACCCCTGACATCCTGTGGACACCTGTGAACTTCCAGGGATGGGGTTGGCCTCAACCACCTCCCTGGGCAACCTGTTCCAGTGCTCCACCGCCCTGACGGTCAAGCACATTTTCAGCTCCGTTGCTTAAAGCTGGTTTTGGTTGGTTTTTTTTTTTTATCCTCTCCTCCTTTTTCTCCAACCTGCAGAAAGAGAAAGGCCTGATCAACCTGGATGACATCAAAGTCCCCTCACAGAAGCTGGTTTACACCCTGACCATTCCTGAGGCATCAGTGAAGGACACAGGGGACTACGAGTGCACCGCTCGGCACGCAACCAAGGAGGTCAAGGAGAACAGGAAAGTGATGATCACAGTCCATGGTATGGCCTGATTTTGTGTAGTGGCCCCCCCTGGGGGAAAATGCCAAGCTCCAAGACCTCTCTTGGAGTCCTCTATACCAGGCTGCTTCTTTTGCAGACAAAGGCTTCGTTCACCTGGAGCCTCACTTCAGCCCCCTGGAAACCGTTGACCTACACGAGGTCAAGAACTTTGTGGTTGATGTGCAGGCCTACCCAGCACCAAAGATGTACTGGCTGAAGGACAACGTGACCCTGATTGAAAACCTGACTGAGATTGTTACCAGCTCCACCAGAGTCCAGGAAACCAGGTAGGGATAGTCTTGCAGCCCAGAAAGCCAAGCAGAGGCTGGGCTGCAGCAGGAGCAGTGTGGGCAGCAGGGCCAGGGAGGTGATTCTGCCCCTCTGCAGTGCTCTGCTGAGAGCCCACCTGGAGTAGTGCATCCAGTGCTGGAGCCCCTGGGACAAGAGAGATGTGGAAATGCTGCTGGAGGTGTGCAGAGAAGGGCCCCGAGGATGCTCAGAGGGCTGTAGAACCTCTGCTGTGAGCACAGCCTGAAAGAGTTGGGGATGTGCAGGCTGCAGAAGAGGAGGCTCCCAGGGGACCTTCTGGTGGCCTTCCAGGATCTGAAGGGGGCTACAAAAAGGCTGGGGAGGGACTTTTGAGGTTCTCAGGGACTGCCAGGACTGGGGGGATGGAGCAAAGCTGGAGGTGGGGAGATTGAGGCTGGAGGTGAGGAGGAAGTTGTTGAGCTTGAGAGTGGTGAGAGGCTGGAATGGGTTGCCCCTGCAGGGAGGTGTTTGGGGCCAGATCCCTGGAGGTGTTTTTGGCCAGGCTGGCAGAGGCTGTGGGCAGCCTGCTCTAGGGTAGGGTGTCCCTGGGCATGGCAGGGGGGTTGGGACTGGCTGATCCTTGTGGTCCCTTCCAACCCTGACTGATTCTAGGATTCTATGATTCTGACCCACACTGACCTGGAGTTTTCTATCCCCCCAAAAATCTGGGTTCCTGCTCATTCTCCCACCCCACTTTGTTGCTTCTTATTCAGTGGCAATTAAAGTGAATTTCGTTGCTTTCTACTCCAAAGGACCTTATCTGCCTCTTCTTCTTCCCTTCATAACTTTCACTTCCCCAAACCATTGACATCTTGCCTTCAGAGCACTGAGCCTCTTCAGTCCCTACAGCCTCTCTTCCCACTGGCTATTTCCAGTGTTATCATAGAATCAGTCAGAGTGGGAAGGCACCACAAGCATCAGCCAGTCCCAACCCCCCTGCCATGCCCAGGGACACCCTACCCTAGAGCAGGCTGACCACAGCCTCTGCCAGCCTGGCCAAAAACACCTCCAGGGATCTGGCCCCAAACACCTCCCTGCAGGGGCAACCCATTCCAGCCTCTCACCACTCTCATGCTCAACAACTTCCTCCTCAACTCCAGTCTCAATCTCCCCACCTCCAGCTTTGCTCCATTCCCCCCAGTCCTGTCACTCCCTGAGAGCCTCCAAAGTCCCTCCCCAGTTTTTGTAGCCCCCTTCAGATGCTGGAAGGCCACCAGAAGGTCCCCTGGGAGCCTCCTCTTCTGCAGCCTGCACAGCCCCAATTCTTTCAGGCTGTGCTCACAGCAGAGCTGCTGCAGCCCTCAGAGGCTCTGTCCGATCCCTGCAGAAGGGAGCTCTGCTCCGCTTGTTTCTCATTTGTACGTTGTTATGTTTTTGACCACTTGAGCAGTGACTGCAGCCAAAATCCATGCCAGAAAAGCTAAATTTCGCTGCACTGTAATCTCCACAGCCCCAGATTGCACGTTGTGAAAATGCCCACACAAAAAAAACCCCAAAAACAACAAACCCTCTCATTTCTGCAGGTTTCAGAGCGTATTAAAACTGATCCGGGCCAAGGAAGAAGACAGCGGAGACTACACACTGGTGGCTGAAAATGAAGATGAGAGTAAAAGATACACCTTCTCCTTGCTGATACAAGGTGAGGAGCCCCCAAACCCTGCCCACCAGAACAGCTGGCACCCAGCAGAGGCTCAGTTCACTGACATCTTGGTTTGCTTGGAGCGTGGAAACGAGGGAGGCATGAGCTGTGGTGTCTGGAGGAGTTGTGTGCGTGCCGAGTCCTTGGAGCTCTCCTACCCTGCTCCTGGCTTTCACTTCTTCCCTGGCCTTGAGCCAAAAGAGAAACCCTATCCTCCTGCCTAAGTTGTTCCAGCTGACAACGAGGACCACAGCTCTAGCATGACATGAGGACGTGGCACAGCCATGGCTCTTCCTTCTCATAGCTGTAGCCTTGGGTCTGCTCCATCCTACAAGAGATGAGGACCTCCTGGATGAGTCTGGGTCTGTTGCTAAGCCAAACAAATCCTGTCCTGCTTCATGGGAAAAACTGGGTTTGTTGTTTTTTTTTTTTTTTAAAGTAGAATATTTGTTGAATATTTTTACCAAACCCTGCCCTCCTTCCCAGTTCCAGCCCTGATCCTAGACCTGGTGGACGACCACCACGGCTCTGCGGGTGGGCAGACGGTGAGGTGCCTGGCTGAGGGAACTCCGCTTCCTGACGTGGAATGGCTGGTTTGCAAGGACATGAAAAAGTAAGGGGAGAGCCTGCTCCTTTACCTCTCACCACTCTCATGCTCAGCAATTTCCTCCTTACCTCCAGCCTCAATCTCCCCACCTCCAGCTTTGCTTCGTTCCCCTTAGTCCTCTCCAGGTCAGTGTGGGTCAGAATTATAGAATCCTAGAATCAGTCAGAGTTGGAAGGGACCAAAAGGATCAGCCAGTCCCAACCCCTCTGCCATGCCCAGGGACACCCTACCCTAGAGCAGGCTGCCCACAGCCTCTGCCAGCCTGGCTGCAAAGTCATCCAGGGATCTGGCTCCAAACACCGTCTTGCAGGGGCAACCCATTCCAGCCTCTCACCACTCTCAAGCTCAACAACTTCCTCCTCACCTCCTGGTTGAATCTCCCCACCTCCAGCTTTGCTCCATTCCCCCCAGTCCTGTCACTCCCTGACAGCCTCAAAAGTCCCTCCCCAGCTTTTTTGTAGCCCCCTTCAGATCCTGGAAGGCTACCAGAAGGTCCCCTGGGAGCCTCCTCTTCTGCAGCCTGCACAGCCCCAACTCTTTCAGGCTGTGCTCACAGCAGAGGTGCTGCAGCCCTCTGAGCATCCTCGGGGCCCTTCTCTGCACACCTCCAGCATCTCCACATCCCACACCAGATTCAATGGGCTGCATTGCCAGGCCCTCAAAAGAGGCAGTAGTAATGAGGATCAGAAGGCAAATTGTTCCAGAGGGAGAAAGATGCAAACATTTAATAGAGAGAGTCTTAAGCACTTCTGGTCTTTAAAGGGATTGTTTTCAGAAGAAACTTCCAAGGGAAGGTGATCCTTCTTCTGTTCACTCTTCTCCATCCATACCTACATCCAGCACTCATTTTCCACTTTATCCTTCTTTGTAGATGCAGCAATGACACCTCGTGGACTCTTCTGTCTAACAATATCTCTGATATACACATGGAAGCCCACCTGGATGAGAAGAACACGGTGGAAAGCCAGGTGACCTTCCAGAAGGTGGAGGAAACCCTGACTGTGAGATGCGTGGCAAGGAACGACCTCGGTGCCGTCACTCGGGAACTGAAGCTTGTGGCTCCCAGTGAGTTTGCTTTGAGCTTCTGTGGGGCTCCAGCAGCCAGCCTGACCTCTGCCTAGATGGAGCACTTAGAGCCATTGGCTACGGCTAGGTGCTAGGTTGGACTGGATGAGCTTGGAGGTCGCTTCCAACCTGCCCTACTCTGCCCTGCCCTATTCTACCTTGTCCTGTCCTGTCTTGTCCTGTTCTACTCTACTCTACTCTACTCTACTCTACTCTGCTCTACTCTACTCTACTCTACTCTACTCTACTCTACTCTACGCTACGCTACGCTACGCTACGCTACGCTACGCTACTCTACTCTACTCTACTCTACTCTACTCTACTCTACTCTACTCTACTCTACTCTACTCCAGTCTACTCTATTCTACTCCAGTCTACTCTATTCTACTCCATTCTACTCTATTCTACTCTATTCTACTCCAGTCTACTCCATTCTCTAACACACCTCAGCTCAGCCTGAATAGATGAACATTTGAATTGCTGCAGATAAAAAAGATAATTGAAAATTAAAACATTTCCCCCCCCTACCCTGGGAACTGAAGCTCCCAATTAGTTTGGTTTGGTCTTCTGTGAAGCTCCAGCAGCCAGCCTGACCTCTGCCTAGATGAAGCACTTAGAGCCATTGGATAGGGCTGGGTGCTAGGTTGGACTGGATGAGCTTGGAGGTCTCTTCCAGCTTGCCCTACTCTGCCCTGCCCTATTCTACCTTGTCCTGTCCTGTCTTGTCCTGTTCTACTCTACTCTACTCTACTCTACTCTACTCTACTCTACTCCAGTCTACTCTATTCTCCTCCAGTCTACTCTATTCTACTCCAGTCTACTCTATTCTACTCCAGTCTACTCTATTCTACTCCAGTCTACTCTATTCTACTCTATTCTACTCCATTCTACACCATTCTACTCCAATCTACTCCATTCTCTAACACACCTCAGTTCAGTCTGAATAGATGAAAATTTGAATTGCTGCAGATAAAAAAATAAATGAAAATAATTTAATTTTCCTCCCACTCTGGGACATCTGGGGATGAGATTTTCTAGGGGTCTTTATGATGCATTTAGTTTTGGTGTTTTATTTTTTTCCATGCTATGATTAGTTTTCTCATTTTGTGACTCCTGTCTTTGGGATCAGAGGATGTCAGGGGTTGGAAGGGACCCAAAGAACTCATCCAGTCCAACCCCACTGCCACAGCAGGAGCAGACAACCTAGCTCAGGGCACACAGCAACACATCACAGGCTCACAGGATGTCAGGGGTTGGAAGGGACCCAAAGAACTCATCCAGTCCAACCCCACTGCCACAGCAGGAGCAGACAACCTAGCTCAGGGCACACAGCAACACATCACAGGCTCACAGGATGTCAGGGGTTGGAAGGGACCCAGAGAGCTCATCCAGTCCAACTCCCCTGCCAGAGCAGCACTATCCAATCTAGCTCAAGTCACAGAAGAACACATCCAGATGGGCTTTGGAAGTCTCCACAGTAGGAGACTCCACAGTAGGAGACTCCACAAACTCTCTGGGGACCCCATTCCAGTGCTCTGTGACTCTTCCAGTCAAGAAGTTGCCCCTCGTTTTGAGGTGGAACCCTCCTGTGCTGCAGCTTCCATCCATTGCTGCTTCTAGGCAATCTCTGCTTTTGGTTCAGCAACAGGAAGGCAAAGAAGCTGTGGGCTTGGAGAAGGTTTTTAATCACCAGCCTCAGGGGCTGCTCCTGCCCAGCCTGCAGGCCATGGGAAATGCAGGGGCAGGGGAGGTGGATGTCTCTCATGTGTTGTGTTCCTTGTGGCTCAGGAGGAAAACTTTCTCTCTGCCTTTTTGACTCCACAGCCTTGAGATCAGAACTGACAGTGGCTGCTGCAGTCTTAGTGCTGTTGGTGATCGTGATCATCTCCCTGATCGTCCTGGTCATCATATGGAAGCAGGTAAGGTGCACAAGTGCCTGGGTTTGGGTGCTGAGCTTTGCTGGGGTGTGCTCTGCAGGCAGGCAGAGGGCTGACAGCTGCTTTTGCATTCCATGTGCTCTGCAGAAGCCAAGGTATGAGATAAGATGGAGAGTCATCGAGTCCATCAGCCCTGATGGCCACGAATACATTTATGTGGACCCGATGCAGCTGCCTTATGACTCCAGATGGGAGTTTCCTCGAGATGGGTTAGTGCTTGGTAAGTTTCCCTCAGGAGACAGCTAAAAACAGTTCTGAGGTCTCTGCTTCTGGGGTTTGTGATAGAAGTTATGACTGCAAAGACCACAGCCTCTCCATCTCTGCTCTCCTCAGCCCTTCTTCCACATCTCCCTCTTCTACAGCAGGGTCAGCCTTGAGCTCCTTCTGTTACAGCCTCCTGAGCCTCTCTTCCAGCTCTCCTCTGCTATGAGGACAGGCTGAAAGAGTTGGGGCTTTTCAGCCTGGAGAAGAGAAGGCTTCAAGGAGACCTTATAGCAACCTTCCAGTATCTGAAGGGGGCTACATGAAGGCTGGGGAGGGACTGTTCACAAGGTCTTATAATGACAGGATGAGGGGGAATGGGTTCAAACTGGCAGAGGGGAGATTGAAATGGGATGTTAGGAGAAAGTTCTTCACAGTGAGGGTGGTGAGGCACTGGCACAGGTTGCCCAGGGATGTAGTGGCTGCTCCCTGCCTGGAGGTGTTCAAGGCCAAGTTGGATGAGGTCTTGAGCATCCTGATCAAGTGGGAGGTGTCCCTGCCTATGGCACAGGGGGGTTGGGACTGGCTGAGCTTTGAGGGCTCTTCCAACCTAAACCATTCTATGATTCTTCTCCACATGCCCCACCTACAGTGCCCACCTCCTCATGGCTTCTGGGGCCTCTCCCAGCATTAAATGACCTCTGAGGCCTTGAGTGACCTTTTCTAGTGGGAGATGTCCCTGCCTATGGGTTACAACTGGCTGAGCTTTGAGACCCCTTCCAACCTAAACCACTCCATGATGCAATGATTCAGCAGTCCTATTAGGGCACCCAGAGAAAGTGCACCAGCATTTTACATTTGCAAGATACCTATTTTAGGAGCAACTTCTTTACCATGGATGAGGGCAATGGCTTCAAACTAGAGAAGAGGAGATTTAGATTGGGTGTGAGGAACAAGTTCTACACCATGAGAGTAGTGGAACACTGGAACAGGATGCCCAGGGAGGTGCTTGAGGCCCCATCCCTGGAGATATTCAAGGTGAGGCTCGAGAGGGCTCTGGGCAACCTGATCTCTCCTATGAGGACAGACTGAAAGAGTTGGGGCTGTGCAGGCTGCAGAAGAGGAGGCTCCCAGGTGACCTTCTTGTTGCCTTCCAGGATCTGAAGGGGGCCTACAGAAAAGCTGGGGAGGGACTTCTGAGGCTATATCAGGGAGTGCCAGGACTGGGGGGAATGGAGCAAAGCTGGAGGTAGGGAGATTGAGACTGGAGGTGAGGAGGCAGTTGTTGAGCATGAGAGTGGTGAGAGGCTGGAATGGGTTGCCCCTGCAGGGAGGTGTTTGGGGCCAGATCCCTGGAGGTGTTTTTGGCCAGGCTGGCAGAGGCTGTGGGCAGCCTGCTCTAGGGTAGGGTGTCCCTGGGCATGGCAGGGGGGTTGGAGCTGGCTGATCCTTGTGGTCCCTTCCAACCCTGACTGATTCTCAAACCAACACATGCTGTGATTCTGATTCTGTGATTCTAGTTGAGGATGCCCCTGCTGAGTGCAGAGGGGGTTAGACTGGATGAACTTTAGAGGTCCCTTCCAAACCAGACCGTTCCATGATTTACAGAATCACACCTGGTTGGAAGAGGCCTCCAAGATCATCCAGCCCAACCCTCCACCCAGCACTGAATGATCAGCATTAAACCCTGTCCCTAAGACTAAACCATGGCCCTGAACAGGGACATGTGTGCCCCTTATGTGCAGAGGCCAGAGGAAATCTGCAGGCAGTTGTGCAGCTTTATTGCAAATATTTTTTGAGTGATGAATCCCTGCTGTGGCTGGCTCAGTGCTTGAGTTACTGCAGGGCTTGTTTCTGTGGCTGCTCTCTTTCTTTCTCCCTCCTCTGCTTCCTTGCTCTGCTGTTCCTGTGTTGGAGATGAGTGCTTTAAATACATAAAATTTCCCCTTGCACTGAGCTCTCTCACGAACTACAGGGCAAGAAGGTAGTGCAGAGCAGCTTAACCATGGCACAGCAATGTGCTCTGGGGGCCAAGAGGGCCAGTGGGGTCCTGGGGGGCATTAGGCAGAGTGTGTCCAGCAG
>VWZI01011490.1:1971-14211 GCA_013396835.1 Psilopogon haemacephalus
CTGTATTACCTTCTCACTGTATATATCTGTAAATATCTATTATACCTTGTAAATATTTGCTTGTATATTGTGCATTACTGTAAATATAAAGCTTCATTTATTAACTTCCAGCGTCTTGAGTCCTAGCTGGGGTTTATAAAAGGTGGGGGGGAGGGGCAGGTAACTGCTAAACCACTACAAGAGGTATTTAAAAACTCTGTTTAAAGAGGTCAGTCTAAGAATAGTAGTCATGCTACAAATCGTTTAAGGGAATATGCTGACTTTATTCAACCGTAAGAACTATTTTCACTTAATAAGCACGGATTTTGAGATGATGACCCGAAGTTATGCAACATGGTACAAGATCTATTTACTAACATAGATATGATATGTGTGATACACAGGAGTAGATGCATCTGTAGCTGTGTGACCATTATGTTTCTTTCATAATTTTTACCTTGATCTGAAACTCAGAACTAGGCATTTGTTTAAATGTTATTCTGGTTCAAACAAGAACTCACTCAGGGAACAGAGATTTTCAATCAGGGTCAAAAGAAGTCAGATAACATCAATACAAGATTCATTATCTGTGTTAGTCATGATACTGGTATCATGGGTTGAGATGAACCTGCTGCTGATGTTCATTATCATGCTGGTGGCTAAAGCAAAGTATTGTGGGTCTTGAAGTTCAGAGGCTTTCTGTTCCAGTTGCAGCTTTCTCTTTCCAGGTTTGGAGATATTTTTTTTTCCATGGCTACAGGTTGGGGAGAAGTCAGGTAGGTTGCTGGCTTTTGCTGTTGCTTCTGCATTTTGATGTGCTTTTCTGCAGAAAGGCTAAGGCAATTGTGTGTTGTATTATTTCTAATAAAACTCTATCTCAACCCTTAGTTTTTATGTGTTTGTTATTTTCCCTCACTTCTGTATTGAGGTGAGGGGGGTGCAAGAGTGGGCTGTGTTGACACAATAAAGTCTGTATTTGGTTCCCAATATAGACCTTGAAACCATCTGTCTTAAGTTACACTGTCAGTTTTGGCAGGCAGTGAAAGATTTGAGATGAGACACAAATTGACAAGAGGGTTCAATTAGGCTTGAGACCTGATAAGGCAGTTTTGTATACATTAGGTATTTTTATTGTGGGTTTTTCTTTGTCCACTTTTTGGTGTTTGGTTTGGGTTGGGTTTTTTTGTTTTTGTTTTTGTTTTTTGTTTTTTGTTTTGTTGTTGGTGGGATGTTTTTTAGATTGGGGTTTTGTTTGTATTTGTAGGGTTTTTTCCCCACGATGTGTTCTCTATGCTTATATATTTGCTTTGTGGTGTTGCTGTGCTCTCTGTGTTGTTGAACATCACCTTAGGGGAACATCTTAGAGCTGCACTACTGCTGTGCTGGTTACTGGCATGCCAGGTTATGTTCAGAACAATATAAAACTGTCCAAGAATACTGCTGAGAGATCTACTTCAAGACTGGATAATTGTGAGTGAGAGTGTGTGAGATAGTATGGACAAGTGCCTACAACAGGGGTCACATTTGGTTTTTCTGAATGTCACCCCTGAGCAAGTGCAAGTCCCTGACAAGCTAGTGAAATGTTTGGAAAAAGTCTGCTGTCAGCCTAGAAATTTTTGAGAGACAGAAATCACTGTGATATATTTGGGCTTGGCCCATGCCTATTGAGCCATTCTCTATTAATGTTCAGAGCGATAAGGGGCAAAAGAGTGTTTCTGGGCCTACAAACAGACCAATAGGCATGGCCGCTGCACTGTGCCAGTATTAGCTGTCTCTGTACGGAAAAAGAACAATATAAGGAAAACAGCCCACTCTGCAAAGAACGAAGACAAACTAGGCCCATCGCAGGAACAAGAGAAACAGGCAGAGCTGCTTGCTTGTTTTTTATGTCTAGTTTTGGCCAAGGGAAAACAGTGGATGTAACATCTAACAGGCCTCAGCAATTCAAAAGAAGTCTCTTCCTCTGTAGAGGCCTGTGTTTCAGCTGTGAACGAACTATCTCAGAAAATCAAGCAAATCCAACACTGTCTGTCCCCTTTCTCACCTGTATAGCCCCATGTTTCTGTCATGAAGAGAAGACATTTTCCTGTCCAAGGGAGAGAATCTGGGAAGTACACACCACGGTATATCCTGTAATTTTACTTATGTGACTGTGGGGATAACATGAAGAAGACGGATAGAAAAACACTTCAGTTCTAGCTGCACAAGTATGTGAATTACAGGGAAACCTTCTCCATAAGAACACTGAACCAGCTTCCAGTGGAAAATCACCCAAAAAGGATCAGACAAGCTGATACTTCTGATCCTCATGGAGGGACATCTAAGGCATCTTCATAAGATGCAACTGATTACAGTCAAAAGTAGAGTTCATGTTACATCTTTGCAAAGTGACAATAAATGGTTATCATAAACTAAATGCTAGCAAAGATCTTTTCTTCCTGTATATCATACTGTAGAAGACATGCAACTCCTCACTTTTTTTTCACTGTAATGAGAGTCTGAAATAAATGGAATTACATTTTTGTAATGTTTATGTGATGAATAAGAATGAAAGCAAGGTGGTGGGGAGAGAAGACCTTTTTTAATGCATCCCAAAATATGACTAAAACATCCATTCCACATGGACATAATAAGCATTCAAACAGTGTAAAGACATTAATTAAGAAACTAGTATTAAAAAAAAAAATAGGTAATTTCCTAATTAAATCAGCATGTACTCATAAATGGGTTGCTAGTAATTTTGTAGTTGATGTCACTGTGTCTTTGAGGTGTAATGCATAATTTTTAATAGGCAATTACTTGATTCTTCATAACTCAGACATGGTCTTGAATGGTTGATTCACTAATGATGTAAAACTCATACACATTGTCTTTGATGAAAAACTATAACAAACCCAGTACATTAAAACAGAATATTTCAAAAGATCTAAACAACGACAAGTCAGTGTAAATTCACAAAAATCAGCATTCTTAGTGACATTTATTTAGTCTCCTGTCAATATGTAATGCAACACAACTCAGTCGAAGGATAGGCAAATTCCCTGTAAATGAGGTATACTGAAAGGGAGAACTTCACTTCAGGCTAGAGATAAAACACAAGCTTAGCACTACATGATTGATCTGATTAGAACACCTGAGTCCTTGATGAGAAATGGCTTGTCTTGCCTTTTTGAGCTGTTGTATGCCTTCTGCCAAAGGATTCCTTCCTTATGCTAGGGTTACAATAGCATGGTTATGAAAATTTTTCATTGTTTTCACCTTAAATATATATATATATATATATATATATATATATATAAAATCACATCCNTCTAAACAACACGTACAACAGAAAACAAGTACAATAAAAAGGTTTTGTCCCCCCAAAAGTCAGGATTTCCAAAACTTTAGTCCATCTTCTTTCCCTTCGTTTTCCCTGTCTAAAAAAGGCCTGTTCTTTACCCTTCTGTGGACTATCGTTGTAGAAGTCTTCTCTTCAGCTTTCATTACCCAGAAGAGGCTTCTCTGCATTCTGCCTCATTGAACTGCTTTTTCTCCTTACCTCATTTTGAAACCTATTGACTGTTTCTTAATTTTTCTCTTCATAAGTTATTGCCTTTATGACTGAATGCCTTAATTTATTCCATATATAATGTCTACACACTACTGCTCCCTGTGATTTATGGCATATGTGGTCTTCTGTTAAACATGAAGCTACTTTAACACTCTGTGAAAGAAGATATACTCCCACATGGCTAAAGAAATCAGCATTCACTGACTACTCATCACCTTTAAAATACACACATACGTACAGGCATAGTTAGAAATGGAACCTTTGAAACATTTTCATTGGAGTTTGTGATAGTGTTGCAACATTACTGAAATTTCCGCTTGTTCTGAAAATAAAAGCAACCCTCTTCTCCCCAGAATTACCAAACTTTTCTAAACTAATGCAAAGCACATAAGAACTAGGAAACCTTATTCTAATTCTTTGATCTGGATTTTAGGGGTTACAGAATGATCTTGAACCTATCAGTCTTGCACCAAAACCAACTTGATTAGTGAGGAAGATTTCTATACTCAATGCAATGTCCTTCATGGAATCAGAACTTTGGAGATCTTTGAGTCCAACCTCCCTGCCAAGGCAGATTCCATTATGGTAGTTAACACAGGAAAACATCCAGGCAATTTTTGAATGTCTCCAGAGAGGAAGAATCCACAACCTCTCTGGACAGTCTGTTCCAGTGCTCCATCACCCTCACTATAAAAAAGTTTCTTCTCATGTTGAGGTTAAACTTTCTGTGTTCCAGCTTGTAGTCATTGTTCCTTGTCTTATTGCTGCTGACCTCTGAAAAGAGATTGGCCTCATCCACTTCACACCCACTCCTCCTATATTTTTATGCATTGATAAATCTCCTCCCAGTCATCTCTTCCCCAAACTAAACACTCCCAGGTTTCTCAGTTTCACTTTGCAGAGGAGATGCTCAAGTCCCCCAATCATCCTGCATCTTTAGATTCTGCAGAGTGCAGAATGTTTTCTTTCCTCACTTTGACACTGATGGAAAATAATTTTGTCCATTAACTTATAGGTCAGGGATCCAGAAACACTGTTTATAAATATTGTTCGTCCCTTCTTCTGCCTTGCACACACTCCTACAATTTTTACATCTATGACCAGCAGAGCAGTGATAATTTACTATGTGCTGCTTCTAGTATACACTTGTTTGTAGTTCATCAAGTACATTTTTTTTTGTTTGTTTTAGTAAAAATGCTGTCATGAACAGGAAAATTCTAGGTATGAAAGCTGTGAATTCTTGGTCCCAGAATTAAGACACACACAGTGTCAAGTGCATACAATAGGTTTTATTACACTCACAAAACTTACACACACAAGGGTAAAAATGGGGAGGGAGCATATAAGAGAGGGTAGAGAAAAGGGAAAGAAAAGAAAAAATTACCTCCACGAAGAAAGAAGGGACCACCCCAAAGAATTTGTGTCCTGAAAGTCCATCGTGCAGAGTTGTGGGATGGACATGCCACTGGGAGTCAGCAGCCTCTCTTCCTTTATGTCTGCCTCATTGAATATGTATTTTTCTTCCAGGAGCCACTTAACATTTTCAAGACTGATTTTGTTTAGATACACCCACCTTCCAGTGGTTCTGTGCATGCTCAGTGCCATTGCTGGGGAAAATATCCAGGGTCAAGCTCCCCACTCAGGTTTGTTTTCTTGGAAATCACTCCACAGATGAGAAGCAGGAAGCCACCAGTCCTGCAGTTGTGTCACCTTCAGAAAACAGGAAGCCTCACCCTCCTGAGTGTTTTGGGTGACACTAGCTTTATGGTAAAAAATGGTGGTAGTCATGACACAACAAGTGCAAAGCCTGCTTGTTTGATGCAAGCTGTGCAGTTAAGCATGTTGTCCTAAGACAGTATCCACAAGCTCACCTTGCATTCCCCAGGATTGGCCCCTTGTCCAGTCGATGGTGTGCATGCCAGAGTCTGACCACATGCATGGAGTTTTGAGAAGGTGTAAATAGGATGCCTGTCTAGCAGTTCTCTGAAGTTCCAGCTCAAAACCAGGTTTTTATAGTGAAGTGCAGGAATTTTGAGATTTTGTGACATAGATTTTTTTTTTTTTTTTTCCTAGTCTCTGATGGATGCTGCAATTTATCTGTTTCATTGTTCCATCTGAAATTTTGGAAGCTGAGGGGAAAGGAAGTATGATGGTTGCATACTAAAGATGCATGACTTACTGAAAAAACAAAACACATAAAGACAGAAACTGAACAAGTTAAGACAGTTGTACAATATTTATGTCTCTATACAGGTCTTCTAGGCAAAACCTACATATATATTTAGGAGTTGCAAAATTTCAATCATTCAGTGTTTTATGAGAACATCTATAAAGTTTAGGCAGCTAACTCTCAAATAATCAATGGAATTTTACTACTGGCTCTGGTCATGCTGTCCACACATTCCAAGCTACATTTTTACATAGCACAGTAAATTGAGTTTGTGGTCTTTTGCCTGTAAGACCTTTAATTTTTTCTTTTCTAGGAAAATAAGTCATCTGCAACCCTACTGCCTGTTTGTGATTGCTGTTTGCTTACACATGTAGCCTATAAATTGCGTAGAATTATTTTTGACAAGTGAAATCATATTTGCTAGAGAATGTTTCATGGAATTAACATGGGTAGTAGCTGCAACACAATCTCAACCCTTTTGCACATGATAGAATGCACACAAGAGAGTTGTATTCTCACTCTTAAAAAATGAAAAAACCCTTATTAGGCCAGGACTTCACTTGTCATACCCAGGTAAGCAGGCACAAATACTGCACTGGTTTAAAATTTTTTATCTCCTTATCATTGTCATATCCTAGAACTCGATTCTCCTATAGAGATATGACTGAGATGCAGACTCAGAAGGAGGTAGTGCACAACAAGTGCATCTATATTAGACAGTCTAACACACAACATAGACTCGTTCCAGGTGCAATACCATCTTTGTGACCACATTTGCGCTAATAGAGTACAATTATCCACACAGCTGGTACCCTATTGTATTAAATCTGGCAGTTCCTCACCACGGTGTCATGCAATGTGGAGTGGAACCCCACCCCAGCAATACTGGGGTGTTCCAGCAGTGTCCAGATTCACATGTACAATTATTGGATTCTAGAAATACATGCAGGTTCTTCTTTCCCAAAAGCTTTCTCAAAATTTAACAAAGGCCATGAATGTATCTATGCTTATTTAAAATACTGCCTTTGAGGTTTCTTTAATTTTAACTATTATAGTTTATAAGTTGCATCTTTTGCAAAGTCCTTCTCTGGAAATTGTTTTAATACTCTGAATGTCACAAAACATTTTATTTAATATTCAGTTGATTTTGTTTGTCAGTGCACAGTCATGATCAACAATAGATGGAGAAAAAATTCCAAATAGGTATCTTAAATGCACCACCTGATCAATCTCAAATGCAGCCATATCTGTTACCTTGTAGAGGAGGAAGAGATCTCCAGAATAACTGTCAGTAAGCCAATATTGCCAGGTAGCTGAATGCAGTGGGTTGCAAAAAGCACATGGACAAGTGATGCATCAGATTTAAGAAGGTGTCTATACAGAAGATGAAAATGGACCTTTGGCTGCACACAGGATTTACACTTCTGTGACAGATTTGTAGGACATTTTTTACTTAGAAGGGAAAATAGAGATATCTTTCTCAACCTTCCTGCCAATATTTTCACAGAAAATCTGAAAAATACTTTTTCCCCTGACAAAGTCCTCCTTTGCTTTTTCTAGTTCATTGTACAGTGCAATATCTTAAGAAGGACTATTTACATAATAGACATACAGGTCACTGTCCTGTCAGATGAATCCTTTCCACAGTCCGTTACAACAGATCTTTACTCCACCAAGAATTCTGACCAACTCATGCTCATTGGCATCATCATAGTGCAATTCATTAGATGGTTTTATTATCTCACTCTGCTCAGCACTTGTTAGGCCATGCCTAGAATACTATGCTCACTTTTGGTCCTTGCCGTATAAAAAAGACATGAACATTCCTGAAGAAGATCCAGAGAAAGACCATGAATGTGATCAATGGACTGAGAAGCTGCCATTTGAAGAAAAGCTGAGTAAAGTGGTTTTATTTAGTCGTGAGAAAAGAATGCCTGAGGGAAATCTTATCACCATGTTCCAATATGTAGAAGGTGGCTACAAAGACAGACTCCCTTTTTACAAGGAGACATATGGAAAAGATGAAGGAACAAGTTAATCCTGAGAAGATTCCAGTTGAATACAAGAGGAAAAAGAGGGGCTTTTGTTTGGAGGTTTTTGTTTGTTTGTCTGTTTCTGGTTTGGTTTGGTTTGTTTTAAGGAACAGGAAATAAATAATCTGTGCTCGGAATATGGCATGGCGAGCTAATCATTGTGTTGGACTTGAAATGACTGGGGATGCTGTCATCTGCATAGCAACTGATGAATCTACAAACCTCTACTATCAGAGCTCTCTCATTTCTGTGTGAGACCAGCAAAATCACTGTATGCAAGGTTGTAGTGGGTTAAGCAGTTACCTGCACACCCACCTTTTATAAACCCCAGCTAGAACTCAGGACACTGGAAGTTAATAAATGAAGCTTTATATTTACAGCAATGCACAAAATAGAAACAAATATTTACAAGATATAACAGATATTTACAGAAATATACAGTAAAAAAGGTAATACACACACCACACCCTTCCCGGAGATCAAAATCCCCAAGAGAGGGTAATCAAATCCCCCCTACCACCTTCCCCCCCTTTCCTCAGCCTTATCTCACCACCTGATGATGCTGCAGAAAAGCTGAAGATCAGAGAGATTAGTGGTAGGAGAAAAATTAGTAGGTTTAGTGATTTTACTCTGAATTTAACCACCAAGACTGAGAGACAAAAGAAGAGAGCGGCCAGAGCCAGCACAGACCGAAGCAGACTGGCTATCTGGATGTTTTGAGAACATCTCTTAAAACAACTTTTTTTTTCCTTTCTCAGTGAAACTTGGTGAAGTGACACAATGTGTTTAACTCTCTCTCAGCCAATAGTCTAATTTCTCACTCAAATTCTCCAATTAGCTCAAACCAACACAAAGATTTTATGCTTTACTATCAACCGCCTTTACCTATGCAGAACACCTTCAGAACATCTTGATGTGTTCCTGCACGGCCTGCGCTATGTGATCCTGCTTTGACAGAGATTGGACTCAGTGATTTGGTACAGCAATGTGGCCTTGTAACCAAGAAGGCAAATGGTATCCTGAGGTGCAATGTGTCCAGCAGGTATAGGGCAGTTCTTTTTTTCCTCTGCTATGCCCTGGCAAGACCACACCTAGAATACTGTTGTCCAGTTTTGGGCTTCCCAATTCAAGAGACACAGGGACTTGCTGGAAAGAGTCCAGTGGAGAGTCATGAGGATGATTAGGGCACTTGGGCATCTCCCCTGTGAAAAGAGATTGAGTGTTGAGGGTTGTTGTATCTGGAGAAGACTGAGAGGAGATCTCACCAATGCCTACAAATATCTGAGAGGTGGATGTCAAGTGGATGAGGCCAACCTCTCTTCATTGCTGTGCAGTAATAAAAGAAGAAACAACAGCTACTAACTGGAACATACAAGGTTTCACCTCAACATGAGGAGAAACTTCTTCACAGTGAGGGTGATGGAACACTGTAACAGGCTGTCCAGAAATACTTTGGAGTCTCCCTCTCTGGAGACATTCAAAACCAATGTGGATGCATTCCTGTGTGGACTAATGTAGGCGACCCTGCCTTGGTAGGGAGGTTTGACTCAACGACCTCTGTAGGTATCTTTCAACTCCTAGCACAGAATAATTCTGTCACCATTTCACTATTTTTTTCTTTTTCTTAAACAGTTAGCATTCACTATGTGCTATGAAATAAAAAGGGGTGAGGCAGAGAATTAATAAAAAATGTAAATTATTTATTCATCCAAACCCCATCACCCACATAACTATACACAAACATGAAAATTATACAGATTTGGTGTTCAGTTGGAAATATATTCACAATATGAATATAAACAGTAACAAAACAGTCTGAGAAACAGTATTTGGAAAAGATAAATCCATGAACAGTGAATATTCCCCACTAGCAAGAGATAGGTGTGTCCTGGTAGTGCATAAATCCTGTCCAAATTAGTTCAAACCCCTGCTCTTCTCCTACTGTAGCAAGGTTCAGGAGTTGCAGAATGTGAGCGAAAAAATAGGGTTTGGTTCAAGAAAGCCCCATGGCGCATGACCAAGTCAGGTGTCTTGTGCTGTCGCTCAAGTGTTAGGGTGGACACCTAGGTGCAGAACTTTGAATTCATTGGCCAAAACAATGGACAATAATGCCTATTGGCCAGTTTCACCCTTCAAAATAGGCTATTTAAGGAAGAGTGGATTAGAGTCATTGCTTCTTTTCCTGCTGCTTCCATCGGGACTGGACATCTATTAGCAACTCTTTCACAGAGGCCACGTGTTTGACGCGTGCATTGCAGACTACAGCAGCAGCAAGGAAAACCCTTTTCTCCTCCTCTCCTCGGGACACTCTGTACCTATCGTGTCTGTGAGTATAGGCGGGATTAGTATTTCCCCTGTTATTAGGTTCCCTGTTTACCAAGTTATGACTCTTTAAGCTGTTTAAACTGTTTGATTCTGTGTTTGTTAATAACTTTTGTGTAATAGCCTCTTATTGACCAAAGAACCTCAGGGAATTTTCAAAAAAATTCTATTATTCATAATAAAAAATATAAGATACTGTTAAAAATATTATTAATAATTCATAACATATTATTAATAATCGTAACAAGGTTTTTCCCAGACACTTTGGGAAGTATTTCAGTTTTACACTAAGGCAGCATTGGTAGCTGTGTGAATTCCTCTTATGGTCTCCTTTTCTCAAGAATGCTTTCTAGAACTGCTGCTTATAGTCCATACACATGGTGCAAAAACCCAGATGAGAGAGAGGGAGTGCTTGGCAATGAAGAATCATGCACTTTTCAACTTGCTCCTTTTTAATATCTCCTGGCTAATTGATGCTCTAATGGCACCAAGAAGCAGGAAACTCAGCCTATAGTGTCCTGGACTTGATCCAGCATGGGATTCTGGCACTTGGTTTGGGGAAATGTCCATGTGTCCACCAACTATGGCCCTAGGAGGGTGTCTTTCCCTGCTCCTTTCCTGTGCTTTTCTATTTCCCTCATCCTGACTCTGCAAGGTGGAGGAGCAGGGACACACACAAGGGGAAATAAGGGTTTTTAGGGTGTGGTGGTTCAGGAATTTCACACATACACTTGGAAATCATCAGAGTACCTCAAACATCTGGAAGTATAGATGAAGCTATATTTACAGCATAGCACAGTATTTACAAGCATATATACACAATATTTACAAATATTTACAATTATATACAAGTTAGAAGTAATACAGAAATTTGAAAACCCTCCCTAGCAGCAAGGCTGCCTAGGACGTTTTTCTAACTAACGCCCTCCTTTCCCCACCTTTCTCGTTCCCGACCCTTTTCTCTGACAAAATAAGCAAAGTAAGCCCCATAGAGCTCACATGATTAATTACAGAGATCAGAAGGTGAGATATCAGAGCTGGTGAAGATTTAGAGGGAAATGATTAGATTTTTTTTTTTCTAAACTATAACTGCATTAACTATCATAGGAAGACTCTAGATTAACAAAAGACAATAAGAAACATGTTCCTTTGTTAAGTAAGACATGACTTTGCAATCTCCCAAGCTATTATAGTACAATATTTTTAGTCATGGAGTACAAAATGAATGTAAGTGCTTACAAATTTTATAATAAATGTCACAGATTTAAACTTATTTAGATACAATAAAACAGAAGAGAGTGTTAAACTAACCACAGTTAATTGTAGTTTCTCAGATTTGACACAAAATGGATTCAACACCATGTTTATTTTTTGCAACACATATTTAAGCTGAAGTTATATCTTCTTGCTCTTGAACAGCTTTCTTTTAAGTTTATGTCAGGCCATACAGGTGTTTTTTTTCATAGAAATGAAAGCAAAGAGAGAAACACAGTCATGTGTGAAGAGTAAACATGAATTCTGATAGGTTGAAGGTAGTGACAAATAGGTAAAGACATGAAGAATTAGTCCAAAATGATCTCCCCTTAAGTGATGAGTAAGAAAAGCATTGTTAACAAGTTTATATACAGGAAAACTCTAAGAGTGATCATTTCCCTGGTATGCTATTTCAGCACCCTTAGTTGCTAATACAAAAACTTCCCCAAGCATCACAAAGCCCTGAAGGCTGGAAGGACATTTACAGATCATCTGATCCAAAGTGCTTCCCAGAATGGATTCAATAACAATGGAATGCTCAGAGTTATCCACCATGTCTCTGAATCTCTTCTGGGACATTTAATCCTGATGGTAGTTTTCTGGTTTACATTTAATTTAAATTGTTCCTTTTCTTCCCCACAAGAGTCACAAAGAAGAACAGAACAGTCAGGTCTGGAAGGGACCTCAAAGACCATCCAGTTCCAACCCTCCTGCCATGGGCAGGGACACCTCACACTAGATCAGGTTGCTCAGAGTCTCATCCAGCCTGGCCCTAAAGACCTCCAGGGATATGGCTTCCATGACCTCCCTGGAAAACCTGTTCCAGGGTCTTGCTTCTTCCTAACATTCATTTTGAATCTACCTACTTCTTGCTTTGCTCCATTCCTCCTAGTCCTATCACTACCCGGCATCCTAAAAATTACCCCCCC
>VWZI01011490.1:19980-31401 GCA_013396835.1 Psilopogon haemacephalus
TATTTGAAAGCTCTGAATGAAATATTAAAAAAAAAAAATCAGATGGATGCAACATTTTAAATGTAAGATTGTTAATTAATAGATTAAGAGAAAGCTAGGAATATCTGGAATGGATTTAGTGAGTTACAGCTCATCAAATATTGTCTGTTAGAAAGCAGGGGATAGCAGTGGTCAGAAAATACTCTTGACAATTTCTGCTAATGTTGAAATTAGAAATATGAAAAATGTCTAAGAAACCCTTGTAACCAACCTGAGAGAAGGCAATAGCTAGTAATCCTTCTAAAGGGCCTACTATTTAAAGACATTTATTAAGAGTTTTTAGAACAGAAGACGTTAAAGCCTTTAAGTAATGTTCTAAGTTACTGTTTTGTCTTTCCTTTGTGAGGTTCCCCTAGTTTTGAAGTCTTTCCCTCTGCATCAGTAATAGAAATTATTTACATTCCTAAGGGCTGTGTTATATAAATCAAATATCCATTTTATTTTGAATATAAAAATGTTACATGAAAATTCAAACCACAGAGTGTTAAAGACATGATGACAGCACTCCTGTATCTTTTTATCAGGCCATAATGTCATCTCAAAGGACAGTAAAAGAGATTCTTTCAATTTTTTAAAAGTTTGACATATTTTGATAGAAAACCTCTAATTAATACCATAACATAGTCAGAAGTAATTACTTTTATTAAAGTGGTATAAGTATAAATTTTGAGTGATGTGCACTCATTGCTCTGCTACCGCTATCAGCTCAGTGATTTTATTATTCCTGTCAGCAATGGGTGATAAACCAAAGAAGATAAAGAGTCCCAGGTATATTTCTCCTTTGTTAAAGGAAAGAAAAGGATAATTTAAGGAGAAGGATAATTTATTAAGTTTGAAATACACACTGAACCTAATTATGATGATGTAACCAATTGTCATTCCTGTAAAATTTCATCACAATCTTGACATCTTTCTTTGGGGTATTTTCCATCATCTCTGAGAGATTAATAACTAAAAAAAAAATAAAATCAGTAATCTCTTTCCCCAAAACAACAAATTAACAAAAATCATTGTACAGGTTCATCAATTCATAAGCATTACAGAAAACCTGCTATCACAGAAGAGAGATAATAGATAACAGTTAAGAGTTCATCAGGTGCAGAATCCCACTCCTCCTTAAGTAGATCCCAGTGCAACCTACCAGAAACAGTGATATTTATGAAATTTCTATTATGAAATTGAGTCATGTTGAAAACATTCATTTCAAAAGTGGTTGGAAAAAGTATTGCCTCTGTGTAGCTGCAATGCAGCGGAATATCCTACTGTGAACATTTTGTAGTCTGAGGTTAAAAGGATCTACAACCAGACAATGCAGTATAAAGAACAGGAAAGACAAAGGCAGAAACTGTATGGGAAAAAAAACCACAGTTTGATGCACACTTCATACTTGTGTAATTTGCAATCAGACAATGTTAGCTTTGGCTTGTTTAAGCAAATGCCCACACTGCTCAAATTGTCTCTGAAAGAAGCACATGTTTATCGTAGTGTCCTAGTAGAGCAGAAATCCTGCCTGACTAGTTTCACCCACTGTTCTCCTCTCATGTCAGGGTCCAGAAGTCAAGTCCATGAGCAGAAACAATGAAGCCTTGACCCCTGCAGAGATGTGTCCTGAGGGCCAGAAGCCCAGAACCACCATGTGTGGTTCTGCCTCTCAAAGTGCCTGTGTAGTCATTCGAAGTACAAAGCTCTGAAATCACTGGCCAAAACAATGATGCTAGTGTCTATAGGCCATTTTAATTTTCAAAATATTTTTAACGAACGTGTATGTTGTGATTATTAATAAGCAGTTATGAATATTATTTTTTATTATTAATAATTGCAATTTCAGAGAAAATCCCTGAGATTCTTTGTATGTTCAGTCGTTAAGAGGTTATTGCACAAAGATTATTTATAAACACTGAATTAAACAGTTTAAATGGCTTAAACAGTCAGAACTTGGAAAACAGGGAACCGAATAACAAGGGAAAATCCTAGCCTCGCCTAATACTCACAGATGCGATAGGTAGAGTGTTCCCGAGGAGAGGAGGAGAAAGAGTTTGCCTTGCCACTGCTGTAGGCTGCAAAGCATGCTGCAAACACGTGGCCACCGTAAGAAAGGTGCAAATAGGTGTCCAGTCCTGACGGAGGGCAGCAGGAAAAGAGAGCAATGGTCCTAATTACCCTCCCTTAAATACCCTATTTTGAAGGGTGAAACTGGCCAATAGGCATCATTGTCTGTTGTTTTGGCCAATGAATTCAAAATCCTGCACCCAGGGGTCCACCCTAACACTTTGAGGGACAGCACAAATCACCTAACTTGTTCATGTGCCATGGAGCTTTTTTTCATTCAAACCCTCATTGCCTACTCGCCTGCAAACTCCCAGACCTTGCAACAGGAGGAGGGAAAGAGCAGGAGTTTGAACTAATTTGGGCAGGATTTATACCCTACTACCAGGACAGTATGATTCAGAATACATGCCTTTCAGCGCTGACTCTCCACCTGAGGAGCATCCCATTCTCAGCTTATTTTAACTGGGAACCACAGTGGCCATGTGTTTGCAGCTTGCAGGAGCAATCCAGTTTCTTCTGCCTCTCTCTCTGCCTGGAATATTTTGTATTTTTACCCCCGTGATCATAATCGGGGTCTTGGAAGTGTCTTTATATAGGAAACACACACAGGGAAACAGAGGGTTGTGAGTATATGTGCCTGTGGTGTAGTTTCATATTTTTCCTGTTTTGCTTCCCCATTTTCCAATCAGTTTAAACTGATTCTGTATTAATACATACCCTTTGTGCAACTACTTTCTGTAGACTGAGAATCTGAAAGAATCTTAAGAAATTTTCCTGAATTTTAAGTATTAATAGCAAAATTAATATTCCTGCAAAAAAACAAACAACTGATAATTCATGTTTGATTATTAGTTTACATAACATGTAGTCTTTTTCTATTGTCCATGTACCAAAAAAAAAAAAAAGTAACAAATGTAGGATACAACCTATCACAACTGAAGTTCCATGATGATACAGTAGAATAATACATTAAATTGGAGGTATCAAAAATAGGATTTCTCAATGCATCTTTAATTTTCTGCAAACTGAATATTTAAAGCAAATACAATATAAGGGGGATTATGTAGTTCTCATTACTTTAAGCACAATAAAAATAGAAATACAATAATTCTCTGAATATCTATTTGTTCAGGTTAGTAAAAAAGTTGATAATTATTTGAATAAAGTAATAAAATGAAAAATGAGAAAGTTTGGTAATGGATTATTACACTTTATGGTCATACATTTATTTCATATAGCTCAAGCTGTTTTATCCTACTGTGTATTAAAAAAAAAAAAAATCCTAAATCTAGGTAGCAATTTTACAGTAGTCAGGTGCAGATACTCAATCTAACAAATCCCGAAGAAATATTAATTTATTTGTGTGTAATAGGTCTATGATTAGACCAAAGTGAATGGATATTTTAATGCAAATAATGCTTGTAGTAAGTATTGAATGAAAGTACAAAGGGTTATTTTAGTGGCCTAACTGAAGGGAACCTACAAGAAGGCTACAGAGGGACTGTTTATAAAGTCCTGTAGTGATGTTTTGAAATTAAAGAGTTGGTTTAGAACGGATGTTAGGAACAAATTCTTTACCATGAGGGTGGTGGAACACTGTAACAAGTTGCCCAGGGAAGTAGTTGAGACCCCATGCCTGAAGAAACTCAAAGTCAGACTCAAAAAGTCTCTGAACAACCTGATCTAGTGGAGGATATCCTTGCCCACTGCAAGAGGGTTGGATTAGATGACCTTTAGAGGTCACTTTCAAGCCAGACTATTCTACGATTCTATGATTTTACACCAATCCTGAATATCAGCCTCTATCACTATGAATAATCAATAAAAGCTGAGAGGACTGAATCAATATTAGTGTAAGCACATGATGCACCAGTAAAACTGGTCAAATTGTACCTTCATAAGGAGATTGGTTTTATCCAGTGTGCCAGAGGAGTAACTAAAGCATTGTTGAGTGATAACAAGAGAAATTGATAGTTTGCTAAAGCTTTGAGTCAGACTAGTCCATTTGCAGCTTTCCTGAGACTTTGGCCAGGAGCAGTATGTCTAAGCCCATCATAGTTCTTCCTTCATTGTGGATAGAGATTGGGCATTCCCACAGCAGCTGAGGACTTGTGGCAAATAGTACAATAGGAGCCAGCATTCACAACTCCCTGCTTCAGAGACATAGTGTTTCCAGCCTCTAAACACTCCAAAATGAGTCAGAGGAAGAAAATAAAAAAGACCCAATGTACCAAATTTCTGAAACTTTTGTAGTTGACATTAGTGCCATCTCCCAGTTTAAGCTCTCACTGGTAAATTTTGAGGCAGGGCTGCCATCCAGAGGGACCTAGACAGGCTGGAGAGGTGGGCCCAGGTCAACCTCATGAAATGCAACAAGGCCAAGTGTGGAGTTCTGGGTTAACGAAAAGCTCAACATGAGCCAACAGTGTGTGTGTGTGCAGCCCAGGCAGCCAACCATGTCCTGGGCTGCATTAAGAGAAGTGTTGCCAGCAGGGCAAGGGAGATAATTCTCCCCCTTTACTCTGCTCTTGTCAGACCCCACCTGAAGTACTGTGTGCAATTCTGGAGCCTCCAACACAAGGACATGGAACTGTTGGAGCAAGCCCTTAGGAGGGCTGCAAAGATGATCAGAGAGCTGGAGCACCTCTGCTATGAGAACAGGCTGCAAGAGTTGGGGCTCTTCAGCCTGGAGAAGAGAAGGCATCCTGGAGACCTTATAGTAGCCTTCCAATATCTGAAGGGTGCCTACAGGAAGGCTGGGGAGGGACCATTCACAAGGTCTTGTAATGACAGGATGAGGGGTAATGAGTTTAAGCTGGAAGAGGGGAGATTTAAACAGGATGTTAGGAGAAAATTCTTTCCAGTGAGGGTGGTGAGATATTGAAACAGGTTGCCCAGGGAAGTTGTGGCTGCTTCCTCCCTGGATGTGTTCATAGATTGGTTGGATGAGGCCTTGGGAGACCTGTTCTAGTCAGGGGTGTCCCTGCCTATGGTGGGGGGTTGGAACTGGATGATCTCTGAGGTCACTTCCAACCTAAACCACTCTGTGATTCTATAATTATTGTATATTATTGTTTATCCTGTTCTCATAGGTGTTTCATTGTGATCACTGGCAGACTAAATGGTTGAGGAAATGGAGCTTTTGTCTCTTCCTGTACTTGATACTGAAGTTCTTACTAACCAAACTTATTTTGTGGTAATATTAATATGAACATATGACTGAAAAAATTAAGGAATTTTACTTAAGTAATAGAACCCTGGTTGCATGATAGAATCACAACTCAGAATGTAAATGTAATTTTATTTAATAATCCAGGAAGCCATAGAATCAGAAATCATTTTAGTTGGAAAATATTCTTGAGATCATTGAATCCAACTAACATCTACCTCTACCACATCTCGTGCTAAACTATGTCACTTAACACATCTTTGCATCTTGTTATAGAATCATAGAACTGTTTCTGTTGGAAAAGAACTCAAAGATTGAGTCTAGCCATTAATGTAACACCACCATAGCCAAAGAGAATATGTCCCAAAGTGCCATGTCTACATATTTTTTAAAATATCTCCAGTACTAGTGTCGGACCACTCTTTCAGTAAAGAATGTAAACCTCCCCTAACATAACTTGATGTAATTTCCTCTCTTCCTATCACTTGACACTAGGAAGAAAAGACTAACAACCACTTCACTACAATCTCCTTTCAGATAGCTGTAGAGAGCAATCAAGTGTCTCTTAAAGCCTCCTCTTCTCCTGACTAAACAATCCCAGTTACCTGAGGCACTCCTCATAAGACTTCTGCTCTAGACCTCTTCACCAGCATTGTTTCCCTTCCGTGGACATGCTCCAGCACTTCAATGTCCTTGTTGTAGTGTGGGCCCCAAAACTGAAAACAGTATTTGAGACACAGAATCTCCAGTTCCAGGTACAGAAGACATGATCATTTCCTTTCTCCTGTAGGTGGCTCTGTTACTGATAGATGCCAGGATGCTGTTGGCCCTTTTGCCCACCTGAGCAGCTTGCTGGAAAATATTCAATTCACTTTCAACCAGTACGTCCAGGTCCTTTTCCCCAAGTTACACTCCAATGTAATCTTTCTCTGGCAAGGGGTTTGGTCTTGATGATCTTCAGAAGACCCTTCCAACTCTTACTATTCTTTCATTTTGTGACTTTGTGAAGCCTGTAGTGTTGCATGGGGTTGTTGTGACCAAAGTACAAGACCTAGCACCTGGCCTTGGTAAATCTCATACAGCTGTCTTTGGGCCATTGTTACAGACCGTTCATGTCCTTTCATAGAGCCTTCCTACCCTAGAATAGTTTAGGTTGGAAGGGACCTCAAAGATAATCTAGTTCCAACACCCCGCCATAGGCAGGGACACCTCCCACTAGAACAGGTTGCCCAAGGCCTCATCTAACCTAGCCTTGAACACCTCCAGGGAAGAAGCATCCACAGCCTCCCTGGGAAACCCATTCCAGTGTTTCACTATCCTCACTGTAAAGAACCTTTGAATAGATCAACACGTCTACCCAATATGGTGTCATTTGCAAACTTACTGAGGGTTGTCACAGTCTGGAGGTGAGAGACTAAAAATGTCTCTGCCCAGAGGAGTGAGATTTGTTCTGGTATATTTCCATGTTGTGGAAATAAGGTATAAGTGAGATCATATATTACTGTGAGACTATTTAAAAAATATAAAGTGAAAGAAAGGAACAGAGAAAAGGGAAGAGAGAGAGAANAGGAGGTCCAGGAAAGGATGCTTCTGCTTTTGGTTTGCAGGAGATGTTCCAAGGTTCATCCTTGTGTGTAGGAGGGAAGGGGGAGAGTCTCCAAAGTCCAAGTCAGTTTTGTGTTGCCCAGGGATATTTCTCTTTAGGAGTTCTTATTCTGTCAAGCATATATCACTCAGGGCATGTCATGGTTGGTGGTGGTGAAGAGAGGGTTTCTGGGCTGCTGCTGCTTCCAGGCTGGATGCCCATGATGATATTTTCTTCTACACACCCTCTCACATACTCACCACCACTAGTACGGGCCCAGTACTTTTACTCCCTCTGGCTGCATGAATGCATAAGAGACTGCTAGGTGTGTTAGCAGTGTGCAGAGCTGACTCATCAGGCAGCTCATTTACAGCAATTTTGCACATTCCTGGAGTCCTTGTGCCTGTACGGGTTCGTCAAACTCTGATCAAAGCCTGTAGCTTTGTTGTGACCAAAATGCAAGACCTTGCACTTGCCCTTGTTGAATCTCATACAGTTAGCCTTAGTCCATCAATACAGCCTGCCCAGGTCCTTCTGTAAAGCCTTACTATCTTCAGATACATCAATGGTCTGCTCATCTTGTTATCATCTGCAAATTTACTGAGGGTGTCCTCTCATCTAAATTGCTGATAAAGATATTAGAAAGAGCTGATTCCAGAACTGAACCCTAGGGAAAACCATATTCTTGGTGGCTCTACAAGACTTATTTGTCTAGAACAGAAATTCAAAACTATTTCAATTATTTCATAGAATAGTGTAATACCTTGAGTTGGCAGATACTCATAAATATAGTTGAGTCCATATCATTATTCATTATCCCTAGCTCCACGATCTTAAAATGTTCTTTCAAACCCAATCCAGTTTGTGATTATTATTGTAACTGCCCTTTACAAAGAAGATACCCAATTCTTGGAATTCTTATCCCACATAACAGAAGAAGCAGTTACCTGTCTTTAACTTCTCCTGCAGTATTTTCCTCTTATTTCCTTTTCCACAAGTGTGAAAGAACAGCTGTTGCCTAATTATTTTAATTGTTTGTATGCTATAAAACTGTTAAAAGCAATTTTAAGTTTAACAGTAAATAGGTTTTATTGCCAAGTTATGCTTTTGCTTATAGCTATAATGTGGCAATGGGTGGTTAAAAGTATATTTGATTCAGTGCTATTATTTCCCCTGTATCCACTGTATAATCAATGAAGTGATACTTTTTTGCCCTCAGGGAAAAAAATGCTAATAGAAGCAATTAAAATATATGAATAATACTGACACCCCTTTATTATCTTTCAGGTACATTTGGAGTTGCCCAACACATTAACTGTTAATGATGCAGCTACAGTTATTTTCCAGTTGACGTGATTAGTTCTGTGGCCCAGCCACATCTATCTTGTGCTTTGAACGCCTTCACAGTATGCTGTTGGATTTGTGAAATAAAGTAAATAGATATATGAAATTACTTTATCCCTAATTTTGAAAGACATGAGTAACAATAACATTTCCATGATCTGCAGCACTAATCTAAGTTATACGATTTATTCTTGATTCTTTACTGTGTTCCTTAGAATGAGAAGTTTCTCAGTGAAAGTTGTAAGGGATAGATATTTAGGGCTGCAGGCACACTGTGTTGAAGAGTCTGACCCTTGTGTCAAACACTTAGCTCCCTGTTTACATCCTCAAAATATCCCTGCAGTTCTAACTCCACTCAATTTAGAATAAAGGAAGCTGCTTCTGAGTCTTGTTTGAGTATTGTAAATGATCATGCCATCTTCATCTGTGACAATGCTTTCCAGCTTCCAAGGTATTTCTCTTACCTGGGAGAGAGAAAACACAGTCAGCACTTTCTAGAAATATATGCTTTTAGGTGTCTATTAATATCTGGAGAGGATGACAGGAAAATCTAATACATACCTGTGATTTACAAGTAAAATCCTAAATTGTTTGAGCATGATTTTGAGAAAATTCCATGAAACATAGAGTAGTTATGAAGCATTACAGGTCGCAATATTGATAAAAATAAACGGAGAGTCTGGACAGAATTAAAAGATGTGCAGGAAATAGCAGAATAGACTCAGAGGGCCTTGACATTTCTATCTTCGTTATAACTCTAAAATGCTAAGTGCGGAGAGCTCTTTTGTGGAGCCTGGACTACTGATTCACTAGAACTGGGGGCTTTGGAAGGAATAAAAATGAAGCCATTATTTCAGCTATTCAAGATATAAAGTTTGTGCAGATAAATCAAAAGCCAGATGTTCAAATATAGCTTACAATTATATATCCAAATTTATGTTGTTACCTGTAACAGTAGTAAAATAAGAGATTCTGCCTGAACACCAAAGGACTGACTGTTAGTCAAGGAAAAAAATGTAGCCTTTGTTACTTCAGAAAGCAAATTCCTAACATTTAAGATCCCTTTTATGGTGACATATTTAATTAACTCTTTTCCATGTGTATTAAAATAGTAGTCCTAGTGAGAAGTGGTGCATTCTCTCGAGAAAGTAACTGGACCCCATTAATATAGATCACGATACTGTATGCTGGAAGCCATTAAGGGTCTCTACCTCTTAAGGGCAGGAAATGGGTAATAGCACTGCTTCATCTTGTCTAAGCATTGTGATGCATATTGTATTACTATTTACTGTGAATATGAGCCTTTTTATATACTAGATAGCTACATGTATTTTTAAGCATTCAGCAGATATTATCATGAAACTTATTTCATTCATTATTACCATTTGTTGCACCTGCATAAAACATACTTTTATTATGCTCAAATATTTGTTTTGCTAGTCTAATTGGCCTATATGCGCAACTGTTTACTCTGATCATGCTGCAACAGTGAGGCTTCCACTATGCCTTCTGTGTGACCAGTCAGACATTCGATATTTTTAATGCTTGAATACCACATGTATGACAGCTATTATGCAGATGTATGAGATGGACAAAGGAGTAATATACTTATTAAAAAAAAAAAAAAAATCTGTTAAAGAGAACTTCCTCCAAAGGATATCATCAGGATACGTGATTTAAGAAAAGGTTGAAAAAATTGATACTATAAAGTACCACAGAAGACATTTTCTAATCAGGATAACCAGTTAAATCTGCAGAGATGAACAATTCAAAATTTCTCAGACATCTAATCACATAAATCTGCCAGCAGCTTGGAAAATCAAACAGTAACCAGAGAATCACAGAATCATAGAATGGTTTAGGTTGGACAAGACCTCAAAGATCATCCAGTTCCAACCCCCTGCCATAGTCAGGGATACCTCCCATTAGATCAGGTTGCTCAAGACCTCATGAGCCTGGCCTTGAACACATTCAGGGAGGGAGCAGCCACAGCCTCCCTGGGCAACCCATTCCAGTGCCTCGCCACCCTCACTGTGAAGATTTCCTCCTAACATCCCATTTAAATCTCCCCTCCGACAACTTGAACCCATTCCCCCTCATTCTGTCATTACAAGACCTTGTGAATAGTCTCTCCCCAGCCTTCCTGTAGGCACCCTTCAGATACTGGACGGCTACTATAAGGTGTCCACGAAGCCTTCTCTTCTCCAGGCTGAAAAGCCCTAACTCTTTCAGCCTGTCCTCATAGCCGAGGTGCTCCAGCCCTCTGATCATCTTTGTGGCCCTCCTCTGGACTCTCTCCAGCAGTTCCATGTCCTCCTTGTGCTGGGGACTCCAGAACTGCACACAGTAATCCAGCTGAGGTCTGACAAGAGCATAGTAAAGGAGGAGAATCACCTCCCTTGCCCTACTGGTAACATTTCTCTTAATGCAGCCCAGGACACAGTTGGCTGTCTGGGCCACATGTGCACACTGTCAGCTCATGCTGAGCTTCTCATCCACCCAGACCCTCAGGTCCTTTTCCTCAGAGCTGCTCTCCAGCCACTCACCACTCAGCCTGAATTTGTGCTTGGGATTGCAGTGATCCAGGTGCAGGACCTTACATTTGGCCTTGTTAAATTTCATGAGGTTAGCCTGGGCCCACCTCACCAGCCTGTTTAGGTCCCTCTAGATGGCATCCCTGCCCTCCAGCAAGTCGACTGTGTCACACAGCTTAGTATCATCTGAAAACTTGCTGAGGGTGCCCTCGATTCCTCTGTCCATGTCATTGCGAAAAACAGCACTGGTCCCAGCACTGACCTCTGAGGGACACCACTTGTCACTGGTCTTCAGGTGGACATTGTGCCTTTGATCACTACTCTCTGCGTGTCACCATCTAGCCAATTCCTTATGTAGTGAGTTGTCCACCCATCAAGTCCGTGTTTTTCCATCTTGGTGACCAGGATGTCATGTGGGACAGAGTCAAAGGCCTTACTCAGGTCTGGGTAGATGACATCAGTTGCCCTTCCCTTGTCCACTGCTGCTGTGACTTTATCATAGAAAGCTACCAAATTTATTGGGCATGATTTGCCTTTGGTAAAAGCCATGCTGGTTATCATCAGGCACCTCTGTTTTATTCTCCATCTGCCTTAGCAGAGCCTTCAGGAGGATCTGCTCCATGATCTTGCCAAGCACAGAGGTGAGGCTGACTGCTCTGTAGTTCCCAAGGTCATCCTTTTTTCCCTTCATGAAGATAGGT
>VWZI01011498.1:0-15206 GCA_013396835.1 Psilopogon haemacephalus
GGTTTTGGTTACCCTCTTCTGGGGCTTTTGGTCTCCGGGAGGGGTGTGGTGTGTATTACCCTTTTGTTACTCTATATTTCTGTAAATATCTGTTATATCTTGTAAATATTTGCTTGTATATTTGCATTGCTGTAAATAGAAAGCTTCATTTATTAACTTCCAGTGTGTTTTTCTGAGTTTTAGCTGGGGTTTTAAAAGGTGGGGGGGCAGGTCACTGCAAACCCACTACAGAAGTAGATGACGTTTGGAGGTCCCTTCCAGCCTGAATGATTCTATGAATCCATAGAAGGAAAGGCTTTTTCTAAATAGAATTTGGGGTGAATGCACAACTTGTCATGTTCTTTACTGTCCACTAAGCAAGACCAGGCACACAAACTGGGTTTTTTATGTTTGTTTTCTCATTAAAATACACATACCTATCCTACATGCATAAGGATCTGTTGTGCCTCGATTTTTTTCCAGGTTGTTTCCCATATCTGTTTTTCTTGCTCCATTTGGAAAACAACTGACCCAATCTCAAGTTATGGTGGGATATCCATATACAGAAGAGTTATTTATGGTTGGTGAGAGTGGAAAAGGCTCTTGTTAAAAGAAAAAAAAAAAAAAGGAAAAAAATGGTCATAACTTTCTTCAGAATACATATTAAATAAAAATCAAGCACCTCGTATAGTAGATGCATAGCCAAATTGATGGCTGAATCATTTAAACACTAACTGAAAGACTAGAGAAATAATATGGTCCTGCATCATACCTCAAGTCCCATCAAATGAGGAGACCTTTCTCATGTGCATCGTTTCCCTTCTAGGCAATTTTATTACTCAAACTGAGCAGAGACTAGGGCCATGCTCAGAAAAAATGGTTTAAAGTTGGATTAGTGGCACTGGTGAACACTGCCACTTCAAACCTCTGCAATGTTTATGGACCTTGGTCAGCATTTATGGTCTTGTTAGAACCTGGGAGTAAACAGAGCTGCTGCAGAATGTCTCCCTGCTAATTGTTGCTTCAGTTGCGAGGGTTATTTTCTGTAGTTCTTTCAGAAATTATCTCCACTTATGTAAAAGGTAAACTAAGGATTTACCTTTTCTTTCTGAAATAAATGCAGAGAAAAGTGAATTTGTCAGTATTTAAAATATTGCATATTTCTCTTTTATTAGGAAAAAAATTAATTAAATTTGACATCAATAAAACATATTTCATCTAATGATCAACTGTGAAAAGTAGATTAAGAATTTATATAATACTTAAAAAAAAATATATATATATATAATTTCTGACATGGATACAAAGTGCATTTGTTAGTATCAAAACTATTGTATATTCCTCTTTTCCTAGTTACAAGCTTCATGAAACCTAGATGTTATTAAAACATATTTCATCTATTGATCACATGCATTAGAAGGTAAGTGACCTAAGTGCAACCACTCTATTAGAAGATAATTGAATTGTTCCAGTCTCCTAAAGGAAGCAGAGAGAAATTATTTCTGTCTTATGTTATTCCCACACCATGTTTATGACCGAGATAAAAATCAAATCTATGACCCTTCACAGGGTCTTCAAGTCTTCTGTTTTCAAGTGCTTGTCACAGTCACAATACCCATTTCAGCATCCTGTGTATGTTCCAATATGAATACCCAGTGCTGTTTGACGGCAACAGAAATTCCTTCCTTACCCCAAAATGTAACTGGAACACCACACACAGCAAGTCTCAGATGTATGCCAATGGTAAGCAGGAAAGGCTTTATTTCTCTTCCTCTGCATTTTTGCAATGCAAAATGAATCCCCAGAAAGAAAGGTGTGTTTATAATCCTCCTTTTTGACAGCTCAGGTACCAACCAGCAGCTTTAAAACAGAGTAAGCTGACAAAGAGCATCACAAGACACAGAGTTGATAGGAAACAAGAATTATGTTTAAACCCTCAAAGAAGCAAAAGGGTTTTTTGCCTGAAGAAGCATCACTTGGGAAATACAGTCACTTTCTTATTGCATAATTGTCCTGGTAGGGCATAAATCCTGCCCAAATTGGTTCAAACTCCTGTTCTTTCCTACTCCTGCCGTAAGGTCCGGGAGTGGCAGGTGAACAGACAGTGAGGGTTTGAACACAGAAAGCCCCGTGCCACATGAACAAGTCAGGTGATTTGTGCTGTTCCTTAAAGTGTTAGGGTGGACCCCTGGGCACAGGACTTTGAATCTATTGGCCAAAACAATGGACACTAGTGCCTATTGGTCAGTTCCACCCTTCAAAATAGGGTATTTACAGAAGGGTGACTTAGAGCTGTTGCTTCTCTCTCCTGCTGCCTCAATCGGGATCAGACATCTATTTGCACCTCTCGCACAGCAGCCACGTGTTGGCAGTGTGCATTGCAGCCTACAGCAGTGGCAAGGCAAACTCTTTTGCCTCCTCTCCTCGGGATTCTATACCTGTCACGTTTGTGAGTATAGGGCAAGGTTAGGATTTCCCCTGCTAGCAGGTTCCCTGTTTTCTAAGTTCTGACTGTTTAGGCTGTTTAAACTCTTTAATTCTGTGTTTATAATAACAGTTTGTGCAATAACCTTACCGACAGAACATCCAAAGAACCCCAGGGAAATTTTCCTGAAATCTCAATTATTAATAATAATTTAAAAAATTAATAATGGCAACAATAATAGAGCAAGTATGTTAAAATTTCTGGATGACTTTAAAAAAACAGAATATAAAATTAGTTCCCTGTGACACACAGGGAAGAGTAAGAGAAAAATAGGTCTAAAATTTTCCCTGCTTGCAATAGGAGAATGAATGTCCAAAGTATTGCACAGAGTTTAGAAGAACAACATGGCCTGTATTGTTTCAAATTACCCAATTCTGTTGCTCTAAGCAAAATTTGGAGGGGGAAATTCTCTAGGAAAATAATGTACAGTTGTCAGTACAACTTTCAGCTTGGCAAGCCAAAACTCCAAGGAACTGATCAATTCCATAAGGCTGATGCTTTCCTCTGTGAACCTTTTACTCTCAAAATCCAAGAAGCCACCCTTCTGATCTTCCAGCACCTGAAGGGGGACTACGATAAGGCCTGTAGTGATATGACAAAGGCTGACGGCTTCAAACTAGAGAAGGACAGATTTAGATTGGATGTTAGGAACAAATTCTACACCATGAGGATAGTGGAACACTGGAACACTGGAACACGTTGCCCAGATTGTGGTTGAGGTCCCATCCCTGGTCATATTCAAGGTGAGGCTTGACAGGGCTCAGGGCAACCTGATCTAGTTGAGGATGTCCCTGCTGACTACAGAAGTGGGTGGACTAGATGACCTTTGGAGGTCCCTTCTAACCCAGACTGTTCTACAATTCTATATTGCCCTGTCACCTAAGTCTGCTGTGTGACCTGGCAACTAAATGATCAATCCCAGACTATTTTTCCATGTAACACCTTGCCTCAGACAACTACAATCACAAAAGTGAATTTTGTCTTCCTGGGAATCTAGGTTGATAAGACTGAAGTTCCACCTCACCACTTACCTGCACAAAGGCTAGTCTGGAACATTATCAAGAACTCCTGATAATGTGTTTGGTATTATAGCTTTATGGTAATATATGGCTCTATTTTGCACATTATTCAAATTACCTCACATATTTTATATACACTGTCATTAAACTGCAATGAATTTGTTTATGGAAGTGTGCACTGCTTGTCTAGTACTGTTGTATAATAGCTGGATTGAGAGCCAGCCTCTGATTTCTATCCTAGACATCATCAAACAATTTGTTTTCTGTAGGGGAATGTGCTCTTGGGCAAGAACTCTCAATTAATATGAATTATTAACAATATATATATACATGCATTATGGATTAAAAGGATGAAAAGAAAGCTTGCCAGCTTTTCTATGGAGCTTTCGGCATCTATGAGGCCACCAGGTTTCAGACAGCTGCCTGCTGAATGGTCACAGACAAGTAATCCCTGATGACCACCATGGTTTAGCTTACCTGTTGCTAAGATTACATAAAAGTGTTTCACAAAAAAACACACAGAACTTCCTCTGGTTGGCTCTATTTGCTTAACCCTTCAGTATTTCCTGCCTTTGTAAGGTAATGTTGGGAACCAGCTAATAGCTCCTCAAATATCAACACTCTCTGATGGGTCTCAGAACTGTTGTCAAAATGCCTACACTCACCTAAAAATATCTCACAAAGGAGGGTATTTCTGTAGCTGCAGCATCTGACAAAATTATGTCATATTTAGACATTCCTACTGATGCATCTGCTGCTGATGTGTCAAACTGCATCTATCAGCTATGTTTAGCTTCATAACCCTGTGTGATAACGATGGCAAGAAGGAGCTTTGAGGTCATACATCACACCATGACACAGCAGCAGAGTCTAGAACATCTCAAATGAAACCTTCTAAGAAATGCATTTGCAGTGGTCTCCATTCATGTTTATGTAAAACTCTGAGAAACACTCTAATAGGTGTTTGCTCCTTCAACCTTTCCAGGTAATTAGTCCCTGTACTACTGTAGGGTTCATCCATCCCACTGATCAGGACAATGTCTCCAATGCTGTGTCAGGGAATCCTATCCCTTGGTATTCGGCACTTAAAACGTAAAAGAACTGAATAAAATAAAGTAAGGGGTGTTCTGGAGATTAATTATCACTATCCTCTGCAAGCTTGAATGAAATGTATTAAAGCTCTCTTTAAAAGTCCTTGAAGTTGTGCCCCCTTGGACTTGTCCCCCTTCTATCTCCTTGCATTGCTGTACAGCTTGATGAATATTTTGGGTTGAGTTGTGCATTGTCCCCCCTTTCACGCTCTTTTTTTTTTTTTTCTTCTCAAAAAACACCCTAAACCCATCTTTTATCATTCACTGCATTTCTCAGAGCAGCAATGACTGCTACCCCTCTGCATATGACTTTCATGTGCTGTACAGCACTACCTCCCTCCATCACCTGCTGCCCACAACACAGCCATGCTCCCAGTTCTGGTTCACATGGATACACTATATCTAGAAATGTTTTATATTACATATAACACATTATTACTACTATTGCTTTTATTCTTCATTATCAATGTCTTACTTTTGACAAATCCCTTGTGATTGGCACACTTGATCACATCCCAATTTAGTTTCTCTTTACTCTGCTTTTTACAACCTGAATAGGGTTTTTTTGTCTCTTCCATTAATCAGGCACATATTTATTGCCCACATCATTTTGTGGAAAAGAAAACACTAAATAGTCTACATCTTAGATTAGGCTTCCTTTTATGGTTCCATGTCAGACCTTGTCCTATTATATGAAGATGACTTCTGCCGTGGGCCCTACATCCTGTCCCAACATCCAGCATCCTCTGGCCCTGCATCTGACAGACCCAAGGAAAACCAGCTGGAGATCTGAGTCTTTCCACTAGCTAAACATAAAGCTGGCAGACAGCTGGTGGGCATAGGCAGAAGCGATGCATCTGCACCCCGGGCTTTGCAAATGTTCCTATACACAGCTGCTGGCCAAATGACCTTCTACGTCCCCATGCAGAAACTGGACTGCTAGCAAGAGAACAAAAGGAAATTCCTCCACCTTCTTCTACCAAACAATCTAGTCAAATAGGCATCAACCAATAAACTTCCCTAGGATTGAAATGTAATTCACTTCCTTGCCCATCCAAGGGCCAGGAACTCTCTTTTAGGAGAGTTCTTAGCACTGTTGAGTCTGCAATGCAGGCCTGGAACTGATGGGCATTAAATGAGACAGTCAAGCACTTCATTCTTTTAAATGCCTTATTTGCTTACATCACTTTACCCTAATGTTTCTTCTTTTAGACTGGCTGTAATTCATTCTGAAACAGGGAAGAACAGAAAAACAAATGCCAGGTGATTGTGATACTCGTCCCACTTATGGTAACACCTCTGCTGGGAAGATCATGGTTAGTTCTCCAGCATGTTCCTCCACACCCTGCTCTGGGTAAATTGGTGGTACGAAGAGAAAGACCTCTTTTATTTCTTCTGCTTCTGAAGAATGATGTATTAAAGAACGTGAGCAAAGGCTGCAGCTGCAGGCAGGGGCAGGTAGTTACATGCTTGTTTTCTACACTGAAGGTTCATTGTAGTGGATAAAAAGGGACTTTATCAAGAGCAAATTGTATGTAGATCATCTTACACTATCCTGTTGTGGTTTTTTGTTATTTTTTTGTTAGTTTGTTTGCTTTGGTTTGGTTTTGGTCTTTTTTTTGACACTGATGGATTGACAGACCAGCTAGCAAAAGACATACTAAGGAAAACAGAGCTGGTAATCTAAGATACAAAATACAGCCAGCCAATACAGCAGGTAAATTAATTAGAAGCAAATTCCTTCCAGCCTAGAGAGGAGATGGGTTTACTGTATAATAATCACTCCTCCCTCTCTATTATTTTGTGTCAGTATTCCCCCTTTCAGTAGTTTCTTCTTTTCTACCACCTATATTTCAAGCAAGCTATTCTTACCACTTCTTAATTACAGGTACAAAACTACATCTAGGTAAAAACAATCTTGAATCAGTAATCTGGTGCATACAGATTTACAGAAACATTGAGGCTGGAAAAGACCTCTGAGATCAAGTCCACTGTAAGACCCAATACCACCACATCAACTAAACCATGCCACCAAGTGCCACATCCAGTCTTTTATTAAAGACCTCCAGGGATGGTGACCCTGCCACCTCTCTGGGCAGTCCATTCCAGTGTCTAATTCCCCTTTCCATAAGGAAGTGATTCCTAATATCCAACCTAAACCTTTCCTGGCAGAGCCTCAGATCATCCCCTCTTGTCCTGTCACAAGCTGCCTGGGAGCAGAGCCTCACCCCCACCTGATTACAACTTCCTTTTACGTAGTTTCAGCTAGTGATAAAGTCCCCTCTAAGTCTCCTCTTCTCCAGGCTGAACATCACCAGCTCCTTCAGCCTCTCCTTATCAGCCTTCCCCTTCAGCCCCCTCACCAATCTCGTCACTCTCCTCTAGACCCACTCCCACACTTCAATATCCTTCTTGCAGTGAGAGGCCCAGAGCTGCACACAATGTTCAAGGTGAGGCCTCACCAGTGTTAAGTACAGGAGCAGAATCTTATCCCTGGTCCTGCTGACCACACTACTCTTGATACAGGCCAAGATGTCATTTGCCTTCCATGCCAGCTCTTGACCAGCACCCTCAGGTCCCTCTCAGCCAGGCTGCTCTCCAGCCACTCATTGCCCAGTCTGTGGTGCTGCATGGGGCTACTGTGGCCAAAAGGTAGGACCCTGCACTTGGTTCTGTTGAATCCCATCCCATTATGACATACCATACATGTCAACACACACCTCTATTTCCAATTACATTTCAACAAGTAAAAAGTCTTACTTAGGCACTGGCAGATTCAGGTTTCCTCCTTTCAGATCTCCTTACAGTGATCACTTCCTCTTTATTTCAGCAAGCGTTATTAACATCATAGAATCACAGAATTACAGAATGGTCTGGGTTGGAAGGGACCTCCAAAGGTCATCCAGTCCAACAACCTCTGCAGTGAGTGGGGACATCCTCAGCTAGGTCTCCCAAAGCCCTGTTAAGTCTCACCTTGAGTATCTCCAGGGACAGGGCCTTGTTCTAGCTTTGAGTAACAAGCTGCCCAGGGCAGCAGGCCAGGAAGGTATTACAACCCAAAGGAGCAAAATACAAACATTCACACAGAACTGGAAATTAAATGGATAATACTACCTATAAAATATATGCAAAAGGTATGCAGGAAAAAGAAATCTGCCTCAGTCCAATTCTCCACCTGGGCCTACCAGGCCAAAACCTTCTAGAGTGTGAGAAATAAACACTCTCAAATGTAAGTATAAAAAGGTTTATTACAAAATAAAGGCAAAACAGCACTGGATGCATAGCAAATAGCAAAATTGCTAGGGGCACACTGCAAACAGCAGATAGCAGTGCTTATATAGGAAAATATTGTATTAGCTTCATACATATTCATGAGCATTCTTTTACATTTTCTAAGCACTACTCCTAACCTCCTAACCCCCACCTGTTAGTCCCTTTGATCAAAACAACAGCTGGTTTTTTTTCATAAGGTGAACTTGGCTCTCTTGTGTTTTCTTTGAGCATCAATCAGAGTGGCCTCTGTGATCCTTCCAGCCACACCATTAGCTTTGGTCATCAACACTCTCTTGGTAACTCTTAACACCCACAGCTACCTTGCTATTTTACTGATTAAGTCTTATGAATACCTTATTGTGTGAAAGCCAAATTGCCATATATAGCACACAGAGCCTTCCAAAACCTCTGCCCCACTCAGCCTTAGCATGCTCAGGAGCAGGCCAAACTGCCTCCTACCCACTAGGCCAGGCCTACCAGGCCTTAATGCCCCCACAGGCCTTACTACAAGGCCCAGTGACACAGCAAAACTTAGCTTGCCGGCCAAGATCACAAGCTCCCCCATGAACTAGAGATAACAGCCACTGAATGTGCTCCGAGGAAAAAGGGAGAAAGAGAGCAAGAGGAGAGAGACGGAGAGAGAGAGTCTGCCCCTTATATAGGAAAATAGAACAGAATAAACAATTACAATGTCCTGTGTCGTCCCCCAAGACTTTCTAGTCTTTATGGAGGACTTTATGATTATACCAATTAACTCTTAATATCCCTTAACCTACAACAGGTCTCAATTACCTCCCTGGGCAAACTATTCCACCACTCTGTTGGTAAAGAGCTTTTAAAGAACATGAGAGAAGACACTGGGCTTTACTAGAATTCTGGCCAGCACTCCAGGGACATAAAACTCATGTTTAAAAGTGTGTTACATGTAAGAAGGTTTTGGGTTAAATTATGTATGCTGCATGCTAGAAAAAAATACAGACTTGAGCTGGGCTTTACTTTCTCTATATTCGCAGCAGTGCAAACACATTAATTTAAATGGGTCTCTGATTTCTTATGATAGAAAAAGAGGCTGTTGATGTTTTGAAGTAGAATTTTCAATGTTTTAGCATAGTTCTTCCTCCAGATAAGATTCTTGCACTAGAAATGAAAACTGGCTCCTTCTAAGATTTCAGATTTTGGATGCACCATACTTACTTGCTGCTTCTCATCCACAAGAAAACTACATATGCATCACTTTCAGCTGACTAAAGATAGAGGAATTTTCAAAAGTATTTGCCTATTTCCTGCTTCTTTTGAGGGGAATAAAAAAGAAAATAATTTCCCTTGGAAACTCTCATTCATAGTAAACAAACAATGCTGATTTAACAGTAACCTTCTTATAAATAATACCATATTCATCCCCATTTCACATTTGATACTTAATCATTATGTTTTTCTCTGTATGGATTCACACACTTTTATCACATCCCAGCAAAAATAGAGGCTACTGATACATTATTTTAGCTAAATATTGTCCACATATTGTCCTGCTTACTAAATCTTCTAAATGTACCTGGACATGTAGAATGTTCAGTGTTTTAATTAACTGATTTTTGCTTTAGCCTCAGAAGAGAAAGTGCAAGTTTACATTTCAAAACACTGATGACACAGAACAAGAATTGGAAAGATTCACCTTTACAAGCAATAATTCCACAAACTTCCTCAAAACAAAGGAAGTAAAAGACTTATTTAAAATGGATGAACTTTGCTGAATTGTGCTCATCGTCATATCTTATTAAATTATTATGCATTGTAAAGCAGCAAGTATTAAGAGTTTTAATAAATAAAGAGCACTAATGCCTTAGGTCAAAATAAATCCTCAGTAATATCAACAGCAAAGCTTTACTGGTTTCAGAATTTCACCAACAGGTCAAAATTCCTACTCAGGGTAGAAATTCCCCAAACTTTGTCTAAAAGAAATAAAGTAAACCAGAATCTTGAAGCAAAAATAGGATACCTCATAAAACTTGAAGTCAGTAATGGAAACCAGAAAATGAATGGATGGCATTGACCATGTCTGGACAGGATCACAGTATCACAGCATTAAGTTACCTCTGGACATCTACCTGCCAGAGCAGGACCATGGAATCTAGCACAGGTCGCATAGCAATGCATCCAAACAGTCTGCATCCAAACAGCCTGCATCCAAACAGTCTCTCTGGGGAGCCTGTGCCAGTGCTCTGGGACCCTTACAATAATGAAGTTCCTTATGTTGAGGTTGAACTTGCCATGCTGCAGCTTCCATCTCTTGCTTCTTGTCCTATCCCAGGACACAAATGAGCAGAGGCTGTCCCTGTCCCTTCCTTCCTGACTCCCAACCCTCAGATGTTTATAGACATTGCTCAGATCCCCTCTCAGCCTTCTCCTCTCCAGACTAAACAGCTCCAGGCTTCTCAGCCTTTCCTAACCAGGCACCACTCCAGTTCCTTCAGCATCCTTGTAGCCCTGTGTTGGACTCAGCACCGTGCCAAAATGAAGTAGATCAAAATTTACCACCGTAGTTACAAACAGCTGATTTCAAAATACATTCACATGGTCACAACATCATATTTTCACCTGGGAATGTTAACAGAATCCTTAACATTGCAACAGGAATGATTTTTGGTTGGTACAAATCAATGAAATTCTACCAAAGTCAGAAGTTGTGTGCCACTCACTTGAAGAGAGATATTGAGGTGCTGGAGTGAGTCCATATGAGAACAGCAAGGCTGGTGAGGGGACTGTAGGCAAAATCTGATGAGAAGAGGCTGAGGGAGCTGGAGGGGTGATCAGCCTGGAGGAGAGGAGGCTTAGAGGGGATCTTATCACTCTCTACCACCACCTGAAGGGAAGTTGTAGTAAGGTGAGGTTCAGGCTCCACTCCCAGGAAACTTGGGACAGGACGAGAGGGCAAGGTCTGAGACTGTACCAGGTGAGGTTTAGGCTGGATATTAGGAAGCACTTACTCATGGAAAGCAGAATTAGAGACTGAAATAGACTGTCCAGGGAGGTGGTGAAGTTATCATCCTTGGAGGTCTTTAATAAAAGATTGGATATGGCACGTGGTGGCATGGTTTAGCTGATCTGGTGGTGTTAGGTCATAGGTTTAATGTGATTATCACAGAGGTCTACTCCAGTGTCAAGAATTCTCTGATTCTGTGATTGACACCAGTTAAGAGTCTGGCCGGATATACTTACAGCTGTACTTTAACTGCAGCACACGAAGTAAGAATGATCACAAGGCAAAGCATGGATTTTGAGAAAAATGCACAATTACAGAAAGTGAACTCAATAGAAGAATTATAGCCACATTGTATGTGGCACGGGAAGCAGATTATCACATCTGTAGTACATTAAAGGGAAACAGATGTCCCAAGGGTCTTCTAAATTCCATGTGATCACCATAGCCAAGTGAGCTTTTTAAGAGCATAAAAGCTTACTAACTAATACAAAGTTAACGTTGCAAGGAAAGAAGACTTTACTTCATAATAACTCCATGGTGAGACCAAATCTGGAAAGAGTTCAGCACAGAGCTACAAAGATGATGAAGTGAGTGGAACATCTCCCTTCTAAGGAAAGGCTGAGGAAGCTGGGGCTCTTTAGCTTGGAGAGGAGGAGACTGAGAGGTGACCTTATTCATGTTTATAAAGATGTGTAGACTGAATCTCAGGAAAATGGAGCAAGGCTCTGCTCAGTGATGTCCAGTGACAGACAAGGGACAATGGGTGCAAGCTGGAGCACAGAAGGTTCCATGTCAACATAAGGAAAGGTAAAACACAGGAATGGGCTGCCTAGAGAAGCTGTGGAGTCTCCTTCTCTGGACACATTCCAAGCCTGCCTGATGTGTTCCTGTGTGACTATTCTAGGTGATCCTGCTCTGGCAGGGTGGTTGCACTGGATGATCTTTTCAGCTCACTTCCGACCCCTAATATTCTGTGATTTATTTGATTACACCAAATCATGAAAATATTCCCACTCAAAAATGCCCTGTAAAAGGTGTTTCTTTTATCAATGTAGACTTAGAAACCTATGTCTAACATTATCCATAATTTACTCTTGCAGAATCAGAAATAAACTAAAAGTTTTCATAGTTTCTGGTTTGTGAAGGAAACTAATGTAAAAAAATGATTTTTTAAAATGTGTATTGGCAACATTAAAAACATTATATGTAGAATCATAGAATCAGCCAGGCTGGAAGAGACCTCCAAGATCATCCAGTCTAACCTATCACCCAGCCCTATCCAATCAATAAGACCATGGCACTAAGTGCCCTATCTAATCTTTTCTTGAAGACCTCCAGTGATGGTGACTCCACCACATCCCTGGGCAGCCTATTCCAATGCCAATCACATTCTGTGAAGAACTTCCTCTTAATATCCAGCCTATACCTCCCCTGGCACAACTTGAGACTGTCCCCCCCCATTCTGTTGCTGGTTACCTGGAAGAAGAGACTGACCCCCACCTGGCTACAACCTCCATTCAGGTAGATGTAGACAGCAATGAGATCTCTCCTGAGCCTCCTCTTCTCCAGCGTAGACAACCCCAGCTCCCTCAGCCTCTCCTCACAGGGCTGTGCTCCAGGCCCCCCACCAGCTTTGTCGCCCTTCTCTGGACACATTCCAGTACCTCAACATGTCTCTTGAATTGAGGGGCCTGGACCTGGATACAGTACTCAAGGTGTGGCCTGACCAGTGCTGAATACAGGGGAAGGATAACCTCCTTTGTACTTCTGGCCACACTACTCCTGATGCAGGGCAGGATGCCATTGGCTCTCCTGCCCACTTGGGCACACTGCTGGCTCATGTTCAGCCTGCTATCTATCAGCACCTCCAGGTCCCTCTCTGCCTGGCTGCTCTCCAGCCACTCTGTCCCCAGCCTGCAGCGCTGCTTGGGGTTGTTGTGGCCAAAGTGTAGAACCCTACACTTAGCCTTGTTCAATCTCATCCCATTGGCCTCTGCCTACTCATCCAGCCTGTCCAGGTCCCTCTGCAGTGCCCCCCTACCTTCCAATAGATTGACACCTGCTCCTAACTTGGTGTCATCTACAATCTTACCAATGATGGACTCAATCCCCTTGTCCAGATCATCAATAAAGATATTGAACAGCACTGATTCCTGGGACACACCACTAGTGACTGGTCGCCAACTGGATGTGGCACTAACAGACTGTAACTGTGCTAACAGACAAGAAAAAAGGTTTTAATTCCTCCACGCTGCCTGTAACAGCATGAGACAATTATATTCCTTAATGTCTGAAAACTTCTCTAGATCATTCCTGCATGGCTCATGTTACCTGAGAAACAGTACATCTCCAAGAAGGTCAGAGTCTAGACAGATTGCAATTTCCAAAGACCAAAAAAGGAAATGTTCTTCTCACTTCAGTGGCACAGATTAACTTTTAAAGTGTTTCTCTGCAGAGCTGTTCTGGGAATCACTTAACAGAAAGTATAGCCTCATTTAGGTTTAGGTACAAAGATTTAATTATCGCACTTTGGGTGTGTCACTTTCATTGTTTACCCTAGGGAGACAAGCTCAATATTTCTAGAAACTGGCAAAGTGACCAGGGACAGACATGACAGGACCTGTGTAAATCTGAAAAATCAAATGTAAATTAATGAGATGTAACAGATTTGGTGGTAATTATTAGGATGATAAAAACTGCAATTCTTAACACTTGCAATAATTTTAACTTACAAATTAGACTATAAATACACACTTTTTACTTATAAAGTAGACTAAATACACTTTTGATCTAAAGGAATGGACAAAACATGAAAAGGAAGACCTACTCTAACTTACTCAAAGTTATATATTTAATAATACACCAGAAACGCAAAAGAGCATTTTTTACGAAGTCATTAAATTTAGTGTGTTCAGTTTTAAGCTAGCTTGTGATTTATTTTTATATTGGCTTTGCTGTCACATATATTTGGAGAGGAGAAGGCTCTGAGGTGACCTTGTTGTGACCTTTCAGTGTTTTCAGGGGGCCTACAAGAAAGCTGGGAAGAAACTTCTAAGGATGTCAGGAAGTGATAGGACTAGGGGAATGGAACAAAGCCAGAAATGGGTAGATTCAGACTGCATGTTAGGAAGAATTTCTTCACCATGAGGGTGGTGAGACATTGGAATGAGTTGTCCAGGGAGGTGGTGGAAGCCCCATCCCTGGAGGTGCTTAAGGCCAGGCTGATGAGTCTCTGGACAGCCTGACATAGTGTGAGGTGTGCCTGTCCATGGCTTTAGCAGTAAAAGGAATGAGGGGGGTTGAGCATTGGAACAGGTTGCCCAGGGAAGTGGTTGAGTGTCAGACAGCAACACTGCTCAGAAAATGATGCACCATGGACTCCATGCCATTCAATGTGAATCAGTAGATAGACCTTTATTACCCTGTGCTTCTATAGACCAAGCAGCAAGCACCATGGCTACAAATATTCACCTGTTAGCACAACCTGGGCAAGCACAACCCCAGTCATTAGCATAGATAACCTAGGCCACCTGCATCCACTATCTCATGTGAGGGCTGCTGCTGTGTTATGGGAACCAAGGTCAGATGGTCTCTGTACCACTGATTATATTCCTCAGCAGTATGAACGAAGGCCAAACCGCTCATTATTTTTTACTCTCATCACATTCCCACAATTCCCCTTTTTCACTTTACAAAAAGGCAGCATTAATCATCCACTGCAGAGCCTATCACAAGAGATAACAAGTATGGCACTTTGAACATTATTATATGGAACAACTGGACTAACAAAACTACTGTTCCCATCTTTCCTAACCTCAACCTGTTATCTCTATTTGTAGCATTGCCCATTTCTCCCAAAAGAATTTCTGAAAGCTTGTGCCTTAAACCAATTAATAAAGTGTGCAAAAGTAACTTCTAGCATAGTATGAGGATAATGCAGCTATCATCCCATGCATACACACTTCTTGCTTGTTTACACTTGTAGGTTACAATCATAGACATGTTTGATGTTAACAAGATTAACAAAATCCATATGCCAGAGTACATCTCAATTTCTTGCCATGATGTCTGCATGGCCCTGTTGAGCGAGACTTCTTACTGCCAAAGGCAGGCTGAACATAACAAGCTGGCATCCATCGAAGACCTGTAGGCAACAAACACATACCTTTCCTACAGTAATGGATCTGTTCACATTTTCTAGGCTGAACCTCCCTGTGATGTATGTGGAGAATTCCCCCTTTTTTAAAAGTCAAAGGTATCAAGTTAGCAGGTGTATTACCTATGTTGCAATATTACAGGGAATGCTTCTCTTCTAAAGTGATCATCTGTAGTGGGTGACCTGCCCCCCCACCTTTTGAAACCCTGGCTAAAACTCAGAA
>VWZI01011500.1:0-22298 GCA_013396835.1 Psilopogon haemacephalus
CCTAGTTTTGCTCCATTCTCTCCAGTCCTATCACTACCCAAAATCAAACAGTCCTGCTGGTCACCTGAGACAGGTTGCCCAGGGATGTGATTGAGAAGATTGAGGCCTCATTCCTGGAGACATTCAGGCTGGGAGAGTTGGGGGTGTTCAACCTGGAGAGGAGATGGCTCCAGGGAGACCTTAGAGCTGCATTTTAGTATCTGAAGGGGCTCCAGGAGAGCTGGGGAGGGAGTTTGGATAATGGCTGGGAGTGACAGGATGAGGGACAGTGACTTTGAGCTGGGAGAGGGGAGACTGAGAGTGGAGATGAGGAAGAAATTGTTGATAGTGAGTGTGGGGAGAGACTGGCACAGGTTACCCAGGGAAGCTATGGCTGTCCCCTCCCTGGAGGTGTTCAAGGTCAGGCTGGATGAGGCCTTGACCAACCTGTGCTGGTGGGAGGTGTACCTGCCATGGCAGGGGGCTGGAGCTGGATATCCTGAAGGTCCCTTCCAACCCAACCCATTCAGTCAAGCTGTGCTTTTAAGAGCAGCTTTCCTGAGCTGCAGCCCTTACAACCTTGCCCATAAGGACCAGTTAGACCCTTACAGCTGCAAGGCTTTGAAGCCCCTCTTGCCTTACATATCTGGGCTATTTCCTTTATACCCTTGTGCTCACGGGAGGAGAGGAGCCACTTGAGCTTCAAGGTGGTTTCAGAAGGGCACAGTACTGGGGGGCACCACAGCCATCNTTAAATAGTTTTATTTTTTAAAGAGAGAGTCACTTGACTTTTGCTCCTGAGCCATCAGCACCACTTGAACTCCAGCTGGCAGCATTATGCCCTGGCTGCCTTCCCACTGACATCCCCCAGGGAAGAAGGAGCCCTGTGTGGACAGCTGAAAGGTGATCAGCTGGCTGCAAGGGGTGGCAGGTGCCCTCATTTCCCTGATTAGCTAATTGTTCTCAGAGGGGCAGCAGGGTGGTATTTGAGAGAGTGAGCCAGCAAGCTCTTACCAGAGTTCTTTGCCTGCAGGGATGTGTTTTGGAGCAGGGCTGGGGAAGGTGGGAGCTGTGGGTTTGCTCCTGCCTGGCTTACTGCTTTAGGGAGGAAGAATCTTTCCTTTGTTTGGCCTCATCTTCGTGCTGTGCTTCTGCTAAACCTCTGTCATGAAGCCTTTACCCTCCCTTATGCTTCTGGCCCTGCTCCTGCCACTGTGGGTGTTAGGACCAGCTAGTGGCAGGCAGGCTCCTAGGTTGGTGCTGAGCTCCTGTGGTGATGCTGCCTGTGCTGCTCCAGGGGTGAGTGCTGTGAGCCAGTGATCCCTGCAGGGAAGTCCCTTCTGCCTGCTTCCAAACCTGCACTGTCCCTTTGTGTCCCAAGAAAGATATGGACCCCTCAGACTGGGTCAAGGGGAGGACACAACAATGACTGGGTGCTGGAGCCTCTCTGCTGGGAGAGTTGCAGTTGTTCAGCCTGGAGAAAATAAGGCTCCAGGTGGCCTTTTTGGTGCTCAAATGGACCTCTAAGGAAGCTGGGGGCAGGCTTTTGAGGAGGACCTGTTGTGCCAGGACAGGAGGGGATGGTTTGAAACTTAAAGGGGGAGATCTAGACTAGAGAGAAGGGAGACTAGAGGGACTCTGAGGGGTGGGGAGAGCCTAGCCCAGGTTGTCCAGAGAGGTGGGAGATGCCCCATGCCTGGACCCACTCCAGGCCGAGCTGGATGTGGCTCTGAGTGGCCTCATCTAGTTGGAGATGTCCCTGCTGACTGCAGTGGGGTTGGGCTAGGTGAGCTTTAGAGGTCCCTTCCAACTCAGAGCATTCTATGGTTAAGTGGTGCTGGGAGTCAGTTTACTTTGGGGCTGATTTTGTCCTGGCTCTGACAAGGCTGTTGGAGGGAAGGAATTTATTAACTTGTAAGTTAATTATTTGTTAATGAGGTGGCCCAGGGACTTGCTGCAGGCACAGGCAAAGTCCTGAGCTGCCAGGCCAGCATAGTGCTCCCTGCCTCTGAACAGCACAGGTGGAGGTAGTGGCAGCTGGGTCTGCAGGAAGGGTCTCTTTTCTTTCTAGGCATGTGGGTCCTCTCAGGAAGATCAGGAGGTTAAAGCAGGTAAGAAGGAATTCTCAGATCTACTTCCCCCCATATATTCATTGGTGTTGGTTGTTTTTTTTTTTTTTTAAGTCTGAGTAAATTCTCAGAATTTGTTGGGTACCTACGGCTGTGGTTGTGAGAAGCCAGGAGCATCAACCTGGCCCCAGGGTGGACTGGAGAGGGAAGGGGACTTGGCTGGATGAAGCTTTGGGCAACCAGGTCTAGTGAGATGTGTCCCTGGCAAGGGGGTTGGAACTGGGTGGTCTTTAAAGTCCCTTTCCACTCATGCCATTTGGTGATATCAAGAAGTGGGGGAGATTAGGTGAGCCACTATCTTATGTCTGCCAAAGCCTTGCTGCAGAGCAGGAGCCCGCAGGTACGAGCAGCAGCATGCTGTTAGCAAACCACTGTTGGGCAGCAATTAAAACCAGGAGCAGAAGTTCAGCCCAACCTTTGATGATGCCCCTGTAGGATGAAGTCACTTCTAGCTTGTGGCTCTTCTGGCTTTGTGACAGCATTGGTAGAAAATGCTGGAGTTGGAGCACTGTGCCCAGCTCTGGGACCTCCAATGCAGGAAGGATGTGGAGCTGCTGGAGGAGGCCACCAAGATGTTCAAAGGGCTGCTGTGTAGACAGGCTGGGAGAGTTGGGGCTGTTCAGCCTGGAGAAGAGGAGGCTCCAGGCAGACCTTAGAACTGCATTTCAATACTTTGTACTGGTTTGAACTAATTGGAGGATTTGAGTGAGAAAAATAGACTATTGGCTGAGAGAGGAAAACAGATGATGTCACTTCAGTCACCGCTTTACTGAGAAAAGAAAAAAAAAAGGTTTTAAGAGTTGTAACCCAAATATAGATAAGTCAGAGTGCTCCAGGCCTCTCTGGGCTGTGGCTGCTTTCTTGCATGGCTCCTTTCTCCCTGCCTTTTGTAGCTGATTCTGAATAATTCCACTAACTTCTTTCCTACTGCTAACCCCCCAGGCCAATCTACCTTTGCCTATCTGCTGCTTCAACAGATGGTGAGATAAGATTGGGGAAGGGGGGAAAGGTGGCAGGGGTGGTTGGAAACCCCTCTTAGGGATTTTGATCTCTAGGAGGGCTGTGGTGTTTCTGTATTACCTTTTTACTGTATATATATCTGTAAATATCTGTTATACATTGTAAATATTTGCTTGTATATTTGTTGGGTACCTACCTACCTCAGCTGTCAATCTGAGGTGAGCAGCACTGACGGCATGGCTGTGTTGGGGCTACTCAGAGCATGATGTGCCCCAGGCTGGGGTGGCAGGAGTGGAGGGGTTCAGTCTAGCTCTGCATGGGGCAGGTGGTGGCCAGGGCTTCTCTGGGTGCCTCAGCCCTCCAAGTAGCCTCGAGCAGCACATACCTAGTGGGGTGCACACTGATGGAGAGGGAATTTGGGGTAGGCTCCTGGCAGGAAAGTGTCACTCGAAATGGAAAGGATGGCAGCTTTAGGCATGATGCCTGGAGGTGTGCTCAGGTGGCCTCCTCCTCTTGAACTCAAGACCTGGCATGACATTGCCTGCATGTTCTCCTGCTGGTGGGCTTCAAGCTGCTTGACAAATGGGAGAGGGAGGCAGCAAAATTCAAGGCCTCATCTAGCCTGGCCTTGAATGCCCCTAGGAAGGAGGAATCCACAACCTCCCTGGGAAACCTGTTGTAGAGTCTCTCCACCCTTCTACTGAAGAACTTCTTCTGAAGATCCAGTCCAAACCTCTTCTCCCTCAGCTTAAAACCATTCTCCCTTACCCTGTCTCTACACGCCTTTGTGAAATGTCCCTCTCCAGCCTTCCTGTAGCATCCAGTCAGATATTGGAAGGCAGCTATGAGGTGTTCCCAGACTCATCTCTTCTCTAGGCTGAAAAACTCCAGCTCCCTCACCCTATCTGTATCTCTTTAGCTAGTTGAAAGGTGTCCCTACCCATGGCAGGGAGATTGGAGAAGATGATCTCTGAGGTGCCTCACCACCTAAGCCATTCTATGCTTCTAAAATGAGGAGAGCAGGGAAAATGTCTTGCAGACAATGCACTGTGGGCACTGCAGATGGAGGAAAGCCTGAGGTTATTAATCCTTTGTCTCCTAGAGTCAGAGTCTCCTTGGATATTGGCATATGTACCCCTAAGAAGCTGCCACAGAGTCCTGACTGACGAGTATGGGGAGTTCTCTCCTCCAGCATACCACGGCGACTTCCCCCTAAACCTTTGGTGTAACTGGACCATCTGGGCAGGCTCCAGGAAGCACATCCTCATCTACATCCAGGGCTTCAGCACCCAGGAGGGCTGCCACAGGAACAATGACAAAATCCTTTTCCAAGGAGTTTCCTCCCTTATGGAAAGCAGCGTGGTCTATGCCTGCTGGCACAAGGAGACCCACGTCTTTGCCACCTTGGCGCGGGCTGTCCACATCGTGCTGCTGAAAAGGTCCCTCCCCAGATGCAGAGAAGCACCATTCAAAGGCAGCTACCACATCTTCCATGACCAGGAAAGGGAGGCTTCCTCCAGAGGGGATGTGGCTTCTGGAGCTCCCGCTCTAGAACTAGCAAAGCAAGGTGGGATTTTTCAGCCTGAAAACCCCAGAGTTGTGCTGGGCTCTGCCACCCCTCCTAGCCCTGCAGCTCTTGGCCAGAGCATGGTGCTGAGCAGAGAGTTGATGCAGCATAGAGGGATCCAGCTGGGTGCTGAGGCTGTAGGGAGCCAAGCCGAGATTGCCCCACCTGAACCTGTGAAGACCTCGCTCCTGGAAACAAAAGGTCCTTGCGTGCTGGGGTGTGAGCTGCCAGGGGGTCCGAGGAGCTGCTGGGAAGCTGAAAGCAGAGGAGCAGCTCAGCACTTCACCCCCACTGCAGTGCAGGCCAGCTGTGGGCAGAGGCTCTCTGTGAGTGGGGGCACCACCCTGCATTCTGGTTGCATGCACAAGCTTTCAGGTGTGTTCTTGGCAACTCCATTGTCCGGTGCCTGGCAGGCAGAAGCTGTGGGCCCAGAGGGCAGGCAGTCTGCCCTGCAACCAACCCGGAGGCTGCAGGCTCTGACTGAGCCGCGGTTTGTGGTGGAGCCAACACGCACCAGCCGCCCCTGCCTTGATGCATCCTCACAGGTGCTGGCCCCGGGAGGAGGCAGCCAAGGAAGCACAGATGCCACCACGCACCGGGGACCCGGCACGGTCGGCTCAGAGAAGGTTGAAATCCAACACCAGCTGAGCACAGATGGCATTACAAGTGGCAGTGCTGATGGCCTTGCGGAGGGCCTGGTGCCCAGCCTGAGCAGCCTCTGTGGAGTGGCACACGGGGACCCCTGGCATCTGCTTCCTACAAGATGCCAGAGTGGTGCTGGAGCTTTGTCCATGACTCAGCCTGGGCTGGGAACGGGTGGCCTCCAGTACACACATCTCCTGGGTGTGTCCCCTGCACAGGATTTGAGAGGAACTGCTGAGGAGAAAGCGATGCTGCATCCCACAACACTGTGGCACATCTTTCAAGGGCATCCTCATTGGCACGGCCAGAGCAGTCACAGCCTGCAGATAGCCTCTGCAGACCCTGGGAGCGTTCTCCAAAATGCCCACAGCTACCCAGATGCTGAGAGAGCTCAGGGTGTGGAGAGCAGCCACCACCAAAGCGTTAGAGCTACGGAGCCTGGGCTGCAGAGCCTTCCTACAGCCCTGCCCGCCCTGGCGACCATAGCAGTGCCTGCAGGACTGTTGTCCTGCACACAGCCTGTCCCTGCAGGCTTTGACCCAACTGATTTCAACCTTCCTTTGGCAGCAGAGCCTGCGTCCAGCAGTGTCTCTTCTCCACCAGCAGCTTTGGATTTTGATGCCATTGGCCTCAGGCTGAGGGCAGGCATCTCCCTGCCTAGCCCAGGAGCCCAGGAGATGATTGCCCCTTCCTCACCTTGCCAGCTGCCAGCAGCCTCTGAACCAGACACAAAACAGCACCCTGGATGTCTTGGCCCTGGAATGAAAGAGCTGCTGGGGGAGGTGGGTGGCCAGCAAGGAGCAGCCTCCACCTCAGTGGGCTCACAAGCTGGTGGTCCCTCCCCAGGCACAAAGCCTGCTGTGGAGTTCCCTCAGCCCGAGGACCACAGGAGCAGTGGCTCTGGTGTGGCACCAGCTTCCCTGCCTGGCACCTGGGGAGCAAGGAGGGAGGAGCTTGTGGTGCATGTGCAGCATCGGGTCACTGATGCTCGCGGCAGACTGACTTCTGCCTCTGTCCTTGAGGGGTTTAATGTGCAGAAAACCAAAGAAGCTCCCCAGGTAGGTCCAGGAGAGCAGAGAAATGCCTCTGCACAGTCTAGTCCTCCTGTGTCCCAGCAGGGACGAACAGTGTGGAGCAGTCAAGAGCCTCAGGAGCCCTCTGCTGATCCTCTATCCAGAAACACCCAGGTGCCAGGAGGACAGCAACAGGAATGTGCTGGTAGGTCTCCCAGTAGTTCTCTCGGTGTAAGCTGTCTGCTGAAGGCAGAAGTGCTTAGTGGGTGTCACCCACCTGTCTGGGGAGGGATAGACAGCAAGGTAGTCTTGTTGACCAAAGCTCTGTTGGCAGCAAATCCATGTAACTGAAGATGCTGAAGGCTGGGGGGGGAGTTGTGTGTGTGTGTGTGCAGAGGGCCAGACCCCTGTAAAGCAGCTGTGGCCTGGGCTCAGTTATGATTGCAGAGCTCAGAGAGGGCTCTGGGGGTTCAAATTGTAGAAATCTTGCAGCAGGAGAGAGTCTGGGGCAGGACCTCTCCTGTGGCAAGATGTCCACATCTGGGCATGTGTAACAACCTCTGACTGGAGGCTTCTTTTCTGCTGTGCTAGAGCTGGGAACCCCCTGGGCAGTGCAGTACTCCCCCATCAGGAGCTGCCACCTTGTTCTTCAAGATGCCTCTGGGATGTTTTCCCTGCCACCCCATGCTGATGCCGACACAAACATCTGGTGCAACTGGACCATCTTGGTGGGCCCCCAGCAGCACATTGTCGTCTACATCCAGGGGTTTCAGGGTAGCGAGGGCTGTGCCAAGAACCAGGACAAGATAATCTTCCAGGGGGTGTTGTCGAGGGTGGAAACCAAAGTAGTGTACGCCTGCCACAGCCGAGGCACCCTGGTCTTTGCCACGCAAGCTACTGCGCTCCATGTCCTGCTCCTGGCAGGGGAGGCTTCCCTGCGCAGCCACTATGGGCACTTCAAAGGTCAGTATTATGTCTTCAGAGACTCTGCCCTCTCAAATGATGCCGTGGCTCCCCAAGGGCCCATCCAAGAGGTTTCCAAGAAGGAGAGCTGGAGGATGGCAGGAGCAGAAGGTTTATTGCCCATGTCGAGAGCATTCCCAGGCCCATGGCGTGAGGCTGCTGGCAGGCAGATCCAGCCTGAGCCTGTGAGCCCTGCTGAGGAGCCTCAGCACCCTTCTGATCTCTCTGAACCTGCTCAGCCTGGTGCTGACCTCAGCCAGCTTGGCCTGAATGAGTGTGGTCAGCTGTGGGATGATACAGAGCTGGGCAGGAGCCTTGAAGATGGTGGTGCTGAGGGCAGAGAGGCTGAAGGTGGCATGTGGGTGATGGCAGCACCAGCTCAGCAAGATGCTGGGCTGTCTGTTTCTGAGCCTGCAAAGGCAAAACTGGCATCTGCTCTGTTGACTTCATGCCACCCAGCCAGCGTTCCCTCCTCAGAGGTGCCCAGCGGTGGTGTAGGTGTCTTTGAAGCATCATTGAACTGGGGTCAGGCCAGTGTCAACCTGTTGGATGAAGTGGCTGCTGCTGTGCATGGCACACAGATGTCGGTGCTGGAAGAGGCACTGCCAAGCAGAAGCACAAAACCTGCTCCTCTCTCCCCTTCTTCTGGTGTGACAGCTGGAGATGGGACATCTCCAGGAGAAGGACCTGAAGAGCTCTTTGGTAAGGTGGTTTTGGGGCTGTAGGTGGCTGAGCTGCTGCCCTATGCTATGCAGCATCCACTTTCAGGGATGTAGAACTCTCCGAAGAGAGGTTTTACTTGTGGTCATGGATGCCACCTTCAGTTGGTCCATGTGGCAGCACTTTTTGCTCCTGCAGCCAGGCAAAGTGGTGCTGGAGAGGACATAGGCATCGACATCTACGGCCTGCTGCTCCTCTCGACAAGGAGAGGCTGCTTCCCAACCCAGCTGCTCTAGATGAGCCTCTTAGCTGTGGTTTCATTTCCAAAGCAGGCTGCCCATGCTCATCGTGGTGTTAAACTGTCAGTTGTAGAAGATGTCTTCAGCTGACAGCTCCATAGTGTTCTCTGCAGGTGAGGGCAAGAGTTTGCTTGCAGTTGCTGGCTCCTGATACAGAAGGTGCTTTGTTCTCAGCCAGGGGCCAAGGCAGCTCTGTTGGCTCTCCAGTGCCTTTGCAGGTTTAGCATCTCCTCCGTGGCCAGAAACAGGGCTGAGGTTCACTGGGGGAGGTTTCCTTCTAAAGATCACTTCCTGCTGCAGAGCAGATTGTATTTAGAGCTGGAGGCTGAATTTCTAGGCAAGGAATGAAGGCAGGAGCTGGCACATAGCACTTTTCTTGCAAAGTACTTCCTCCTGCACTGTTCTTCCTGAGGCAAGCAGGCTGATACTTTCCTTTGACAGGTCTACTTTCTGCCCTGGCCTCGCTGGAGAACAGCACAGAGCTGCAAGCCCAGCACTGTCCTGGAGGTGAGCACATGTGGAACGCTGCTCTGATCTCAGTGCATTGCTTTGAGGGGGTGGGCAGCAAGCTTGGGAAAGAGTGAAAAGTGCTGCTGCACAGTGGAATCACAGCATGGTTTGGGCTGGAAGAGCCCTTTGAGGTCTCATCCAGCCCAGGCAGTCTCTAACTCTGCCAAGGATGGGGCTAAACCATGGCCCTCAGCACCACAGCTCTGCCTCTTTCAAACATCTCAAGCCATGGACACTCAACCACCTCCCTGGACAGCCTCTGCCAGGCTTTGAGAACCCTTTCAGTCAAGAAGTTTCTTCTGATCTCCACCCTAACCCTCCCCTGGTGACCTTGAGTCCATTTCTTCTGCTGTGTAAAGATCTTATTTCTGAGATTAGAGTGAAGGAGTGTCAGTTCCTCTAATGTACTCCAGTGGGTGTCTCACAACTACCTGGGTCTGAAGCCTCTCCTCAGACTGGGGAGAGGAGTTAAAAACCCAAAACTTATGGGAGCACAGTGCTGGGCCTGTGTGGCAGGCAAGCAGAGGAGTGCATGGAGGAGTCAGCAGAGAGGAGCCCAAGCTTTGGACAGGAGACTCATTGCTGAACAGCCAGCAGATGCTGGTGGATCTCTGCCAGCCTGGTTCCAGCCAGACCACAGCAGTTTGTCTCAGCTGAGCCCAGAGTGGGCAAGAGAAAAGGTGCTTTGGAGACTCCACCATGAACTCTGGTGATCACATTGGGAAAGAGAATAGCTGAAGCCAGGTGGGTGTGGTGGGACACACATTGTGCTTTGGATGCTGCCGCTGCAAGGGCAGGTCTGATATTCAGCACTGAGTGTTAGCTGTGGCTGGGCTTCACCTGCTGCTCCACAGCTCTCACTAGAGCAGGCTGCTTGGAGAGGTGGTGGAATCACCATCCCTGGAGGTGTCCGAGATACCACACTCGGGGAGGTGGTTTTTAGTAGGCATGGTGGTGTCAGGCTGTCAGTTGGGCTTGCTGGTCTTGGAAGCCTTTCCCAGCTGAAACGGTGATTCTGTATTCAACCTGGTGCACAGCCTCTGGAAGTAACCCTGTGGCACCAAGGTACGCAAGCATGTGCCCCTGCTCTCTGTGTCCTCCTGCTGGTGCTGGAGGACTCGGTTTAGGAGCCTCTCTGTCTGGTGTGCTTCACCACAGCAGCCTCTTGTGCCTTCTGACAGATGTGTTGTTTGAAGTTGCTGCCGAAATCAAACCCAAGGGCTGGATTCCTCATGGTGGAAGCAAGCTTCAGAAAGGTCTCCTTGACTCTGTGAAGAGCCATGTAAGCAGGCAAGGGAAGAGGGAGAAAACCCAGTGTGATGCCTCAGCTCTTCAGTTAGAGGAAGCCCATGGCATGTGCCTGCACCCCAGGGGCTGTCTGTGAAGGCCCCAGGGTGAGCCCCCCCCGAGCTGCTTGTGCTGCCTCTCCCTTGAGGCTAACAGCGATGCCCTGGCAGGATGCCCAGCTGCAGCAGCTGGCATTTGCTTGCTGCAGCCCAGCCCCTCCCAGCAGCCTGCCACTGCAGAGCCAAGGTGGCAGCTCTGCAAGCAGTGCAGCTTGTAGCTAGGGCCTCAGGAAGGGCAGGTGTGTGAGCAGCTGTACTCAGGGCTGCCCCTAAACTGTCCTTCGGGGATGCAGTGGGGAGAGGGTGCAGCACTCAGCCTAGAGCTGCTGTCCACCTGCTGCTACTCTTCTGTGGGTGAGCACCCAAATGCCTGCCTGGGGCTCCTATTGCCCTTCCTTTTCCCAAATGACCTCACATTGAGCTGAGGCTGAGGGGGGGAAGGCTCAGAGCAGTGAGCTATGGTACATCTGTGCTGTCCCAAGTGGTTTGTGCAAGGGAAGAGCAAGATATGCAGGGAGACCAAGCAAAGAAATTGCTGCTCTGCTCCTACCCACCAAAGGTCAGCTCAGAGCTGCTTCTCCTTCTGTTTCTTTGCAGATCCAGGAGAACTTGAAGCTTTCTGCCAACAGAGTCAGTGAGATCAAGTTAAAGGAGGTCAAAAGGTAGTCTGAGTGCTGTGCTGCTGGCTTGGCAGCTGTCTCTGCTATATGACCTTGTGTATTTCTTGGGCAGTGGTGGCTTGGCTTCTCCCCCTACTCTTTCAGATACCTCACCTTGTTCCTCTGCTGTCATCTCTAACTTATCTTCAAAGAAGGAAAAAAACATAAATATATCTTCTAGAGGACAGATAGTGAAAATGGATGCTTGATGCTGCCTAAGGCCTTTCTAGGTCCAGGAAGGATTCAGGCTCTGTTGAAAATGAGAATCCTCACCCCTGCCACGGTGTCTCCTGGAGAAAGCTGGCAGAAGGTCCCTGCCACACTTTGCTGAGGCTGGTCCAGAGCAGCAGATTCCCAGTTCACTTTCTGGGAGTTTCTGATCACTTCAGCCCAGCTTCCAGTGGGTAGGCTCTCGTCCTTCCCTTGGTCCAAGTGCAAAGTTGTCTCTTGTCAAAATCTAGAATCACAAAATGGGTTGGATTGGAAGGGACCTTCAGGATCATCCAGTGCCAAGCCCCTGCCATGGGCAGGGACACTTCCCACTAGCCCAGAGTGCTCAAGGCCTCATCCAGCCTGGCCTTGAACACCTCCAGGGAGGGGGCAGCCACAGCCTCCCATGGCAGCCTGTGCCAGTGTCTCCCCACCCTCACTCAAGAATTTCTTCCTCATCTCTAGTATCAATCTCCCTTCTTCCAGCTGCTTCTTCTATTGTTCCTCATCCTGTCACTCCTAACCCTTGTTCAGAGTCCTTCCCCAGCTCTCCTGGAGCCCCTTCGGGTACTGAAATGAAGCTCTAAGGTCTCCATGGAGCCTTTTCCTCTCCAGGCTGGGCAGCCCCAGCTCTCTCAGCCTGTCTCCACAGAGGAGGTGCTTCAGCCTGCAACAGCATGGAATGATAGGAAGGGCTCAAGGTCTAAGTAGGCTGTGAGAGCTGGGCTTGGCAGTGACACATGCCTCCTGCCTCAGCCTGTGCTGTCCTCTGCCTGCAGGACCAGCAGTGCCAACCTGCTGCTGACCTTCTGGCTGCAGCTGAAGCCAGAGGAGAGGAACCTCTCTGTGATGCTGCAATCCCAGCTGGAGCAGCTGCTGGGCCCCTGGGCAGGAGCAAAGCAGCTCCTGTCCCTGCTGGTTGAAGGTGAGTGCTCCTCTCCTGGCTGGGCTAAACCCTTCTCTGCCAAGCCTGACCTAGCTCACAGTCCCTCTTTGTGCCCACATTGCAGACGTGAACGAGTGCAGCACAGGGGTCAGCCTCTGTGGGAAGGAGGCAGAGTGCTTCAACGGCCTGGGCACCTACCTCTGCCGCTGCAAAGAGGGCTATGAAGACCACTCTCCTACCAAGGCTGGCACATCCTGCATCCCTGCTCTCCGATCAGGTAGATGGCACATCAGCAGCCCTGCTGCTCCCCTGCAGCTGGATGTCTGTCTTTGTGTCTGGGAGTCTGTGCAGCATCGTTCTTGCCACATGCAGCCTGGGTGTGAGTGCTTCAGGGGGAGGGCTTGGGAGGTAACCCCTGGAGATCACAGAATTGTCAGGGCTGGAAGAGACCACAAGGGTCATCCAGCTCCAGCCCACCTGCCATGGGCACGGACACCTCACACTAGATCAGGTTGCCCAGAGCCACATCCAGCCTGGCCTTCAACACCTGCAGGGATGAGGCTTCCACCACCTCCCTGGGCAACCTGTGCCAGTCTCTCACCACTCTCACGGTCAAGAACTTCTTCCTAATGTCTCATCTATACTTGCCTTCTTAGCTTGGATCTGTTCCCCTCAGTCCTATCACTACCTGACAGCCTAAAATGTCCTTTCCCAACTTTCTTGAAGCCCCCTTCTTCAGATCCTGGAAGGCCACAATAAGGTCTGCTGGGAGCCTTCTCCTCTCCAGCCTGAAGAGCCCCAACTCTCTCAGCCTGTGGTGAGCATCTCCAGCCCTCTGCTCATCCCCACGGACTTTTTCTGCTGAGGCTGTTCCAGTGCAGCAGTCTCCTGCTGCAATTCACTTTTTTGGAGTGTCTGATCACTTCAGCCCAGTTCCCAGGAAAGAAGCTCTCCTGCTTTCCGGCACATCCAGAGCTTTCTTGTAATGGGGGCTCTAGAACTGGACACAGTGCTGCACGTCCAACCTCCCTGCTAGAGCAGGAGCTGCTGGAGGACCCCATGGGTTCTCCTCCTGAGCAGGGTCCTACTAGCTGTATCTCTGCTAATGTGCACTGCCTATAGGACAGAAAAAGGGGCACAGCTCCTAGAGGGGTTTCTGCAGGTGTTGGGATATCTAAGTAGCTTTCCAAGGCAATTCCCAGCTGGTTGTTCCTGTAGGCTTCCTCCTTTTGGCTTTAAAAGATTGCCTTTGGCAATTGTTTACAGGTGTGAGCAGACTTGGATGCAGTGAGCTTTTGGGAGTGTGGGGATCTGATCTAGGAGGAGAACCTCACAGTCAGAAGAGATGTGGCCTTTTCAGGCTCCAAAGGCACCATCCAGAGCTGCCTGGGTGGACACCCAAGGAGGGTGAGATGGGTCAGATTAAAGGATTACTGCTTGCTGAGCACAACATCTGTGTTCTCAAAGTCTCTCCCAAGCTGTGCTTGAAAGATTTTTTTTTTATTTTTTTTTTTTGGTCCTTCTGGGCTCCTCAGGACAAGGAATGCCCATGGAGGACCACAAGGCTCATTAAGGGATTGGAGCATGAGAGGCTGAGTGAGCTGAGACTGTTTAAGCTTGGGGAGATCTTATTGATGTGTATGAATACCTGAAGGGAAAAGGGTGGTAAGACAGAGCCAGGTTCTCCAGCAACAGGGCCAGAGGCAGTGGGCACAGAGAAGCACAGCAGGTTTGTTCAGAACCTCCTCTCGGCTGTGAAGTTGACTAGACACTGGCATCTGCTGCCCAGGGAGGTTGTGGAGTCTCCAGCCTTGGAGATACTTAAAAAACTGTCTATACATGACCCTGTGCAACCAGCTCTAGGTGGACCTGCTTGAGTGGCTGGGCTGAATCAGGTGTCCTCCAGAGGTCCCTTCCCACCTCAGCCCCTCTGTGATTGACCTTGTGGTTCCATCTGCCTACTGGGTGGAAATCCTTTGTGAGGCTCACACTTCTTGGGAGCACAGAGTCAGTGCCTGATCCTGGAGCAGTGAATGGGGGAGGTTTGCTGATGTCTTCTGCTTGCTGCCTGTGTTGGCAGTTCCAAGCACAAGGCCTCCACGAGACCCAGCCTCTTCCCTCCACCCTGCTGCTTTTTCGGTCATCAGCAGTAGAGCTTGGCACATGCAAGTCTTTATCACCCCTGGACCTCCTGCACCTCATGGCATTGGCTTCTGGAGTTTGTTGGTGTAAGCAGAGCATGGCCAAGGGCCATCTTTGAGATCCCACTGCTGAAACTGATGTGACCCACAAGCTTGGGCATTCCTCCAAGGGCAAGCGAAGATACCTCCTGGAGGTGCTCTGCAGCCTCCCTACCATGCTGTGCAGAGCTCCATGAGAGAGGTGTTGATGTTCCTTGCTGCCTGGCCCTGTGCTTCCTTGACATGTTTGACACAAGGCTGAGCAAGATGGCAGTGAAATGCTGGGCTAGAATCAGAGCTGACTAATCCATCCTGGTGGAGCACTGTGGCCTTCCAGCTTGCAAACTACCAATGGCCTGCAATGTGCTCTCCTCACAGCTGCTGCTGAGCTCTGCAGCAACAGGAGTGGCTCAAAGCTCCACCTCATCTTGCAGCCAAAAAGCATCTCTCCAGCCTCCTAGCTCCAAAGAAATGAAGCAGTTCTGCAGGCTGAGCCTCTGCAGCCCTGGCTGCATGTGGTTCTACAGAGGAGTCATTTTTATACAGGGGGAGTTTTCCCTCCTGGGTCAAGGGTCCCTGCAGGTCTGGGCAGCAATGGTCTTCTAGCCCTTGTGTAAGCTGCAGGTGTATTTGGTAGTGCCTTTGCTATGTTGGGGCTCTCGTGGGGTAGCATCAGCCTCAAGCTATTCCTGCAGGCTGGTTCTTAGATTAACATGAGGCAGCAGTGCGCCTGGTGGGCAAGGAGGGCACCAGCAGCCTGGCCTGAATCAGCAATGGTGTGGGCAGCAGGAGCAGGGCAGGGGTTGTGTGGGCTCAGTGCTTGGGAGGCCACACCTGGAGTGTTGCGTTCAGTTCTGGGGCACTCACTCTGAGAAAGAGTTTGAGGGGCTGGAGAGGGTCCAGAGAAGGGTAAGAAGGCTGGAGAAGAGGTCTGGGGAGGAACAGCTGAGGGAGCTGGGGGTGTTTAGTGTAGAGAAGAGGAGGCTGAGGGCAGACCTCATTGCTCTCTACAGCTCCCTGAGAGGAGGCTGGAGCAAGATGGGGGTTGGGCTCTGCTCGCTAGGAATGAGTGACAGGGGGAGAGGAGCTTCAAGCTGCACCAGGGAAGGTTCAGGTTGGATATCAGGAACAATTTCTTTGCTGCCAGAGTGGTCAGGGACTGGCAGAGGCTGTCCAGGGAGGTGGTGGGAGTCCCTATCCCTGTGGCCATGGCAGCTGGTGTTTGGTGTCTGTGGCAGTGTTGGGTTGATGTCTGGACTGGATGATCTGAGAGGGCTTTCCCAACCCATACTATTCCATCATTCTTCCTTGGGATGGAGGTTTGGGAGTGATGCTATGCCCTGGAGGCCACTGTGAAGGTTTCTGGAAGGCAGCAGGGCAGGTGCTGACCCTACTGGAAGAGAAGCCAGAGGTGTGGGTCTCACCCTGAGCTGGGCAGCTGTGCTGTGGAGGACTGTGTGAGCAAAGCTGAAGCCAGCAGGATGAGGCTGTGTCCCCTCTCTTTGTAGGGATCGCTTTCCTTCAGCATGCTGACATCCTGGTTGGGGCAGCCATCATGGCTGCCCTGGCAATGCTGGTAGCTGCTGGTGCCATGTGCAGGGTGGGCAGGCAGAGGTGGAGCTGCAAGGGTCTCCCAAACCCTGAGGAAGCCCCGGCCAGGACTGCAGAAGAGCTGGGGATGGAGCTGCAGGACCTGGGGCAGTGTCTGCGCCTCGACCCGTTCCAGCTGAAGCTGAGGGCCAGGACCCCCGAGTGGCTGTGGGGAGCCCGGACATCTTCTGGCCAGGCATACCATCTATACCTGGAGCAGTCCACCCCATTCTGAGATGGCATGGGCTACCTTCCTCTGTGGGCATGGTGACCTGCAAGGTGCCTCCTGCCACAGGCTCCTGAGGTGTGTCAACCCCTCCGGTGTGCTTTCAGACCAGGGACTTGTGTCTGTGATGGGACATCCCATCACAGCCTTCCTTGTCTTGTAACTCATTTATTATTCTTAGCTGTGGAGCAGAATGGTAAGAATTAACACTCTCTGTGTGTGTCCAGTTTTTTTGGTTTTTTTTAAGAGGAAATAAAAAGTTTTGGTGCTTCACTGAACAAGTTAAAACTGATCCTGCAGCTGTGCTCTGAGTGCTGCCCAATTTCACCAGCCTCTAAGGTAGAGCTCTACAGGAAGCCCTGCAACTAGCTGAGGAGCTGCAGGAGGTTGCTTCCAGCCTTGCTGCCACTTTCTGACAGCGTTTGGGAGAATCCTTGTGCGGTTCCAGCCTGTGGATCCCTTTTCCTTCAATACTAGGGATGGCACTTCTGGAGCTTGCATAAATGCTGATTGCTGAGCTGCTGGCTGCAAGAAGCAGCGGCAGCACCAAATAATGCTGCTTGTCCTTCCCGGTTGTCTCCCCAGCTTGGCCTGCAGCTGAGGGCTTGGCAAGTCTCTACTTATTTAACTTAGGGCTTTCCAAAAGAGAATTATCTCCCCCCCACCCACAACTTATTTTGTCTGCGGCTCGGGAACGCTGTGCCAGCAGTGCAGCGGCAAATATCCCACGGGGGGCCCTGTCTGCCACCCAGCACAGGACCAGGTGGTGAAGCTCCTGGATGGACTCTTCGCCCACGCTCTGGCCGTGCTATTCACCATACACCCCGGGGCACCATTGCCCTTCACGGCTATGAGGGCAACCTGCTGGGTTAGCTGGCACTCAGCCTGCTGCCTGCTGCCACCCCCAGCTCCTTCTCCCTCTGGAGCTGCTCTTCTGCAGGCTCTCAGCCTTTCCTCCTCACAGAGCTGCTCCAGGCCCCTCGGCAGCTTTGCAGCGTCTCCTGGACCCTTTCCAGCAGTTCTCTGTTTCTCTTGAACTAGGTAGGCCAGAACTGGATAGAAGACTCCAGATGAGACCTCAGCAGGGCACAGTAGAGGGAGAGGTGAACCTCACTCAGCCTGCTGGTCATGCTCTTTTTGATGCACCCCTGGGTGCCATTGCCCTTCATGGCCATGAGGGCACACTGCTGGCTGCCTGGTGCTCAGCCTGCTGTCCACTGGCACCCCCAGCTCCTTCTACAGGAGGTCCTGCTGCATGGTCTTGTTCCTCCCCAGATGCACGACTCTACACTTCACCTTGCTGACTCTGTGCCTGCTGACCACCTTTGGCCAACAAGTGCCTAAGGAAAATACTTGCACATCTATGTCCCAGGGTGAGCTTAGAGGGGACTGGAGAAGGCCACGCTGAGGCTGATGCAGGGCAGAGGTGTTCATCAGTGACCTGGATGAAGGCATAGAGTGGACTCTTAGCCAGGCTGCTGCTGATACTGAACTGGGAGCCCCTGTCAACCCCTCAGGCTGTGCTGCCATCCAGTCAGACCTGGAGGGCTGGGCACAGGGGACACCATGAAGTTCACCAAGGGTAAGTGCTGGACACCCCGCTCTGCCCTTTCCCACACACCTATTGGCCTCTCACCCTCTTTTGGGATCCACCACCCTAATAATCTCCCACTCCTCTTCAGCCTTCCACCCCCATTTGGCCTGTCACCCCCTCCTCTGTTTCGCATTCAATTTTGGCCTTCTACACACCTGTTGTCTGCCGCATCCTTTCAGCCTCCCATTCCTTTTCTGCCTGTCACCCACCTTGAGCCTCCCACATCTTACCAACCTTCCACAGCCCTCTCAGCTTCCTGATCACCTTTCAGACGTTCACTTTTCTTTTGGATCTCCATCTTTACTTGGCCTCCCAAACCCTTCCGGCCTCCCAAACCCTTCCATCCTCCCATTGCCTTTCGGCCTCCCACCCTCTGTTGGAATCCACCACCCTCTGGCCTCCCATCCCCTCTCAGTTTCCCACTTCCTTTTGGCCTTCTTTCCCCCTCCATTCTGCCTCACTGAAGCCAGGGCTGCAGGTGTAGGTCCAGGGGGGCAATGGCTTCCCTGGTCCTGCTGGCCTCACTGTTGCTGACAGAGGAGGTTTCCTGGATGACAGCAGCATCAACTGTGAGCACGGTCTGTTCCCAGAGCATCTTACTTCAAGTGTGATTAGCTGTTAACATTTAGCCCATAAATGACTTACTAATGGAGTATTCTTCACCTGGTACCTGCCAGGCTGTGTGAAACACACATACTGACTGCCGTAGAAATGTTAATTCCCAAACTCTGGCAGGACCAACAGCCATGGCATGGGCATCACCAGCCACCTTGTCCTCACCTCCAGGCTTGGTTTTGGCTTTTCACGATTGTACAGAAGGCACCAAAGCTGTGCCAGCTGCCCCATGGCTGGCATTTCAGCTTCCAAGCTAGGCTTAAAGGCAGCCTGAGGATGAAGCTCAGCTCTCTTGTAGTAAGCTTCCCACAAGTAATCAAATAAAACTTCTGCCGAGGGTGCAGATTTGATCCCAGTTTAGCTTCTAGGTCATGGAGTCATAGAGTCTGGATGTGTTTTGTTTGGAGATGTTTCGGCTTCCATAGTTAAAGTCCAAATGCATTCCCTTCCCAGGGTACTCCAGGTCAAAACATCTGTTCAGTCACCTTCCTTTGCTGATGGCTCTGGAGGAATCTCTGAAGTGAGATCATCCAAATTTTTGTGCTGGTGTGTGTGTGTGGGACCTGCCCTGCAAACAGCCCAGCTCAGATGTGGCTTGGCCTGGTTTGGGCACTGAAAGTTTAATTTTTTTCCACCAAGTTTTTGTTGGGCTGAGCTGTGGTAATGGCCACAGGGCTGTGCACTCATGGGCTTGGGTCTTTCCAGTTGGGTTGTGTGGATGTCCTCTGGAACATCTTTGTCAATTATCTGAGCGAGGGCATCCTCAGTAAGTCTGCAGATGGCACCAAATTTGGCGTCTGGTCCAGCTGCTAGAGAGTAGGGAAGCTCTGCACTGGGATCTGGAGAGGTCAGAGCCATGGGCCAAGGCTCACTGGATGAAGTGCAAAAAGGCCAAGTGCCAGGTCCTGCACCTGGGTCATGACAACCCCATGGGGAGCTCCAGACCTGGGGATGTGTGGCTGGAAAGCTGAGACTTGGAGAGGGACCTGGGGGTGTTGGTTGGTAGTCAGTGACTATGAGCCAGCAGTGCCCAAGTGGCCAAGAAAGGTAATGGCAACCTGGCTAGGGTTAGAAGCAGGGTGGGCAGCAGGGACAGGAGCTGCCCATCCCCCTGTGCTCAGCACTGGGGAGGCCACACCTCAAGTCCTGTATTCAGCTCTGGGCCCCTCACTGCAGGAAGGACACTGAGGGGCTGCAGCCTGTCCAGAGCAGGGCAGGGAGGCTGGAGAAGGGCCTGGAGCAGCTGGGCTGTGAGGAGGGGCTGAAGGAGCTGGGGATGTGCAGGGTGCAGAAGAGGAGGCTGAGGGCAGAGCTCATTGCTCTCTACAACTTCCTGCAGGGAGGTTAGACAAGGAGGGGGCAGCCTCTGCTCCTTGGTAGCAAGGGACAGGAGCAGAGGGAATGGTTCCAAGCTGCCCCAGGGGAGGCTCAGGCTGGATGCTAGGAAATATTTCTGCCCTGGAAGGGTTCTCAAACCTTCAAATGGTCTGCCCAGGGCGGTGCTGGAGCCCCCATCCCTGGGGGTGTTCCAGCAGCCTGCAGAGCTGGTGGTGAGGGACATGGTTTAATGCTGAGCCTGCTGTGCTGGGTGGAGCGTTGGGCTGGATGAGCCTGGAGAGCTTTGCTAACCGGATATATTATGTGATTCTGTGTTAGGCAGTGGTCAGGCCTTGCTTGGAGGTGGAAGGATGGATGAGGATGGAGAGTACAGCAGCAAAGCATCTGCACGTGGCTGATTTAGCACAGCAGCTGCAGCTTCTGAGGGAGGACTTCTGTCCTCCAGGAAAAGTGGCTCTCTGAAGGGCTGCAGATGCCAGACAGACGTTGAGAGGCAAAGTAGCAGGCAAGAGCCTGGGCCAAGAGCCAAGTCAGCAAGGAGGAAAACAGGAGACTCTCTGAGAATTGGAAGCAGCAGCAGGACACTGGGGAGGGATGAGGCTGTCCTGAGGCTGTGCAGGAAGAGAGCTGCTGCTGGGGGCAGGGGGGGATGGAGAGTGGTAAAGGATGAGCAAAAGACTGAGGGACTCAGTATCTTCCTTGCCTCAGTCTTCACCAGGCAGAGCAGGTGTTTGTTGGATACTCAGCCCCCTGAGCTGGGAGACAGGGATGGGGAGCAGAATGGAGCCCTCATGGCCCAAGTGGAGATGGCTGAGGACCTGCTGCACCACTCAGACACACACATCTAGGGGTGAACACTGGAGGGTACTGAGCTGCCAGGCGTGCTCACCAAGCCTCTTCCCACTATTTACCAGCAGCCTTTGCTCACTGGGAGCGCCCAGCTTGTGGGAATGTGATGAGTGAAAAATACTGAGCAGTTTGGCCTTCATTCACACAGCTGAGGAAAATAATCAGTGGTACACAGACCATCTGACCTTGGTTCCCATAACATGGCAACAGCCCTCACATGAAACCAGGAGATTGTAGCTGCAGGTGGTCCAGAGAATAATAATTTTATCTATGTTAATGACTGGGGCTGTGCTTGCCCGGGTTAGGTGTGGTGTTCGGTCTATATAAATATAGGTGTAATGGGTAATAAAGGTCTTCCACTAATTCACATTGAATTGCATGGAGTCCATGGAACATCCTTCGCTAAGCAGTGTTGTCATCTCACACCAGCTGACTGGAGTTTAGCAAATATGATGCCAGAAGGAAGACCCCAGGAAGCACAGGCCTCTGAGGCACCTTCAGTGCTAGGGAAGGCCATGGAGCAGGGCATTGTGAGTGCTGTTCTGCAGCATGCATAGGGCACTTATCATGGGTTCATGGAGGGCAGGTCCTGCTTGGCCAACCTGATCTGCTTCCATGAGATGCTGGTCTTAGAGCTAGGCAGTGGCTGTTGTGTACCTGGGCCGCAGCAAAGCCTCTGACACCGTTTCCCACAGCAGCCTCCCGCAGAGCTTGGCTGCTCAGGGCTTGGGTGGGTACATGTTCACAGGGTGAAACACTGCCTGGGTGACAGGCCCTGAGAGGGGTGGGGATGGAGATATCCCCAGGCGGTGGCCACTCACCAGTGGTGTGCCCCACGGCTCAGTTCTCTTTAACATCTTTATCCATGATCTGGATCCTACTGGCCCTCTTGGCCACCAGGGCACAATTGCTGTCCCATGGATGTTATCCACCAGCAGTCCCAGCTCCCTTTCCACAGGGCTACTCTCCAACAGATCACCTCCCAGCCTGTATTGCTGCAGTTTATTCTTCCTCCCCAGGTACAGATCTCTGCACTTGTCCTTGTTGAAACTCATTTGGTTCCTCTGTGCCCAGCTCAGTCTGTCCAAGTCTCACTGGATGACTGCAAAGCCATCAGCTGTATCAGCCAAGCCTCCCAGTTTGGTGTCATCTAGGTGAAAGAGATATAAAGAAACTGGAATGCAAACAACAGAGTCTGGCTGCATGCCCAGACAATGTTTACGTGAAAGTCCCGGAAGTTGTTTATATAAAAAAGGCACAGAGTTCCAAAACACAGCTTGACTCCGGTAAGACGCCTTCTGAAAGTAGCTCAGCAGCTCTGACCATAAATTCTGATAGTAATGCAAAAGACAATGTAGATGCCAATGTGGACCTAGTTCAGGTTCCCCAAAATTCTGACCAACCACAAGCTCCATCTTCTGTTAAAAAAGCCCCTGCGAAAGTTAAAGCCAAAGCTGGATCAAAACATGGGTCAAAAGAGGAACTGAGTGCTTCTTACCCATCTGATTTTCCACAGGAGGAAGAGGAAAAAGTTAGCCTCAAAGATCTGATTAGCTTGCTTAGATCTAAATACGAGGATAATGCAGGATTACTTAAAAGAAAAGATGATGGTTCTCAGGAAATTAAGAATGCTGCTAGAAGAGTTTTGTATGGCCATTGTAAAACAGATCAGCCAGGTGAAGAGGAGGAGGATGACATCCAAGGTTCTAATGATCCCCTTAGAGAGGTCAGGGAAGTTAGAAAGGAATACTCAAGGGAATCAGGAGAGCCAATCCTAAGCTGGCTGGTGAGATGCCCTACTATTGGTGCAAATGCCCTACAGGTAGGAGACAAGTCTGCAAAGCAGCTAGGCCCACTTGCAAAGGAGAGTGGAGTGGACAAACATCTGGTAACCAATCTTGGTGTGGTTAGCTTGTGGACACGTCTTCTATTGGCTGTAGGTATGAGGTACACCTCCTGAGATGATTGCCATGGGTAGCTAGGAAGTGGAATACAGTTGAGCAGGGAATTAAGCTTCTGAAGGAGTTTGCTGCGAAGGAAGTGCTTTATGGAAATCATGGCATACATGAGCCTGATAACATTC
>VWZI01011502.1:0-15169 GCA_013396835.1 Psilopogon haemacephalus
GTCCATAGAGGAGTTTTAACCCCATAATTCCCAACCTGGGACAGTTTGTTTCCATGACCATGCAAAGAACCTGATTATTATTGAAATTAGTGGCTGGGGTGGTGGAAAGTTCTGCATATTGAAAATTAATAAACAATATTAATTTTTAAAAAAGAAAACCTCACATCGATTAATTACCCCTAGGTTACAGTCAGAGACACAGATTTCTGCAATAGCACTAGTGTAGGATATAAATACCAGCAAAAATTAAGCCACTTACTGGCTGTGTAACTCTTACCGAGAAAGCCTCTCAGTGGTGGAGGAAAAGAAGGATCTATCAACTGTCTTTGATCTTGCAATCTTCTTCCCCAGAGAGATGTTTTGTCTTTCGCTTTTTATACCTTAACCCCTTCTGTCTCTGCCTTCTAGGTCATGATTAGCATGATTTAAGTGGAGAGTTGACTAACAATTTTATATATGTCAAATCTGTTTTCAGACTGCATGTTTTTGTCGGTTTTGCCTAGCTTCATTAGTTTGAGCCAAAACAAGGCCATCACAAGGCTCCCTTCTTCAGACATTTGGAGACCCAGCTTGCAGATCTTCATTCCCAAAGATAACATAAACATCTTCTTTGATATTGCTTCTGAAGTGTGCTAAATTAACTTGTATTCTTGTCCCATTCTAAGTGAGGCAGTTATCCCACAGATGTGAATCCTATTTCCAATTAGCAAAAAGACCTGTTCGGTAACATAGATCTGAAACTGGTATAGAACAGCTGACATAAGGTAATTTTAAATACACATTGTGAAATTTTATTGTTATCTCAACTGGCTCCTGCGCGTTATTATTAGTACTTGAATATATACATTCAGAAAACAGACTGTGTTTAATAAAATGAGGGTAGTTAGAAGGAAATCAGTTCCTTCCTAAAATCTATTAGAAAAGGAAGAATCAAGGAAATGCTAATTGTTGTTTTTGCAAAGCATAATACTGAATAGGAAAATATTCGTAGTGGAATATTTATGCTAAATGTTGACATTCCCTTAAAATGAAGGCTCACTTAGTGAGCTGGTGTGAGAGACTAAATATTGTCTCTCTTGTACACGTAAATCAACAAAGAAAAATCACCTTTGCTCCCTGGAGACAACAGCTGCTCAGGTGGTTTGCCTGGATGCCCAGGGATGTGCACTGAAGTGAGAGGCAGAGGGGAAAAAGCCCACTGCTGCTGCTAGCACAAGGACTCCCAGAATGTGCAACAATTGTAGATGAGCTGCCTGAGGGGTCATCTCTGTCCACTGATAGCACACCTCGTAGTCACTTACGTAATTAATGTGACAAGGGTGTTCAGGGGGAGCTCTGAAAAACTGAATAAAAGACATTGAGCCTATACCAGAGTGAGTGAGCGTGTGTGAGACGAAGCATCAACATGGACATCCAGACTGAAAATAGCCCAGGAACCCTTTCTCCACCAGCACTGCCACTAATCATGACGTGCCCTGAGTTTGGCTTCTGTAAGAAGAAAAGACAAACTCCTGGAAAAAAGAGAACTCCACTGAAGACATCACTTGCTGGAAACATCCCTGGACAGCACAAACTAAAAAAGAGTAGGACTTTGGAGACCCTCTCTCTCTCCCTCTCTGGCCAATGGTAGTACAAGGATGAACTCAAGAATGAACACCTCCTCCAAGCCAAAGCAGCAGCACCCTTCCTCGGATCTACACCAGTCAAAGAAAGCATTTTGGGGTGAAGGTATGGTAATATGACACCTTTCCTGCTCTTTTATCATTTTTTTCCTCCCTCTCTCCCCTTCTCTCTCTGTTCCATTCCCTTTATCCTTGAATAAATAGTCTCGCTTTTGATATTTGGTTCCTCTTGTGCCGTAATTTCACAACACAGGAATAGGTAAAAAAAAAATCTCTCTCTTCTGGACTGAGACATTTTTAGTCTCTCTCCTCTGGACTGAGACAGCTGGGACATCAAATGATGTAAGAAACAGCAAGATAAAATTCCTTAGTGTGGGTATAGAATAGATATACTTGAAGGATGTGAATGCAGAAAAAGCAGAGGCTGTTAAGACTTGATTTTCCTACAATCTCTATGAACAGAATCATCCATAGGCAGATGCATTTCAGCAGGACATGTGCCCATGGAAATCCAAATGGAGCTATTTGTTAAAGCAGGACTCAAGTACAGTAGCAGAGAGATATCATATCTAAATGGGCAAATTTTTGAAAACACATGACTCCAGCAAGTATAATTACTAGATCGGTAAATTTCCTGGAAATGGATTCCAGGGAGAGAAAACTGAAGGGAGGCAGAGCCTCTGTTTCCAACAGCTAGAATATAGTTGTGGTTGAGCTGGCTTCTCCATTTACTACCCAAATATCTCAAAGTTTTTTACCCAGAATGTTTCATGGTTCAGCAGATTGGAAGTGAATGAACATATTGTTGCCAGTGAAACACTTTCTAAAAGTACAGAACAACACTATAGAGAATGTGACATAATGGGGAACAAGATCTTTTGATCTGCTTCAGGTGAAAATGCTGTTTCGGAATATAGACGTCTTTGTAATAAGGAAAAGCCCTTTTAATATCTTAAAATGAAGAATGAAGCATTACTATTGGTTGTACCCAGGTGAGTCTTTTGTCATAAACACAATACTTCATTGTAAATTTATGTACAGCTTATTGCTATAATAACAAACTTATGGACTAAGGATGGTTATTTTGATACATAAAGAGACATGCTGAAAAATCCTTTTTTGTAATCCATATAAATATTTTGCCATAAATAAAATAAAATTAAAGACAAAAAACCCAAACCAAAACAATGGCCTCCCCCCAAAAAAACCCCGCCACAAAAACAAACAAACAAAACCCCAAAACAACCAAATAAACAACCAAACAACAACCAATCCAACCAACAACCCAACTCCCCATATCTATTTCCTTTAGTCTGAATACATATTTTAAATGTCTCTCTAAAAAGTTCAAGATCAGCAATATGTATCTGCCCAAGTCAATATGGAATCTTCCCTGAGTAAACACTAAATCTTTGCATATAGGTAATAGAATATCAGAACACTGATGAATTCAGTGACAACTTCAGTTTATGCCTTCATAGATACATTAATCAGTAGTTACATACCTTGGTTTATTTGGGAAGGGAAAAGTTGTCTCCTGACTACCCATTTGCTCTGTGCTTGTAAGCCAGAAGGACTTATAAATGTAGACAGCCAAAAGCTGTTCCCTGAGAACTGTGTTCTGAGAACAAGAACCAGGTTGCAGGTCTTGTGTGTCTAGGTGAAGGGAGAGCTGAGCACAAACCCTCCCGCTGTCCTTGCCATGTGGTCCCCGGACTCTGCCTGTTACCTTGCCTCCACTGCCAGGCCTGGAACAGAGCAATACCATCCACAAAGTATTGGCTTTGAGTCCTTGCACCAATGGAGCTTGTAGCCAGCCACACAGTGAATTACTCTGGCTCCTTCCTAAACACTGCAGTGGTTTCTCATTTCGTGTATCAGAGGAAGCACAAAAAAGTTTCTCTTTTATAGTGGCTAGCTGTGCATCTGCTCATAGTAGCTTGATGTTTGCAAAGCTGCCAAGGGAGAAAAATCACTCTTTCTATTCCATTCCTGGAGAAGCCTTACACCTCTTTATCATCAGGGATAAGTGGCTATGAATCCCTAAAATCCCTACTGAGTGCTTCAGGGACAATTCAGTGATGTTTCTTGCACAATAAGGTGGCTCCTGTGCCACCCCAGGAAATTATTTCTTTCCCCAACTCCTTCCCTGTCCATCATCCTTCTCAGTGTGGGTTTCTCTCCTCACTGCTCTCTTATCCCTCACACTCCTTTACTGTCAGGAAGACTTAAGGGGCTGCACAACATAGTGGGACAGGTGGTTAAAAAGCTGTAACCTGCTTCTGTGGGAGAGGAGATGCAGAGGAGAGGAAGGAATTAAACTTTCTTTTCCAAAACTGCCAGAATCATAGACTCATAGAATGGCCCGGGCTGGAAGGGACCTCCAAAGTTCACCTAGACCATGCCCTCTGCAGTCAGCAGGGACATCCTTGAGCAGGTTACCCAAAGCCCCATTGAGCCTCACCTTGAATATCTCCAGGGATGCATTCCCAACCACCTCCCTGGGCAACCTCTTCCAGCATTTCACCATCCTCATAGTAAAGAACTTATTCCTAGCATCCAATCTAAATCTACACTTCTCTAGTTTAAAACTATTGTCCTCATCCTATGACTACAGGGCTTTGTAAACAGTCTCACTCCATACCTCTTGTAGGCCTCCTTCAGGTACTGGAAGGCTGCTACTAGATCTCCTCCAAGCCTCTTCTACTCCAGGCTGAACGACTCCAGCTCTCTCAGCCTGTCTTGGTAGCAGAGGAATGATCCTTGATCATTTTTCCTGGCCCTCTGCTGGACCCACTCCATCAGCTCTGTGTCCTTTCTATATTGCAGGCTCCAAACCTGGACGCATTACTCCAGGTGAGGTCTCACCAGAGTAAAGTGGCAGAATTACCTTTCTGGATCTGCTGGCAACATGTCTTTTGATGCAGCCCAGGACGTGATTTGTCTTCTGGGCTGCAGGCACACACTGTCTGTTCATGTCCAGCTTCTCATTCATCAGCACCCCCAAGTCCTTTTCCGTAGTGCTTCTTTTTATCATCTCATTCCCCAGTCTTTATTGATAGTGAGGATTGTTCTGGCCCAGGTGCAGAACCCTGCACTTGCTCTTGGTGAACCTCATGAGGTTCACCTAGGTGCACCTCTCCAGCTTGACCAGGTCCCTCTGGATGACATCCTCTCCCTCTGGCATATCAATAGCACTACTCAGATGGTGTCATCTGCAAACTTGCTGGTGGTGCACTCAGTATCACTGTCTGTATCATTGATAAAAGGAACAGCCCAGTACAGATCCCTGCGGGACACCACTTGTCATTGCTCTCCAGCTGGACTTCAAGCTATTGAGCACCACTCTCTGGTTGCAATCATCCAGCCAATTTCTTATCCACTGAACAGCCCACCCATCAAATATGTACCTCTTCTATTTGGCAATTAGTATGTTGTGGTGGACTGTGTCAAAGGCCTTACAGAAGTCCAGGTAGATCACATCCATAGGTCATCCCTTATCTATCTACTGACACAATCAGAGCTTCCCCTCCTTCCCTCACATCAGCTGAGGCCAGGGTAACTGTCTTTTTCCCCTGGAAATCTCTAAGCACAGTAACATCAACCTGAAGGAATCATGTATCACTCCTCTTACCACAAAAGGCTTATAAAATCTTTTCCACATCTTTTCATATGCATGGCAGTTATTTTTCACCCTGGTGTTATGAGACAAAGGAGCCCACAGTCAGGAGGATGCACTAAATGCAAGTATGTAGAGGATTCACACAGGATTCCAAGGTAAGACAATCTTTTATGGGAAGTCTTCTTGAATGTCTATCTGGGAAGGACTCAGGGGTCTCTCAGGAAGGCAGAGAACTGAGGTCCCTGATAAGGTATTTGCTCCCATATCTCACTCCTAAAAAAGTGTTCTGTGGATACCTAATTGTGAATCCAAGAAAGTCCTTCCATTCCCTGACTATACTGAAGCATGCAGGTTGGGTGTTTGATGGCAGTTGTAGTGTTGTTTATATTTATTTGCTTCTACTTGATTGATTCCCTAGTGCTTAAAAAAAAAAGAAAAAAAAAAAAGGGTTTTGAACAGTGCATTTTGATCACAAAGGCAAGAAGAATGCAGGTATGACCTGTCCACTCCTCTGTTTCACATCTGTGTTGTATACAAGCACAGTGACCTGCTCTGGACTTCTTGCTGGAAGAGTATTGGAATTTGGGGAGCTGGGGTTAGATTTGTTGTTGTTGTTGCTGTTCTTACTACTACTACTACTAGTATTAGTATTGATTTATTGTTGTTGTTATTATCAACATTAATATTATTAACATTTTAATAATAATAATTTAAAGTAATAATTTTAGGTCAAAAGTTCTATTGGAGAAGTTTTTTTTCCCTTTCCTCTGTCTCTTCTCCTATGTGCACACATTATGCCATTGTTAATACATCTTTTTAATGATCGGCATCCCATCAGCATTACTCAAGAAATATCTCGGTGTACCCTGACTGGCTGCTTAGAGGCAGCTCTTTCTCAGTCCTTATTTCCAAGTATTTAGTGAGTCAAATTCCATATCTTGTTGGCAGCTTAAAGTCCCACAAAAGGGTTCTCTCCACAGTGAGCTTGGGAGGAGGGGGGAAAAAAAAAAAAGCCAAAGATCCCATTTAAGCATATATATTAACAAATATCTTTAACAGGCAGTGCAGCTCTGCTCCTGCTAACTGTGGTTTGTACCTTACTGAAGACTAATGGCCCAAACAGAGCAACATACTCCAGTGCATTCTGCAGAACAAGTGGCAGGAGCAGGGAGGAAGAGAATAAAGAAAGCTGAGACATGGTGTCTTGTGTGTTCCCAGCTGCAGCCATTTCTCACTGCCTCAAGAGCTGTCAAAAGCACTCTGCAGTGGGCATGAGCTTGTGCTTAACAGATCAGTGGGAGGTGAAGACACAGGAGATGAGGAGAGTATAGTCTTTCACTGAATTTCTGTTGATGGTAGCCACCTGAGTTATAGCAGAATGCACTCAGAAATGAGCACCTGCTCTTAATTGTGCTGGTTAGTTTTGTGCTATTGAATATTAGTTTTGCTCAACTGCCCCTGTGGTAACTTCAGAGCAGCCTATGACTTTTTTAGCAGCAGATGCTGAAAAACTGTTAGCCTTCCTTTGTACACATCTAGCACAACTATCCAGCTGACTGCTAGAAAGAGCACATGCAGGTTGATCACATGGCTGGGCATAAAACACATTTTGGGAAATATTAAAAAAGCCCCAAAGATTGCAGCCCATTGATCTTTGACTTAAAGCAAATAAGAGCTATACTGTTGGTATTGCTGTGATGGAACATGTGTTTAGCTAAGGCCCACACAGCAGTAGTCTAAAGCTGCAGCTGACTAAGAAGAGACTTCACTTGTCTGCTGTCAGAGTTGACAAATATTGCTGACAAAAAGTAGTTATGATGGCAGGCTCTAGCTCATTTCTCAGATTGATGTAGAAGTGCTACTAGAAATGTGTGTTGTAACTTGAAGTTGAAGAGAGTATAACTGAGATGAATAGAAGCTTCAACAATATTGAAATCTGGCAGTAAATTAGAGTGTACAATTCTAAATGTAGATTTTTTTTTTTTTAAATTAATGATCTCATATTGTGTTTGAAGTTTTAGACAGTAACAAAAATTCACAAAAAGTTCCAAATGTTTTTCATTTGTTTTCTGGTTTTGGTTTTTTGTTTTGGGGTTTTTTTGATTGTTTGGTTGGGTTTGTGTTTGTTTTTTGTCTGTTTTTTTTTTTTTTTGTTTGTTTCTTTGCTTTTGGGTTTGGTTTTTAATTGAAAAACGGAAAGGCAGTTGATGGTGGTTTTTCTGCCAGTACTAGATTAACATGAGAAAGACAAGATAATTGAAAATGTAAATAATATGTAGGGCAGTGTTGTGATAAAGTTTAACGAAATATAAATGTATAGGTGTTTCACTAGCAGTTTTTAATCTCTCCATGGTATTAAAAAGTTGTGTCTGCAGTACTAATAGGTCATAAAGTGCTGCATAAGTGAAATATATAGAGGAATATTTTGTTTCAAATCACACCAAATTCTTCGTGATGTTTTAACTAAGTTATAGAAGCTAGATTACACCAAAGAGGTAATATTTAATATCACTGACAGTGGGGTTAGTTAAAACCTGGCATGAAATAAAATCTTAGTTTGGCATTAGGCTGCAGTGAAATGATTTTATATTTAATATTGTAAGAACAAACCACACAGATTCTAACTTTCAAAATGCATTTTCAATGATTATGTCATTATTTGTTACCAATACTTTAGTTCATTATCCTTGAGAATAACAGTCAATGGGTATCATTGTACTCTACTTTAATGTCCAAATACTTTTTCTTTTTAACCATCTACTTTGGATACACAACATATTCTGATTTCACCTGCCCATACTAAACCTAAGTGTTCAGAGCTATTTCAGCTCAAACGCTTGAGGGTGTTCTAGAGGTGTTCAGATTCAACCTTTGTGAAGGTAGAATTAATAATCTTATGCTGGAAATCAACTGTCCCAGCCTCTGTGTCTAGTGCAGGCCTTTGTACAGAAGAAAAGGTGGAGGAGAGAGAAGGTTAGTGGCAGAGAAAACACCTACAGGTTACCTCCTATGTGAAAGGTTACTCTGTGGAGGGACATGTACTTTTGTACTTCCCATGATCATCAGGGTCTGGGTGAGCCTTTGAACTTCTCAGATTTTATCTTTACTAAACTTAAAAAAAAAAAAAAAAGAAGTCTTTACTATTGGCTAGTATGGTGTTGTATTGTTATGTCTCAGGTAATGCAATGGTTAATAAAGTGGGTTAGGAAAGCACAGAACTTAGAGCCTGAAGCAGAGATTTTTATTTCTAATATACAGTTCTTCAACACTGAAATTTTTATAATGATTAGCAAAATATTTATGCTGGGATTTATTTCTTCTTGAGTTTAAAGGATATTGGTGGTATTGTGAGTCAAGAGATTGCTTAACAATGGTTTATGTTCATGATGATAGCAAGATGACGGTCTTGCTAAAATGTTATGGAGATTAAAATTTCTTAACTGTTACTAGTTTCTTATCTGTAGAGGATAAAATATACTTGGACTGCTTGCTAAATTCATATGGGCAGCAAGCTGCCTTGTTGCAGATCTCAGAGAGTTAAATTAGTTCTTCATAAGTTTGCAAAACCAAGCTTGAATTTAAATGTCTGGATGTGGAACAGATCTTCTTAAGTAGGAAGTCAAATGATTACCAAACTGGGGAAAAAAATCAGGCCTTCCAGGGCAGCTGGGTTTAAATGTGCCCCATACCACTTGAGAAGCAAGAGGCACCGCAGCCACCCTTGCACTTTGCAGAATCCAGGCTCTCTGAGGAGCCACAGCATCCTGGGATGAAAGTCTCAGACACTGGTTAAGACAGAAACTGTGTCATACAGGTTTGCTCAACCATATGCTGAGTGTCACACAGGAACAAAGGGAGATTAACATTTCCATTGCCACAACTCCTTTGACATGGAGACAGCTGCTTTAAAACACAGAAGTGTTCAGCTGTTACTTTGACTTTAGAGAAGACAGACACACAGGGATAGGTACCATTTTAAGGAGACTGGGGAACACTAGCAGTAGGAATGCTACAGCTTGATGAGTCAGAACATCCTCCAACAAATACTCATGAAAGCCTTGCAAGAAGATGTTACTACTCACTCCCATCTCCTGGAATAATACCAGTACCAGCACTGCCCCCTGAGGGACAACACTACTGACTCATCTCTAGTCTAAAAAATGACTGCTTAACTTTGCTCGCTGTCCTCTAACTAGATTCCAGTCCAACTTACTCCAGCTCCATGGAAACATAGTTTCTGGGTAATTTTTAGCACAGAAACACAATCTCCATTAGCAAGTCTTATCCATGTTATTGATAACTTCTTGGCACTCTGGGACATAATTATGCTTTGGAAAAACATGCAGGTTCTTTACAAATAGACTTAAGCACAGTGATTTTTTTTCCCCTGCTCTCTTATAATAGATTTCTTCTTTAACCAGTGATATTTTTTAAGTAGCTTGTGTGGTTATTAAAATATTGTTGTGGAGCAATAACTGTGGAGGCTATGAAATTATTAAAAAAAAACCCAAAAAACAGATATGTAGGAACGCTAAATATGGATGATTTGTTGTATCAGGATACTGAGATAAGTAAGCCATGGCAACAGGATACCTAAAAGGGAACAGAATGCCTAAAAGAGGGACAAGATACCTAATAAGGATAGGATGTATCACATAAGAGTTATGAAAGGTCGAAAAGGGTAAGAGAAATGGCCTTGAGAGAAGCAGCAACTTCCATAAGAAGTAAATGGAAAATTGTTACATAAGAACAACAACACATTTATTTGCCAATAACCATAAACTGACCACCACGATTATGTAACTGCATGAACACCTGGCCCTTACCAATCAGCTACAGCCACCGGACTCGTGGACAACAGTTTTTGTCCAATCAGCATTTACCACATATGCATGATATCTTGCATGTATTAGGCTCAGAATGTATATAAGCCCACTCTAAGGCTAATAAAATTGAGAGAATTGGTTTGCATCAAACCGTCTCCCGTCTCCTGGTTCGCGGCGCAGATAAGCATATCTTTTGTATCTTTTGTGTTCTTCTGTGACCTGAGCTAGATTATGGTCCTGCTCTGGCACGGGGGTTGGTATCTATGGCCTCTTTGGATCTCTTCCAACTCCTGACATCCTGTGATCCTTTGATCCTGTGATCTTGTCCTGTAGGGGAGGGCTTTTATAAGTATTCCCTGGTGATACATACAATACTCTTTTGCTATGACCTAGTGAAATAAACAAATTACTTTGTCTTTCCTAGAGTACCCCTCGTCTAGGCTCACCTTTCTTCCAAGCAGTCAAAATGCTTCATTCCTGATACTTTTCTTGTCACGTAGGTCACCACCAAATCTGTGTCTGTTTTCTTAACCAATATTGCAAACAGAAACATTATGCACATGTTTGTGCAGGCATTTAAGATTCTTTCTTCACTGAAATCACCATTTACAGTAGACTGCAAAGCTATTCCATGAGCAAAGTATTAATTTATCATGGTCTTCCCTGCACAGCCTTGCAAGCAGTCAGTCTTTTTTTATTTTTGCTCTTCATATGAGCTGGCAGAGGGGGAAAATACAGTGTAAAAGGACCTAAAATTAGAAGCAGGGAACTTTAGACCTGCTGATGGATTTATTATGGTCGAGAACATATGTGAGTGAGATATGGGTGTATTACTGAAACTGAAAAGCTAGAAGGGTCAGGACACAACTGAAGACCAAGAAAGGTACAGCTGTTCTTTATGGGCAAGGGGACTAGCTTGTGGTAATTTATAGTTGAAGTGATCAGAAATTAAAGGACTAAGGTAGGCCTTAACAAGCTGTGTTTTATGTCACTGGTTCATTATTCATCATTAGACCTCCCTATAAAAGGAAGGAATGGTAGAGAGAGTTGACTGTCATAGAGGCACCTGCAAAATAGACAGCAAGAGCCACCCAAAACATGTGGATTTATTGTAAACAAAATTACTTAGCACTCTTTCTGACACAATTAAATTGTAAACTCAGATGTTGGTCAGAAATATACTACTACACAACTAATTAAGCTTTGATCTTAGAAAGATGGACCAAAATGTTTGCAAACTCACCCTTAAAGAGGAGACCTGGTCTAGTGTGAGGTGGTTGGAGATAGATGATTCTTGAGGTCTCTTCCAGTCCTGGCAGTTCTATGGTTCTATGATTCTAAACTACACACCAAAGTGGGGGTGAGGGCTCACTTCATTTGTGGAAGCATTCTTAGATGGCATCTGTTCTAAGGGGAGAGGTTTTCACTGCCAAGCCACTTGACGTGTGGAGATCAGCTCCAAATGTAGGACTCCATTTTTACCCAAAGTCAAGGGTGATGATGAGTTCTAATTTGTTGGAGGATCAAGCCTACAGAACTCCAAAATAGCAGGGTAAGAGCCAGGACAAGGGGTGCCAGTTAATGTTTGAGAGGCACCAGGCTGATCTTTATCAACTTCTAGCAAGCACTGGTCCTTTGTGACATGTCTGTTGGGTTTTTGTGACTGTCAGAGTGGTTACACCTCCTATGATGATAGATAAGGATTTTAAAGTGAAAACATTATTTACCTTACAGACTTAAAATCCTGGCAATAGTAAGTTGGATACTACTGCTTTATACAACAGTACTTTACTTCATACAGGAAAATGCAAGCTTATACCTCAGACAAGTTCTGGCTGTGTGTGTCTCTTTGGTAATCAGAAATTCCAAATTTCTGATCCTGAGGTTTGATTAACCAAGGAGTGTTTCTATTTCTATACATGGAGGTAGTGGTGGTTTAAAAGTGATCAAGATCCACAGGACATTTTCAATTCCTCTTTTTGAAGAAAGCCATGTCTTCTAATTCAAGTTTTCCTGCCTTATGCAATGGGTGGTGCAAGAGATGAAGCTGTGTTCAGTTTTGATCCACTTCCTAGATGAAAGACATTGAGTTGCCAAAGCATATCCAGAAACAAGCAACAAAACTGGTGAAAAGTCTAGAAAACAAGTTCTTATGAGGAACAGCTGAGGGTTTTTGTTTTTTTTTTTTTTTAATTTGGAGAAGAGGAGGCTGCAGAGACACTTCATTGCTCTCTTAAACTGCCTGAAAGGAGGTGGTAGTGACTTGGGGATCAGCCTCTTCTCTGTAGTATCAGGTGACAGGACAAGAGAAAATGGCCAGAAATTATGTCATTGAAGGTTTAGATTAGATATTAGAAGAAAATTCTTCAGTAAAAAATGGTCAGGGGCTGGAATAGGCTGCCCAAGGAGGTGATGGAGTCAAGAAATGTGGTGAAATGTGGTGACATGGCACTTCGGGACGTGGTTTACTAGCCCCTGTAAGGTGAGGAAATAGGGTTTCACAGTCCAGCTGAATAATTTTTCTGAACATATAGAAAAATATGGGTAAGGAGATGTAGCATGGTTGGTAGATGTCTATTGCAGGTAAGAGTGTTAAGACTTTTCATCACAGAAAATGCTGTCATGTGTCTAAGTGCATTATGTTAGATGCTACTATATAGCACAACTCTACTGACTCCCATAAAAACACTGTAATTTTCAAGCAAGCTTAGTGCTGTTAGAAAAAGTGCTGCCAAAAACCCTCCTAAAACTAACAGAGAAGTGATTTCTTAGTTTGACACGTGATACTGGAGGTTAGGACTGAAGTAATACCATCATCAGTAATAATCAATGACATATATATAGTATATATATAATAATGGGAAAATGTATACATGCGGCAGATATTTGTCTCTGGAATATTCAAGCTATATCTGATTTGCACAGGTCTTCCAGGATAGGATCTGCATTCCTAGTACAACTGTGCAGTACAGGAAACAGCCAGAAATGTAGGAAGTATGGCTGCTCTCAAAAAATATATGTAGTTCTTATGTTTGTATGGAGGTATTAGATCTTTTTACTATAAAAGGTAACTTTTTTACTGTCTTAATTATACTTGAATCTTCAACCTTTGTTCTATCTAAGAAGATTTTTCAAAATAACTTCTGGACACTGTCCTTTTATATGTGCATTGTAGGTATGTATTTTATATTTATACACATACATACAAAGATATATGAATATATGTTTCCTAAAAATGCAGAAATGAAACTTAAAAATAGCTATGTACCTTCCAGATAGTGAACTTATTTTCTTAAAGTTGCAAGCAACTAGTACTACCCCAACAGATCCAAGTTACAATTTTTTTCAAGGAGTGGCATGTCATCTTTCCCTTCATCCAACAGTCAGTGAGTTGAGCAGCTAACCTTTGCATTCAGACTGTGATGAACAGTTCACCACTGTGTCACAGAAACTTGGTCTGCTCTGTCACACACTTCTTGTAGTCTGTGACTAACTCCCCAGACATACTGTACAAGATGTGCAGTTCTTCTCTGCCCCTATCTATAGCGAATAAACAAAATTATTCCTGGAAAATGAGTAGCCAAGACTTCCAGCCAGCTCCCTTCTGGCTAGAATATTAAACAGTAAATGTCATTAGAGTGAGATTGTTCCAGAGATATTTGAGTGTAATTTATTTTCAGACGATTGCTGCTATGTGCATATGTGCCTAGACACAGTGATTAGGTTCTTTAGGGGGAAAAAAACCCTCTATAGGTGGATTTCATTATCCCATAGTACTTGACTTTTCTATCTTATTGCAGTTCAAGAATTTGTATTTTCACAGGCTTTTATTAATGTCTGCATCTGAGCATGGAGCCTCTTGATCTAGTCAGTTGTTTTTCATCACTAAATCTACCATGTAGAATGTTATATAAACAGCCAACAATAAAATGAATAACTACACATAATGAAAAGGAGAACACACTTTTTTTTTTCTAACTGCAAATTACATCTGCTTGAAAACAAAGCCACAAACTACTTTAGATGAATTATAAATCAGCATGCTTTCTTCCTAGATAGTTTGACAGATTCCTAGTAACAAACTTTAAATTTCTGATATCTCACTTTTGTGTGCCATCTTAGAGAAAGATTGTTAGACAACAAGCTCTCTACTTTCTTTCATGAAAAAAAAGAGAAAGATAAAGGATGTCTTAAAAATATGTAAAAATCCATCACCAGATTCCAGAAACCATTCTATGTCTGAGCCTAAAGACTATAAACATGAAGTGTTTGTGGGTAGAAACATATCATGTCAGCATTTATTTTGCAAATTAATTTCCTTAAAATGTAAACAATCCATAAGCCATTGAAAATCAGTTAAAGCATGAAGTTAAATTCTGCATAGCAAAGCTGTACAATAAGGGGTCTACAGAAACTCTGCAAGTACTCAGAGCTATTATGTAAAAATGTCATTTTTTTGGTAAAAGCTTCCACAAAGTATTATATTTGTCAACTCTGTCTTCTTATTTTAGTGTTGCATTTATCTGCTTCCCCACAGAAGCTTGTGATTTTGTCCTCTTTGGTCTTAGAGAATGACAACCATTGGCAAGAAGCTTTTATGGATAATACTCAGGGATTTTATGACTATCCTATTGAAGTCAATGAGACTTCTACAACAAGGAACACTCTTGCGTTTCCTGCCCCCAAAATACTGCTTCATTGCCAGAGATTCCAATACGAGAATGTGCTCTACAGTCGTTGATATGATAGGGAGAGGAGAGATTTCTTGTGCCAGGCATATACATTCTTGGGACTGTTATGGCAGGGATGCAAGACAGTAAAATTACACATTGCATAGTCAGTCTGGTTACATGTCTTTTGGGGCAGAGATAGCAGCCTGCATAAGACATTGAGAACAGAGTTGTGTAAGAATCTTAGTTGTGGCTTATATGAGTGCTACTGAAATAGAGATAAGAGTAGAAGATTGTGTTGGTTTGAGCTAACTGGAGGATTTGAGTGAGAAATTAGACTATTGGCTGAGAGATATAAACACAGTGTCTTACTTCACCCAGACCTTTACTGAGGAAAAAAAAAAAAAAAAAAAAAAAAAGTTGTTTTTA
>VWZI01011508.1:4387-22089 GCA_013396835.1 Psilopogon haemacephalus
TTAAATCCAGTGGAGGGGGGGGTGTTGTTTTTTTTTTTTTTTTTTTTTTTTTTTTTTTTTTTTAAAAGAATGACAAAAGAAGTGACAGTACTGGGTTCACAGTTACTTTGGTTGCCTTTGCTGGGATGTTTCCCCAAGTCGTAATAATGGTTACTTAGAGGATATTGTAGCAAAATTCAGTGTGTGCATTACAGTTAATTTCTGTTACATTATGTTACACCCTGAGAGTATATTTTGCTTATTCTCTGCTGGAATTCTCTTGGAAATGAGAAATGTCTTCTCAGTGTGACTGTNCTCGGTTCTCTGCTTTCTTAAGTCTACTACTCCAGAAGAACAATCCAGGTTTCATGAGTGTGTACTTTAGTTGAAATGGTTCATGTTGGACTAATTCCTTAAGTTTTTGATTTGTGAAAATTTGTTCTAACTGCTCACAGAACTAGTGGTGACTTAGTAAGGTAGAAAATCAGGTTTCTCAAGGGAGGAGCAAGGCAGTCAGTTGAAAACAAGGTGAACAGTCCATGGTTGTCTGCTCTTGACTTACAAAAGGAAACAATATATGCAGATCTGTTGAGATTCTTATTCATATTGCTGGCCATAGCACCTGAGTGTTTCATAAAGATAATTCCTAGGTTGTAGAAGTTGTGTAATCTTTTGGCATTGTAAGGTTGGAGCCAATGGTGTACCTGTCACACTAAAATAACCTTCATGTTCATGCTGGCACAGTTAGCTGGACTGTCCTTAGATAGTATCTAGTAGTCCAAAGTAGTTGAGGATGGTACCTGGGGAAAGATTTTGCAAGATCCAGAGCTTTCCTTTTTGTGTCTCTCTGTCTCACAGTGACTGTTCCAGCAGCAGAAAGTTTAGGAATGTTTTGGTGCACAGTGAATCTGCTCCCTAATGAATAAATAATTTCTGTAAAGCAAATCAATAACATCTGTTTCAGCTGGACCATGTTAAGTAAGAGCGAGGTAGAACTATTATATGCAGCTAAGTGAGATTACAACATATTTGAAGGTTTGAACTCATGTAGTCTGTAACGATTAGACCATAGTTACGTATTTGGAAACTTTTTTCTTTCAGTATAAATACAAACATTTTAAATGTCATCAGATTGGTCCATGAATTTGTTTTTAATGTTAAAAATAAAACGAAGAAAACCCCAAGTAAACATGTTAACATTTAATCTTCCAGTAGTAGAACTGGAAACAGAAATTCTCAGAAACTTACAATAGCAGTGCTGTTCAGAAGTATTTTTCTGATGCCTGTTGTGAGAAGTTAGGGTATGTAAAATAAATGATGTATGGAGCTGTAGGAATGCGACTTTGGCAGGCTACCTTATGTCTAAGGAACATTAAACATAGTGTTCTCGTTTAGCAAATAAATAACCATTCATTTCAATGGCTGCATAGTCTGGACATTTGTGCATATTTTTGCAAAGATGAGAAGAGGCCATTAGGGATTTAATATAAAATAAATCGCCAAGGGGTCTTCTTGTACTCCTAGTCTTCCTGCCACATGGTGTGTCACTAATGTGCATAAATGGGCTTAAATGAATTTGTTATCTGTATTACATTTGCAGTATGTATATATTTATATATTATTTTTTAATTGTGTTTAAAAAATAAAACATTAAATACATCGTTTCTGAGAGTTGAAAACAGACAATTTGTAAATAAATCAACCTTAATTAAGGTCTTAAAATGTCAGTGTGCGAGATCTGCCTGTAGGAAAATGTATAAAATATATAGTACATGAAGCTTGAACATAACTTTTGTTTGCTTTTTTGGAAGTATTAGGAGGTTTAAGTCATCACCTACAGGAATGAGTAATGCAGCCAAAAGTGTTAATATCAGTGCTGCCTTCATGTTTAAACATCAGGCTGCCATGTTCTGGAGTGTGGTAGCTGTTCTGTTGGGGTTTCAAATCTGCTGAAGTACCCCATTTGTAATGAGCACAGTCCACCTCAGATCTGCCTCTCTCTGACAGTATGAAAGGAAAGTGGTGGGGGCAGCCATGGAATGCTTGAAGTGCTTCCTAATTAACTGCATGAAATCAAATGGTAGCAAAAGTGACATTGGTTATAGTGATTATCAGGATTGCTTATAATTTTAAAATTGAGACCAGATTTCTTCCAGAAGATGGCGTGAGGGTGTTTTGAACTAAAACCTGGCCTGCTCAGTGAGGTGTTTCTACATGAAGTCATGTAGGATGTCAGACAGGATGTCCGCTGTGGTCCTTTGTGTTGTGGGAAAAATGTAAGCTTGTAAAGCTGGCCGAGACCACTGTATTTATTCATAGATTCATGAAATAGTTTGGGCTGGAAGTGACCTCAAAGATCCTCTAATTCCACTGCCCCAGCATTGGCAGGGACACCCTTCATTAGACCATATTGCTTATGACCTCATCCAACCTGTCCTTTTTTGCAAGGTATACTTACATACTTTAATCTATTTTATACTGCTGTCATAACTTGCAGTAAACCAGAAGCACAAGAGGTTTTGTACGTGCAGTATCTCTAAGAATGCAGGTTGTAAAGTGACAGGAGGCCTGCAGTGGTATTTCTGTAGGATTTTAGTTTATTTTGGTGTCTGAAAAAACTGGATGTAGCTCGTCTGTTACAATTTGTGTGACATCTGGTCTAAATTTAGCCCATGCTATTGTTTCTAATTTGTCTTCACTGATTTTGTGCAATTTTGGTTCAAAAGTTAATAAAGTAAAATAACTACAAGAATTATTAAATGAGCATAGACATTAAATTAATGTACTGCCATTACAGTGGAAATGTGCTTGTGCTTAAAAATATAAGCTGTATTTTCTTTGGTGTCGTTTATGAACTGTGTTTAAATTAAGATAGTGTATGAAATACAGCTGTATAATAAGCACTATCAATTAAATAAAATGCTGTCATCTACAGTATCATTATTGGACTGCATTCCTGACTTCTACAAAGATGACTAATTTATCATTTGTGTACTCTTCTGCTTGTGTTCTTGTCAGTAACAGCTCAGCTCAGCTGCTCATGGGGCATAGACATTGACAGCAGGAGGTGCTGTTCTGAGAATTGTTCACCATAAAGACTTTTTTTTTCCCTATGAAATACAATGTACTTATTTTAAAATTTAATGTAAATCCTAACAGACTCATTTAGTATTTTAAGATCTGGCCATAATTCATGAGAATATAGAAACTGATAATACTTAGGGATAACAACAACATGAATATCACAGAAAAGTTAAATTTTGTTTTCTGCTATTTAGTTTATGTGTGGGGAAAAACCTAATTAGAACATTTAACTGTTGATCCCAGATTACAGTATAATTCCAGCTATGATAAAAATCACTTGTTTTGGGTTTGCTAGTGTTAGTGTCATATTACTACAGAAGATAGCAATTCCACCCACAGGAAGTGATGGAGATGCAGGGCATTTATAGGCAAATGTCTGTCTGGTGACTGCTTTTGCGCTTGTCATTTAGAAATGAACACACATGAATTCCTCAGTTGAAACACATACAATAAGTATATAGAATAGTGATATCTGGATACATAAAACCAACAAAATATGTCTTCTGTGTCTTGAAGTAATAATTTTGCTCTGTTTGGCAAGGCGTGTGCCTAAAACACCTTTGAACTAGAATGTAAGTAAATACTTAATTAACACTTGTAAACGTTAAAGTAGCCTATGCTTTTAGCGTATGCCATTGAATTTTATACCTTCTACTACAAATCAGGAGCCTAACGCTGAAGCTATCAGTTATTTTAAGATACAGGAACATTTTTAAAATTTTAACAAGTGTTCTGAAAGGTTTTTCATCATGTAGATTCTCGGGTTAGTTGATTACAGGGAAGTTCCTCCTCTTGACTCTGTGTGACTGGGTACATTATCAAACTTACTTGAAGTTGGGTGTTTGGGCTGACTGAAAACTTCAGATATTATTTTATATACAGTTAATACTTACTTTATTTTACAGGAATAAAAGAATTACAAAATTATTTGAGGTGAAACTCTTCAGACCATTCAGAGCAGCTAAGAAAACCAATTGTAGTTCTACCAAAGAATACAATTTTTCATTTTCTGGAAGACAAATAAAGCTTTTATCAGAAACATATCTGATCCTGTATTCAGAACAACTTGTAACTTCTGTGCCTCTTTAACAAAATGTTGTTTTAATCAAAAAGCTCCTGCATGAGCATTATTCAACAAAAAAAATCTTAATTTCTTCTACAACTTCATAGCTATATCATGTATGCCAGGGGGTTTTTGGTTGTTTTTATGTATTTGTTTGTTTGTTTATTTAAATGGGTATAGGTTAAGTCTAACCTGTATCTCTTTGACCCCAAAAAACCTGACATTCAGAACTCATGTATATATTGCAAATACTGTGAAATCTTATTTTGTGACCATTTTGTTTTCTCCTTCTCAGTATAGACTTGACAACAGGATGACCATGAGCCCTTGTGGTCATGAAGGCAAATGATATCCTGGGATACATCAAGAAAAGTGTGGCATGCAGGCTGAGAGAGGTTATGTTCCCCCTGTGTCCAGTTCTGGGCTCCCCAGTTCAAGAAGGACAGGGAACTGTTCAGAGCAAAGGGCAGCAAAGATGATTAGGGGTCTAGAATGTCCATCTTATGAAGGGAGGCTGAGGGACTTGGGGCTTATTAGCCTGGAGAAAACTGTGAAAGGATCTTATCAATGCTTATAAACACTTCAAGAGTGGGTGTCAGGAGAATGAGGATGGTCTTTTTTCGGCAGTGCCCAATGAGAGGACAAGAGGTAATGGGCACATAGGAAGTTCCATCTAAACATAAGGAGAAACTGCTTTATGTTGAGGGTCGTGGAGCACAGGAACAGGCTGCTTAGACAGGTGGAGTCTATGTCTCTGGAAATGTTCAAAACCTGCCTGGATGCCATGTGGATGCTCTAGGTGAACCTCTTCTGACAGTGGACTGAATGATCTCCTGAGGTCCCTTTCAACTGTTATCATTCTATGATTCTGCAAGAAAGAAATAATGCATTTGAATACAAATTGCTTACTTCTTTGCCTCAGGTTTAACAAGAGCATGGAGTTAGTAGTAAAATCAAAGAAGGAACCTGGAGGAATTATCTGTCATCGTTGCCAGTGATTTTTCTTCTTCCTTTGCATGAACAACAAAGAACAGCTCCTGTATGAAGAAAGGCTGAGAGAGGTGGGGTTATTCAGCACAGCGAAAAGAAGGCTACAATCAGACCTTGTTGCAGTCTTTCAGTACCTGAAGGGAGCGTATAAAAAACACAGGGACAGTATTACAAGCAGGGCTTTTTGTGCCAGTACAAGGAACAACGATTTTAAAGTAAAAAAGGGTAGACTTAAACTAGATACACAGAACAAATATTTTACAATGAGAGATGCTGAAAAACTGGAATAGGTTACCTAGACAGGTGGTAGATTCCCCATCCCTGGAAAAGTTCAAGGTCAGGTTGGACAGGGCTCTGAACAACCTAATCTACTTGAATATGTACTTGCCTACCTCTAAGTGTTCCTTGAAACCCAAAACGTTACGATTCTATATTCTGTAACCTCAAAATACATCAGCATTTCTGTCTTGCCATTGTTCTTGACGTTCTCTTAGTCACATTTCCAGTGAATTTTCATAAAATGTGACTTCCTTCCTCTTCTCTCTTCCACAGGGAAAAAACCTGACAAAACAATCCAAAACGTAGACTTGCAGAAACAGAATGGAAGATGTCTAAGAGTAAACAGAATCCACAGGGGATCTCCTTATAGTGGTCCACTCTTCTTTTTTTTCCCCTGATGCAAGACTGCCAGAGAGTTTTATGGATGGTAGACATATGTGTGCTGGTTTGTCACAGCATACTGAGTGTTTGTCTCAGACTAGAAAGAAAAAAACCCGAAAAAGTTAAAATAGATTAATTTTGTACACAAAATGGGGAAGAGTTGACCTAAAGCTTCTCAATTGATAGGACACCATAGACATAGACTAGCTGTGAAGATGTAAATAGTTTTGTCTGAATTTGTGTGTATGGCAATTGTACAAGCAGGAACTCCTGTACTTCTGTGTTGAGTGCTGAGATAGCCACAGCTTTTGTCAGTTTTCATCACATATTGAATCATTTTCTACCGAAAATTTATTGTTTTGGTCTAAAGTTTGTCATCTCTATATGAATAGCATTAATAGAGATGTTTCTCAGTGTTTGCTATTAAACAAGACTTTGTAAATAAAGAGACTAGAGATAATTCAGAAACAAAAAAAGTGATTTTCCTTTCACATCTCTCAGTTGAGTATTTGCCATATGGGTTGCTCAGCATCACACTCTCAGCAGGTCTAATTTATGGTAAACACACAGTGAGTGAACAAAAAAAAAAAAAGACAATGAAAATATTAATATTCTGTCCCTGTCCCATTTTTTAAAATGGAACTAAACATATTCAGGATCAGCTCACAGAGTTGTGACATTTAGTTGAGGATATATGTATTTGCCACTCTGCTGGGAGTTTAAGAATGAAATGCAGCACTGTTCTTGTCATGAGACTGATTTGATGGAGCTTGCACGACAGTGTGTAAATTATACCTTCCCTACTTTAATCTGGCATGCTGCCATCACCCCCCACCTCCCGCCCTGGGCTGTACTCTTGCTGCTGCTCTTGCTGTGGTGTGGGGTGCTTTTGCTTTTTCCCCTGGACTTCCAGGGTAAGATCACCAACTGAACAAATGTATTGGTACTCTGGTCCATCATCAGGATTTGGAACAGGCCAAGCAGGAGAAACAAATAATAGTGTGGATTTTCTGGAGACTCATAACTGTGGAAATCAACAGCACTGACATTTGAATACATTCTATCTCCTGCAAGTTCTTGAGACTTTCTCTGACAGTTATCTATGTGCTATTTTTGTGTTTTTCTCCTTCTAGAGACTTTGCTGCCGTGACTCTCAGGGACTTGAGAGTCTTTAGTCTGCATGTATGGGAAATCACTGGAGACCAACACAAAGTACTAAATATGTATCAACAGCCCAACTGAGCACTCCAGCAGTGTTTCCAACTCAGAAAGTCTGCATTTCTATACTTACAAAAACTTTTTAAAAATATTTTACAATTAGGAGCAGGCATATCTGTGCAAAAAGAAATTCAACTGCATTAACAAACACATTGTTCTGGAAATAGAAATTGGTGCCATTGCACATCTAGTATTGTAATTGCAGTCAGTAGAAAGCTACAAAACAAAATGCTTGAAAAAAGCCATGGCTTGAGTCCTGCCCTCTGTTTTATGGTCGCACACTGAGCGTTGTTAATGTACATGCTACTTTCCTTTTTGTCTCTATACTTTCTGTTCCAGTAAGAAGCCTGCACATTCTCATTTTATATCTGAAAATTTATCCAAATAGCTGAGAACTGTGCATGGTTCAGATTTAGAAGGAAGTTCAGCAGTCCTTCATTGGATAATCATGATGTAATTTCCTTTAGGCAACATTTTTTCTAAGTCTTCAAGGGAAAATGTTTAGCTTACAGCAGCAGCAGATAGTCAGTTCAAATAAATACTCTTTCTTTGGATCTTGCTAAATGTTTCTCTCAACATGATCTCCACAGGCTAGAAGTAAGATTGACAGGTTGAATATTTAGCTTGTATATAAGTATTTGCAGTTGTGTTTGATTTCCTCTTGTTCAGTCCTTTGAACAAGACTTAATTAGACTGGCCAATTTTTCTGTCTGCTTATTACTGGGTATTTTACGCTCCTCTACTGTGCTGATTCTTGTTCTTCTTCATGAACTAATATGTTAAGTACTTGTATTCATATAAATAGAAAATATTTGTTGTTTTATTATCTAGTGTGAATTCGTACTTCATGTATATCATTAGGCTAATTGTTTAGAGTGTTCCAGTCAGTTACACTTACACAGATCCTCTGAGGTAATGGAGTTCTGTTTTGTACTATAAACCAATATTTACTCAGAAGCCAAACCTCACTCAGCCTCACTTCCTGTGGGCTCATAGTACTGTCAGTGTTGCTGTAAAATCCAAAGTGAGATGTTCAAGATGCCTGGGTGGACAGAACCATGGTAGTCATCATTTTGCTAATTCCTATTTATGCATTTAAATGTCATTGAATTAACAGCTAGCTGAAGTCAGGTTGTTTTGGACCGTGTGTTTTTTATGCTTTATTACTATTTTAGCAAAATTACTTTAGTGTCTTCTGTCAACTGGAAATGATTGGGAGGTTAAAATAAGTAATGAGAGATCCTCTGTGTACTGTACACTCAGTCATTGTGAACTCACGTTCTGAATACATTTAAGGTGGCATTGAATTCGGCTATATTTTTGATCCATTATTAAAGACTCAGAAAACAAGCATATTTTCAAATGGAGTTCTGCACAGTCAGTGATTTATCTGTGCATGATGCCACTATTCTTCACAAAATGTGATAATAATGTTATCTCTTAGCATAAAAGCAAAGTTTGACTCCACAGAAGCAGCTGGAAATGGATAACCACAATTCAATTGAATCTCTTAGGAATGCACTGTTTGACATATACTGCTAGAAGCTCCTCATATTTAGGAATCCTTTTAAGTGAAATACTTGTGCTGAGTCTCAGCTGGTGTGCATGAAGGTATTGATTTCCCAGTGGTAACACAGAATTTTATTTTTTTTACCTTTTTAATATATGTTTAATGGATTGAAACACTTGGGAAAAAAAAAATCCAACAACACAAAAACCCTGACACCCTTACATTTCTGATCATCGTCTAATTCAGAGGGTTTGTGGTTCTGATTCCAGCCTTTTCTCATGTTTTTTATATAGGTAAATCACAAGGTTATCTCTTGTCCCAAGCTAGCAGAGAGCGGAAACAGTCCTCTGTGACATCCAGGAACATAATCAGTCAGGCAATGACAAATAGATGTTTACTGGCTGCATGCTCTGGGTGATTTGGAAGGGATTGCCTACATTTTAGCAGGAGGGTCATGCTAGCATAGATATGTGCAGAAACTTGTTATTTTATAGTTGCAAGAAGGGAGTATAAACCTCAAACGATATGCTAAGTATTTCATGCCTGCAACTCCATTATAGTTAAAAATTTCAAAACATTATTATGAGCCTTAGTTCTCTGTGGACAGAGTCAGGCATAGTTTCTGCAGTAGAAGTGGGCAGTGGAAGCAACTGAAAGAAATGAATTTTTGGCACTTTGATGTCTGTTCGGAAAAAAACTTTCAAGAGTCACAGAAGAGGTGTAACATGATGGCAGAAGATGACAGTGAGCTACTATGGCATAGAATAGAAAGACAAACCGGTGTGAGGCGTGATACAAACTCAACTTGTGGGCTTCAGAGTTGTGCCGTAACATTGCTCTTAAGAGTTGAGGCTGCTAAATCGTGACACTGCATGCCACATAAAAGTTTGTTTATGTGCATATATAATCATAGAATGGGCTGGGCTGGAAAGGACCTCCAAAGGTCATCTAGTCCATGCAGTCAGCAGGGACATCCTTAACTAGGTCAGGTTTCTCAGAGCCCTGTCAAGCCTCACCTTGAGTATCTCCTGGGATGGAACCCCAGCCACCTCTCTGGGCAACCTGTTCCAGTGTTCCACCACTCTCATGGTAAAGAACTTGTACCTAACATCCAATCTAAATCTGCTGTTCTCTAGTTTGAAGCCATTGCCCATCATCCTATCATCACAGACCTTTGTAAACATTCTCTTTCTGTCCTTCTTGTAAGCCCTCTTCAGGTATTGGAAGGCTGCTATTAGGTCTTCTGAGAGCCTTCTCCAGGCTGAACAATCCCAGCTCCCTCAGCCTGTCATTGTAGCAGAGGTGCTCCAACCCCCTGAACATTTTTGTGGCCCTTCTCTGGACCCACTCCATCAGATTCATGTCCTTCTTATATCCAGAGGTGGACACAGTATTCCAAGTGAGGTCTCACCAGACCAGACCAAAGTGGCAGAATCACCTCTCTGGATCTCTGGCAACTCATCTTTTGACGCTGCCCAGGATGTGATTTACGTTCTGGGCTGCAAGTGCATACTGTCTGCGTATGTACAACTTCTTGGCCATCAGCACCTCCAAGTCCCTTTCCTTAAGGCTTTCTATCACCTCATCCCACAGGTTGTATTGATAATGAAGATTGTTCTGACCCAGATGTAGAACCCTGCACTTACTCCTGTTGAACCTCATGAGATTCACCTGGGCCCATTTCTCCATCTTGTCCAGATCACCCTGGATGACATCCTCTCCTTCTGGAACCAGTTTGGTGTCCTTTGCAAACTTGGTCATTCCCAATGTATGTATGTATCTACATGCACCATGTATATGTGAGGAACGTGAGCTGTGAGAAATATGAGCTGTCTACCTGCAGTGTAACATGAAATCTTGGCTGCATGGAAAATGAGTCAGGCTCATTATGTTTTGTCCTAATTAACCATTTGCTTTAGTCTAAAGAATTTAGTTCCTGTTTTTGTCGTTGATGGTGCATGTAGATTTCTCAGATTTTGAGAAATAAAATTAACTTTCTGAAATTCAGACTTGTTCTGAGAAGCACAGACATTCTGAGAAAGCACCTTGCCAAGGTTTTTCATTTTGAGGAAATGGAGGGAGGCAGGGGTCTCTGCTGACATGATCGTTACCAACTGGGAGTGTTATTTCTCTCTTAAATTCCACCATACACAAGCAGTAAAATGACTCATTTACACTTGATAGTAAAAATCCTTTTCCAGAATAGCATATTCTGTACATAATTTGGCTTAAAATTCACTATAGACAGTGGAGATTTCAGAGGTGGAGAAAGTATTTGTGGTGAAAGTCAGCTGAAGGAAAGGGGCTTTCAGGTGCAGGATGAATGAACAATTTGCACAGTATATTTTAAAGATAAGCTACAGTGCAGGTTCTATTGAGAAAAGCTATAGTTTTAAGCTGATGAGGAGCAATGCTGTTATACCATACCTGTCTTAGGTGGTATCTGCTATTTAGGCAAAGTAGAATGAAGATAAGTTGACAGTGTGGAAATAACTGCATAATTCTTCCATAATCAAAGAAAACTATAGACAAATGCCTCACACAGAGACAGAAGATGTCCCATACTAGGTCTTCATTAATACTGTTTTGTAATCACAGACAGTGAAGTTGAAACTTCACAGAAGTGTGATTTGCTTAAAATGGAGAAATAAATATTTTATCTGAAAAGAGTTTATTATGAAGAGATAGAAACGTGGTTTTCCTGGAGAAAAAAAATCCATTAGTTTTGCATAATCAGTATAATCCTGGTTTTCTTGAATTTTAAAGATACCTCAGTGGTAAAGCTTTAAAGAAAACAATCTCTTGACCTCGTGAAAAACTTACTTATTTGGAATCTTAAATGCAATTATATTGACATATGGTGATAATGTGATAAAGCGTAAGGGTTAAAGGTTGAAGGAACCATGGCTTGGCAATTAGCAATGTAAATGAAACATTCATTATCCAGCATGCTGAGAAGTTGATGAACTGTACAATAAATTTGAACCCAAGTCACAACTGAGATAACTCATTTCAGACATAACAATATTTATTAGGATCCTGGACATTGTTTTGCATTCTTTGATGAAATATCTTGCTATATAAAATACTTTATCCTTTAATTTATGTGAAATAAGTCAATATTACAAATTCACAAGGCCCTAGGCAGTTCTCCAAATAACACAGAATAAAATAAGGAAGAAACATGAGAGACGTTGAAACTGACCCTATCCAGAAAGATGTGTGATTAGATGTATTGGTATCTCTTCATTGCACAGGTATTTCTCCAAGGTAAATCGTCTTCAGTAACTTATATTAACTCATTTGAAGCCACTTTTCTTGAAGTCAGAATCTGGCCTAGTAAGTAGAGAGCCAGTTGTGCAATGTGGTAAGTTCCATATATACTTAAAGGAGGGTGATGCGCACAGGATGCAAACTTGTTGGAGAGATTATGTGGAACATATTTACTCAGTATTCACAAGTTCCATGAAGATTAGAGTCAGCTATTGTCAAGCATTATTGTAGTTAATTGTACATGTGTTTCTCCCTGCGTAATGCTTGGTACCAGTAAAGCCAATACCGGTAAAGCCACAGCTACATTTATTAACTTTGTGATAGCAGTGGTAGGTTACCCCCCATTCATTAGATATTTATGTAAACAGTTTAGGAGGAGTCCCTAATAATAATTTGTTCAGTAAAAATAACCAAGAAGTTAACAGAAGTCAGGACACATATATGCACTAGCTTTCTTGTCAGTGAGACAGAGGAATTCTACGTTCAAGTGAATCATGGAAACAGCATATATTTGGGTTGTGTTTAAAAATACTGAAGATGTTTGTTCTGTTTAAAGGCAACAGGTTTTTCATGGCCATAGCAAGTGATAAATAATATTTTCTGCCCCAGTTTTGCATACATTTGGCATTGTTAGATATCTTACATTACACTTTATTTTACATAAATTTCTCACTACGGAATACACAAATTTCATACAGTTGAGGCAAAACATTTGAGTAGATGTGTATTAATAACATAGAAACTGTGAGGGAGCAAGTAGTTTTCATGCTAGTTCTCTGAAAATTTATTCTTATGGATCATTATGACTCCTAAAAAATAACATAATAATTTATGAATTGAGCCAACCTTAGTACTACTGCAATCTGCTCTGACTATCTGATACACATAGTTCTAATTTCACTCATCAATGTCAGCAAGAAATGCAGCATTTGTTCAGTAGTACAATGAAGTATAATGTACTGTTCAGAAATAATACTATTTAATAATATGTAGCCTATATGGCAGTGGTAGCGTTCCTGTATGTATATAGTATGATGTATTTGCATAATACTGTTTACTACACTGAATGAAGAAGGGACGCAAGGAAAACTGAAGAGAATTCGCTCCCTTCTCACCTCCCTTAATTTAATACATAGAAAAATAGAGAGTAAGTTTACATGGTATATGTACTAAAGTGCTGAAAATGGCCTTAGAATAAGCATCTGTCAGATATTTTGTATCTTTAGTTTCTCTTTGGAATCTCCCTAGTTTTATCATTCTACTGGAAGTTCCTTGGTAACTGTGGTACACAGAGAGGGGGATGTGTGATATGTTGGAGATCCTATGGGCCTATAACAGAATTACATTTAGTACACTTGACTTCTTTAAATTGTAAGACTTTATGGAGTTTAAATCACAGTCTTCTTGGAGTAACTGAGATGGACAAGTTTTATATATGTTCCAAAATCAGGTTGCAAAAGAGCTTTAATTAAAGGAACTACTTGGTTGTGTCAGAGAATGGCTGTACTTCAGAACCTAAATTGTGGGAATTTAACAGAGTGAAGAACAGCAGCCAGAGTATGTATTACAAAGATAGATGCAAGATCTGTGCTGAGTGCAGCTCTGCCAGAACTCAGAATGCAACTACTAGGTTATTATAACATTATGAGAAAAACACTATAAAAATATTTAATAACTCCTAAGTTGTGTTTGTATAAAGAATCTCTCATGAGACTCTCAGACATCTTTAGGCATCTGTGTAACTTTTACTTCTGTGGCTATTGCTGTGCTATCCAATAACAGTAATATCAGTTGGGAGAGTTTGAGACATTAAACTCTAAATTATGTGACTGCTCATCCTTTACCCAAACTTACTAAATTAAAAATAACCACAAATAAGTTCAATATGACCTGTTTCTTATATTTTGTTTTAGAATATTTCATTCAGTGTAACTCAAATCTAAGTAAACTTGTTGACCCATGGCTTTTTCATAGTTTGCATAAATAGGTTTCCTCTAAATTACAGTGTTTGTAAAGTCTTAATTTCCTGACTACTTACCAATTGGCTGTAGTAGATCACTTTGAAATAAAGTGCATAAGGAATAGTGTGCCTATGTGTTTATGTATGTTAAAATGAATTGTTTTGAATATATATATGTATATTAACATAGGGTTTCAGACTAACAGGGATCATGAAAAAAATGAGACACTTTGCTCAGAATACTGGGGCAATTTGGTAAAAAGGCCTTTCTCTGCATGGTTCCATACCTTTATAAAAGTCAATAATCAATTCTCATGCAAGGTTCCAGGAATTCTCAGGTACAGTGATTTAAGTTGTGGGTTCTGAGGATAGGCACAACACAAATGTTCATACAAATACAAATAACAGCCTCATGCTATCAAAATAAATAATCAAAGTACCAAAAAATGCTGTACATAACAAAATAAAAAGTATAATTCTTACATTCACTTCTTCTATGGTTGTCATTTATATTTGGCACCTACAAAGTAAACAAAAGAGGTGCTCAGTCACCCTTTGGGAAATTGATGTTAAAAGGCAGGGATTATCTGTCCTGTGTCTGTAGGCAATGATACTTTTAGGAATCCATTTTTCCTAACCACAAATTATTTCATTTCAGCCAATAAGCATCATTAACCCTGGGTTGCTGATTTGGGCCATTAACAGCCAGAGTTTTTTTGCCAGGGAAGTCTTGTGGCAGGCATTTCTACTCAGTCTGTCTAATTCCCTCAGACTCAGTTTTAGTACCTTCTTCTAAATGCTGAATACTTCTGTCCATAATTAAGAAGTTCTTGTGATGTCTACTCACATGTCTACATTTTTCTCTCTGAATGGTGTCAGTCCAGAGTAGTTTGCCCTTCCAGGCCAGCTGAAATTCTTTCTCCCACAGGGATGGATTTTATCTGTCCTTATAATAGAATGTCCATAGTCTTTAAAGAATCAGATAAACCCTGGGGAGTCATTCTCTCAGGTGTAGCGGTAACATCATCAGAGACCCCTGATATGGCTTCAGCTCCCTGTCTTACATCATTTGGAGAAAGGCAGCCTTTGGAATACTTTCTACCAATAGATCCATAGTTCCTATAATGGCTATTGAGTCTCCTCTTTCAAGGAGATTCAGTCTCCCCACCATATAGGCTGGTTTTTTGGGTTGAAGACCAAAGGGCCCAATGATTCCCTGTGGTTAAATCACTCCAGGTCCCCAGTGTCCCTTTTCATCCTTCTCAGGCAATAAAATACAACGGATGCATTTGTGCAGTAAGTTCCAGCCCACAGTACAAGATTCTTGAATGCAGAACTGGTGGTTTTCTGAGCTCCACCTTGCACAGTAGCACTAGCTTGCAGTCTTTCCTGGTTACCAGTTGCCACAGTCACAGAGCTAAGTATAGGACAAGATACAGGGTGACATAACGTGCTCGGTTGCTTCAGTCACTATCTTCATGGGACAGTGTTGAGACAAGCATCTCAATTTAGCAACTTAACTCTTTAGAATCATTTATGATAATACCTCAGAGTGTGTCTAGTTTATGGCAAAGTCCTTGAATGCAGCTTCTGAAAAGAGGAAAGAGGGGAACTTTTCACATACTAACATGAACTTCCTATACAAGCTAAGTACCACTCTTTTTTATGACATCAAACAAAATTAAATTACACTATGACATATGAGTAAATGTCATGGGTCAGGGCTGGGCTGGCCCCTAAATGACTGATAGAGATTCCCTATTAACCACTCTCCCTTCTCAGACAAGAGAGAAAGGGAAGAAGGGAGAGTGATGGAGAAGAAAAGAAAACTGAAGTTAATTTCATGTAAATAATAATACTGATACTGAACAAACCACTGGTGTCCATTAATCATCACCACTGAGGTTCTGGAAGTCCCAGAGTGATTCAGTGACAGTTGGAAACTGGATTGGAAACTCCTGGATTGGAGTGGAAAGTGGAATGGACAGTTGTCTTTGAATGCTGGCTGTTGAAGAAGGGAGTTTGAGCCTTATACTGAATGTGATGTACACAGAATGGAATACCTAGCTGGTTAGTTTAGAATCACCTTTCCTGTTGGCTTCTCCCTGCAGGTGCAGCCTTTTGCTTTCTGCACCTCCAATGTAGTACACAAGATTTAGCAATGACCTTGGTCTGCATACCAGTCTTTAGTACTAACTGGAAACATCACAAGTTGTTACTACTATAAGCAGACACTGTGTGCAGAAACATGCTGCTAATTTCAGAAAGTTCAGTTACTTAGAAGAGGTTGAGCTAAAAAGTAAAATGACTGAAGAAAAGTCATTTTGTCCTAATGCAGACCAGGAAATTTACATTCTTGAAACCAAAATTAAAGAAATCACTCAGAGTTCCAAAAGTAACAGAAAAACAATGTTTCTTCTATAGTGAATTTCTCAATTAAAAACCAATCAAAGATAGTCAGTGTCATACCCGTAGACTTGAGAGCCTTGTGTAAGATGGGAAGGTCCACCAAATGGAAAAAAAATTAGTCTTGGATCAAATTTTTTCTTACATTTTTCTGTGAAGACCATTACAAAGTATAAGTGTTTATTCTCAAAGTGTAACTCCCATCAACAAAATAGGCTTTTTCCAGTGTGATTCTGGTAAGCGAGTAGAGATCAGTAGGAGTCATGCTTGAGATAAGTTTGTTTTTTTTTTAAAGCCAGCTGCTTTATAAATATCATAGAATGATAGAATAGTTTAGGTTGGAAGTGACCTCAAAGATCATCTAATTCTGAGCCCCCCACCATAGGCAGGGACACCTCCCACTAGAACAGGATGCTCAAGACCCCGTGCAGCCTGGCCTTGAACACCTCCAGGAGGGAGCGTCCACAGCCTCCCTGGGCAACCTGTGCCAGCATCTCACAAAAACACCCAGATGTTAACTGGAAACAATGGAGACATCAGCAGCAGAGCCCAGTCTGCATCAAACTGAAGGCAACTGTTTGGTACCATCAGCTTGCCAAGTCTTTGCAGCAGCATTTCAGTTGTGACGTTTGCAGTCTAGTCTCATTAGTGGATTTTTTAAGGTCCAACACTTCTGTAGATGGTTAGAGACAACAGAAAGTACTACTTGTATATTACTTGATCATATCTAGATTCTTCTTTATAATGCTTACCAGCTGCAAAGACAGAACTAGATCTGACCATAAATCTCTTGGTAAATAAAGGGGCAAGAAAAAAAGGCCTTGCACTGTATGTCTAGGGATAAACAATATTTTTGTCATCTTTATAGTACTTCTTCTGGCATATAAACTACTGCTAGTAGCTATGCTTTGTAGAATGGATATGAAATAACAGAGTAAACCCAGTAGGAGTGGTAAGAGATGATATGGTATTGAAAGGACTGTTGAAAGAAGGTGGTGGTAAAGAGACTCCACAAGAAAAAAAAAAAAAAAGGTGAAGCTTTGTCTCTTAGTAAGTTTCTTGATTACTGGAGACAGCTATGTGCTTATCAGTCCACAATGATTATCAAGCACAGAGGTAGAATATAAAGAGCTTAGCTGTAGTTGACATTTACTGTAAATTATCTTAGGAGAACATTTATAGTATGGGTAAAAGGTGCCTTTTTGTTAGGGGGCTACCTAACACTACCAGCAGACCATACCCATTTAATAGCTTATTTATTCATATCTTGCTTACTGCATAGCAACTTCTCTGTTCCTGCACTGTAGAAATTGAGATCTTGGCTGAGAATTTTAGTGACAGCTTTCTTCTGTGGAAAATTGGAGCCATCTACTGTCCAAAGAATGCATTGCTCAAAGTGGAGTGCGTAATTTTTCTGTCTTAGCCTATACTCTAAAAATCCTTTGGTGTTTGTTGTTGGTAAGGTATTTACTAACCACGTAGATACATGATTAGTTTGGTCTAGATATTTCTGGAAAAAAACTTATCCAGTAGGACATATAATAAAAGGCATTTATCCA
>VWZI01011508.1:23849-63287 GCA_013396835.1 Psilopogon haemacephalus
TTTTTTAACGCTTGTACTCAGATGGTATAATGCTCATTATTGTATACACTTTGCTTCCTAATTCTCTCTGAGCCTTGTGCTTTTCAGTGTTTTATTCAATGAACTCAGCAGGAAAAAAATTAAAATATTATTTTGGTATAAACTCACATCCCCCTTTTATGGATACCTTCTTTTTTTCCACTCTCTTACTGTTTACTCTCTGATATCTGCAAGCAGTTTTTTGCTAAAAGGCCTGGCAAAGGATGCTGTGTCTCCTACTGTTTCCTGCCATCACTCATCCTCTTGTTCCTTATGGAAGTACAGTAGTGGAGAGATCCCACTTCAGATGTGAGAATACAACGTCAGTTCCTTTTGTAAGAGGGAGGAATAGAAAGATTTGTGGTTTAGTTTAAACAAAGATTAGTTATTGTCTTTTTGTCCCTCTTTCTTTTGCACATCTTGAGTTTAAATTTTTTTTTTTAAGGATTATTATGCAAATATCTTCTTCAAAAGAGCTGTAGGTCTATGATACCACTGTTTATTCTGGTGTAGTGGTGTTTAGCAAGAGGCTACAACTAAAGTAATATGTGCAAGTTGTTTAAGGAGCTTTTAGTTTACTACTTATCAGTTACTTCAGCTACTTCATTGTTGTGATAATACATTATGCATTCCAGTGTATGCTATTCTCTAGCACCATTTAGCAGAATGTGATGGAGGTAAAACCCTCATGTAATTCCTTACAGATTTTTTTGCATGGTTTAAAAGAAAACAGGATGCGTTCAGAGCCCAGATTTCTCATTTACATGTTAATGATTTTAATAATATTTTCAGAAAATAGATAAGGTCCCGAATTTGAAGACATCAGTTTCACAGAGGTCGAAGTGAGAGTATTCTGAAATTGAGGCAGCAGGGTAGAAAGTCTTTAACTGTGGGACAAATGAATAAGATGCTCATGCAAATATTTTTTACTTCCGTTATTTTTTTCATTTCCATGAATTTGCTAAGATTTAAATATATTTTAAATACAGGTTTTTTGTTAGTGTATTAACAGTTCACTAGCCTTCCATCCTATCTTTACCTCATTTACTTCAGTGTTTAGAGAATGGAAATTAAACAATGAAAGAATTATATTAAAAACCTTAGTTTAAAAACCTCCAATTATCAAAAGGCTTCATTGAACTCAGTGGCTAGCAGCAGTAGAAATTGTATCAAATAAGCTGCTTGCTTTGTTAGATGAAATTTTGCTTTGATGTTGCTGAGAAGTGCTTGTTTTCTTTCATTTCACTGTTAGAAAGACACATCAATGACTATGTATGACTGCATTCACAAAGCAGAGAGAAAAAATACTTTTTAAGATGTTACAACTATGCATGGCATGTCTGAGACAAACTTAAATTGCTGTTAGCTTGCTATATTTAAAAAACAAAAACAAAAACAAAACTTTTTGAAGCTTGTTTATTGAATTTATATCTAAATGTACTTTATTAATGGTTTTATTGTGCAATTTACCTGACTGATTAGGCTTGGCTTAAGATTCAAGTGCTTGGAGGAAGAAAGCTGTAGTGGAGTGAAAGGAATCACTTGTGCTAGTTGGACTCACTAGTGCACACGTTAATTGCCGGCAGTTGGTAAAGCTCATTTTAAAGTTATGTTAAGCTTCAGAAGCAGTGTTGGTCTAACATGATGAGCACCAATAACTTTTTGTCAACTACTTGGGCTGGCTGCTGAACATTTTGTAAAATAACAATTTTGCATGTCACTCTGTGATATTAAAACTTAGAGCATTCTTGTATAGTAACCCGAACAAAATCCTTGTATTATTGTCATTAAAAAGAAAAAAAGAAAAGGAAAAAAGGCTCTTCCTTCTTACTCATAATTTCTTTTAAACATTGGGGGGTCCATGTAAGTATCAAGTAAAATTAGAATAATAATAAATGTATCAGGGCTACTTTGAGCCCTGAAGTCCAGTGGTTGTTAAACTGAATTTACATGCCATTCAGCAGTGCTGTGCCACAGAATGGTAACTCTGAGCTAGATTCAAGATATGTTTTGCTTTGTGTATTACTTTTCACTTTTCATTCTTGAGAGAGAGGATAGAGCACAACTTTCTGAAGCACACAACCTGGATAATACATCCATGATGAGAGAACTTGATCCAGCCAGTTGTCATCCAAAATACGCCTTACAAATGACTTGCATTTTGTTCTCAGAAACTCAATCCAACTCAATGGTAAAAGCTACTTTCTTAGCTTATGTGAAACAGAGACACGGGTGTTAAAACTGAACTGCCTAGAGTAACCAAGTGTATGTCCCCTGAAACGCATCTGCAAAGAACTTGGTTTTGCTTGTGTTGGTAATGACTTCTTTATGTCTTCTGTGGGAACTGACTGTTTAACAAATGACTTGCTAAAGGCATTTTGCTTGCATAACTGTAAGTGCTTATTAGAGGAATCCTTAGGAAAACTTAAGTGAATTGCAGGAAACTGAATTGCTGCTCTTATTTTTTGAGAGGCAAAGTTCAGTGTACTGTATTTGATCATCTCTGTCCATTTCCTAGTTCCTGTTCAGAAACAGCTGGCACAGATGAGACTAAAGGTAGTCCTGAAAACACATTGATCCCTCCTCATGTGTCTTGGAGGAAGATACTCAGCTTCCCCAGCAGAGAGAATGAATGGAAAATTAATTTGTCTCCAGTTGTATTCCAGATGAGGATTACTCCCTATCAACAGGGCAGCATGGGCAGCTGAGGAAGGTGGCAGTGTTTTAGCATACGTTGCAAAACTGAATGAAGCCAAATAATTAAAAGAAAAATTTGGCTTTTTTTTGTTGCATGCTTAGTAGAGAATGTTTACTTCCTGGAAGAGCATTTTGATAAACTTGAGTGCCTGAAAAATAGCATGAATATTGTTTGCGTGGGGAATTAACTGATAGAATACTTACATGTACATCAGTAGTGTTTTTCAAACCTTTCAAAGTCCGCAAGAGGCTTCTCACTAAGTTATTATTTTAAAATTTATTCTTAATTGGGGTATCATTGGAGCCTGCAGAGTGGACACTTAAAGGTAATACTGGCTGTTTGTATTTTTTTAATATGCAGAGACCCTAGTTAGAGTGGTCATTTCAAAGTCATGGCTACTCTACAGGAAGCAAAACATTACTTGTGAACCAAAGTACAGAATAGTAATAAGTGCTGAGGTACAATGAAAGAGCATTTTGCTTCAACAGGAAGACATATTTTCAGTTAGATCTAAGGCAATAGGAAAAAAAAAACCAACATAAAAAGATGAAAGTAAAATCTTAAGGTGGCACCAGTGGTTCTTGCTGAGAATTCAATTGCAAAAGAATGTGGAATGAGAAATTGGAAATGGGAATAGAGATTTTATAACAAGTGATTGGGAAAGTAAAACAAATAATGTAAGTCAAGAATTTGCAGCACTGAAGGACGAAAATGCATAGGAGAAGGTAGTATTTTGGAGTCAAGAGAATGGGAGAAGGATAGTTCTTGAGCAAAACTGGTTTGTTATCAAAAGACCAAGAGAGAAAATAAACAGTTCCTTTAGAAAGGCAGAAATGAAAAAGGCTTCACCAGTTACTAAAACTTGATGAAACAATCCAAACCTGACACGTTAACAACTGAGAATATATTAAAAGTGATAGANNATATATTAAAAGTGATAGATTTGAATCTTGCACAAATGGATTTTGAATTTTTATTAGCTGATCATTTTCGAAGGAGGATTTTAAATGGTAACAAGAGATTCATAAGTCTGGATGCCCAGTGGCCCTGTATTGATGAGTGCTCCATTTTTATTATTCTAGACCAATTATCTTACAAAACCATTTGCCATGTATGTAGTGTGAGATAGTTGTAACAATTAAGTAACTCTGGTTTATCCTAGTGTTGGGATATGTTTAAATTAGCAAAGTAGGTATGATGGGAAAGAGGAAGGTTAAAAAAAAACAACTCAGCAATTTGGGATTGCCATTTAACTTTAAAAAAAAGGTCAATATATTCAAGGGATTATAAATTACTAAAAATTCTGGTAACTGAACCAGGAAACAGAAAAGTGTGAGTGTATCCACAAGGCTACATTGTTGTGTGAAGGACATTCAGATTGACAGGAAGTATTCACCAACAGCTTTTGAGTTATTTAATTTTGGGGTTTGGTATGTCTGGTTTTTTTTCTGTTTTACTGATGGCCAAACCATTTCACATTAAATACCATTAACTATTAGAAGGAATTAATGCTTATTGGTAATGTTATCCTACAAATATTTTATAAATTCCTTCTCCATCTTTTGGCTGCTTCTGATGAAAGTTTTTGTGTTCCATACACAAGATATTCGCTGCTTTTACAGTCTATATTAGCATAAAGAAGTAAACATTTTGTTGAGTACAAGTTGCACTGAATTATTTGTTCACAGTGCCACACTAAAGGAAGAACTGGTATACTTCTGCTTCCTGTACACAAATACATTCTCCCCCTTAGCATAGTGGTGTTAAGGAACAAGGGTGCTGGTGGAGGCGCAGTGCAGTGGAATTCTTGGTAGATAATAGCCTAAAAAACATCAAGTGGAGATATCTTCTAGCTGCTGTCTTTGGGTCTGCCAGGATTTTCATTCCTTCACCAAAAAGGGAGTAGGGCTGGCTTCCATTGTATCAAACAAAAAGAAGGTGTTGAAAAAAGGAGGGAAAATTTAAAAAATAAAAAAGCCTTCAAGACTAACTCAGCTACTTTATTTCTAAATATGTTTTTGGAAGAAAACTGATGATTTATTATCTTGAGGTAAAGTCATTTTCAAAGATTAGAGAAAGTTATCTCCTGTTACAGGCATGGAAAATATCTGTGATATGTGGAATATAGAAGGCATAAATGTAAATATAATTTTTCAGACTTGTTATTGAAAATGTTTTTAGTGGTGCGTCCACAGTCTTCCTGTCTGCGGATAAAAAAGTGTTCCTGAAAGTGGGACAGAAAGCACTGTTTCATCCTTCTGTACTGATGGCAGCTAAAGAGATACAGCACTTTCTGCCAGACAAAGCTACATTTTAATGGGCAAATGACAATAGTATATTGTTATCATTATTATGATGAAACAACTCATTTCCCACTTAAGCTTCCAAGTGTTAAAAGATCAAATAAGAATAGCTTACCATCCTTCCTTGGCATTTGTTTGGTTTTTTGGTTTTTTTTTTCTCCTTTTTTTTCCTTGATTATATCTTCAGGAAGAATTAAAATTGCAATATACCATTTGTTCATGGATTCTCAGTGGTTAAATCAATAGTTAATGAGGTTCGTCGTATAATTTCAGCTTGTACTTTGTTTATGCTAGACCAACTTTATCCATACTCCAAACAAATTATCTCTTATAATCACCAGCCTGAAGATAAATCTCTAAATGTTTTTCTGATGATAGTGCTGTGGTTGGCAGGTGTTAGAAGTGCCTCCCAGGGACAAAGATTGAAGATGGGCTTGTTCTCACAAATCCTTCAGGCGAGGTTGTTTAGCTTTCTATCCTGTCATCTGCAGAGGAGCCTTGTATGGTGCCCCACTAATGAAATCTAATAGGCAAAGGTCATATATCTTTATGAATAAAAATGCAAAGCTGGTGAGTGATAAATGTGCTCCACAGGGTTCAGTGGACGATGCTTAGCAATAAAATCCATGTTTAAACAGTGTTTCAAATGGCCTGGCGTGTCTCTGGCTTTTGTGCCTTAACTACTTTTTATAACAATTCTCATTACTAGTGATGGGATTAGATAAATACAGAAAGAGTTGAATATGCATGCCAAGTTGTCTGTAATTAAAGAAATAGGTGAGGACTTCAAGTAGGTAATTATTTTTCAGTATTCATAGCATAATGAGTACATGGCAGTACTGTATTTAAATTCAAAGCTCTGTTGACTGTCAGTAGATGCAGAATAGCTAGTGTGAAGACGTGGAGATTTATGTAGGCTGTAGGATCACTTTAAAAATGCCTTTGTCAAATTTTAAAATATTAGGAAAAAAACAAAACAGAACATGCAGGCATAAAATTGCAGACAGAACTTATAAAGAATCTGAGTCAGTGCCTTTAAGAAATTGATCATCTGAAGTTATAAGGAATTAAATAAGCCAGATATTGTTGAATCACTGCTGTTTTTTGAGAAGTTACCAGTTCATTTGCTATAGTTATACTGCTGAGCTAAGAGACAGTTCAATAAATCAACTCAGGCTTGATGAATTCTATGAACCATTGCAGTGAGTGCGTGGAAGAGGAGAGAAATCTCTTAGCGTTCCCGCTTTGACAAAAGGGTATGCAAAGAGCCTGAATGGATGAATGGTTGATTAATTTTGCCAGAAATTTTCTTGACAGCTAGAAATGTGTTTTTGTGTTACCATGTTTGCATGGGAATTATTTAGTAAGATATGAATTATTACATGTAAACTTACACCTGAGACTTAGCTAGATAAAATAGACAGATCCTGATCAGTATATATATAGTTGTGATGTTTCTTACATTTTAATTCATCACTATGGCAAGTCAGCCTTTTGCTTGTTACCACTTGCTAATCAGTCAACAGTGAAATCAAATATTGTATGTAATTAAATGAACCTTGTAACCAAAGTGGTAGGTTGTGGCTTTTTTTAAGTACTTTTAAATTGATTTACAAGCTATGGAAACATTTGATAGAAGTTCTTAAACTAGGATCAGAATGCAGAGTAATATAAAGTAGAATAAAAAAGTGTGTCATGTGCTGTGTTCATATGGCCTGTTGATTAGTAAGACACAAAAGTAGTGAGTTCTGTTCCCATTAAGTTTCAGAGGTAAATAATGCATTAGATTGTATATAGTAGACTGTTCTTGAGCATGGAGGCTTTTCCTTTTAATTTTGTATATACTTTGTGCGTATTTTGTACTGGCAGTGTTTGCTTATTAATATGGGGCACAAGACATTTTTATTTACTTTTAGACTTTGGATACTCAGAGTCATAGAATCTTAGAGTTATTTCAGTTGGAAGATTCCTTTAAGGTGATCAAGTCTTTTAAGCTAGGACTACCAAGTCACCACTGCGCCATGTCCCCTCCACACCACATCTATAATTCTTTTGAATACCTCCACTAGATGGTGATTCCAGCACTTCTCTGGGCAGCCTTTTTCAGTGCAAAACAACCCTTTCAGTGACTTTTTTCCTAATGTCCAAGCTAAACTTACTCTGGTGCAACTTGAGGTAATTGCCTCTCATCCTAACACTTGTTACTTGGGAGAAATGATCAGCACCATCTCGATACAACGTCCTCTAAGGTAGCTACAGAGAACAAGAAGATCTCCTCTCATCCTTCTTTTTATTTCAGGGCTAAACAACCTCATCTCCCTCAGCCAGTCTTCATAAGGCTTGTCTTCCAGACCCTTCACCAGCTTTGTTATCATTCTCTGAATGCACTCCAGGACCTCAATGTCTTTCTTGTAGTGGGAGGCACAAACCTGAATGGAGTACCCAAGGTGTGGCCTCACCAGTGCTGAACACCCCAAGTCCTTTTTGCACCAGGAAGCTTTCCAGTCGCTCTCCTCCAAGCCTGTAGCACTGTGTGGAGTTGTTGTGACCCAAGTGCAAGAACAAGCACTTGACCTCACTGAATCTCACAGAATCACAGCAAACATCTGGCTGGAAGAGACCTCAAAGATCATCCAGTTCAACCTGGCACTGAAGGATCAACACTAAACCGTGTGCCTAAGTGCCAAGTTCACACACTCCTTAAATACCTCCCACAATGGTGACTCCACCACTGCCCTGGGCAGACCATTCCAATGTTTATAACCCTCTCTGAAGGAGTGTTTCCTAGCATCCAGCCTGAGCCTCCCCTGGCGCAGCTTGAAATTTACCATTTCCTCTAGTACTATCACTTGCCACCAAAGAGCAAAGGCTCCAGCTTCTCTTCAGGCAGTTGTAGAGAGTGATGAGGTTTCCCTTCAGCCTCCTCTTTTCTAGACTGAACAGCTCCAGCTCCCTTAGATGCTTCTTAATGGCTGTGTGTTCCAGGCTTTTCATGAGTGTTGTTGCCCTTCTCTGAACACACTCCAGAACCGTAATGTCCCAGAACTAAACACAGTACTTGAGATGTGGCCTCACCAGTGATAAGTACAGTGCTCATTTCCCTGTTTCTGCTAGCCACATTGTTTCTAGTACAAGCCAGGATGCCACTGGGTTTCTTGGCCACCTGGGCACATGGCTGACTCATATTTAATCAATTGTCAACCAGAACCCCAGGTCCCTCTCAGAGTTGTAGCTTTCCAACCACAAATCCTCAAGTGACCCAGGTGCAGACCTGGCACTTAGCCTTGTTAAGCTTCATACCTTCATACCTTGGTTCAGGTCCTTCTGAAAGGCATCCCCATCCTCTAGCAGATCAACACAGCTACCCAGCTTGGTGTCATCTGGGGGTGAATTCAATCGCCTCATCCAGATAATTTGTAAAGACATTAAAGAGGACATGCTCTAGTACTGACCCCAGGAGACACTGCTAGTGACTGTGCACCAGCCAGACTTAACTCCAGTCACCACCACTCTTTGGGCCTGGCCATCTACCCAGGTTTTAATCCAGTGCAGAGTGCACTTACCCAAGGAGAATGCTGTGGGATACAGTGTCAAAGACTTCACTACAATCCAGGTAGACAATATCCATGTTCCTTCCCTCATCCACTGGGCAGGTCACCTTATTAAATTGGTTGGACAGGAGCTGCCACCCATGCAGACTGGGCCTGATCACCTGCTTGTCTTGCATGTGCCACATGATAGCACACAGGATGACCTGCTCCAGAACCTTTCCTGGCACTAAAGTCAGACTGACAGGCCTGTAGCTCCCTGGATCATCCTTTCAGCCCTACCTGTGGATGGGCATTACATTTGCTAGCCTCCAGTCAGCTGGAACCTCCTGATTAGCTAGGATTGTTGGCTAATAATGGTGAGTGACTTGGTGAGATGTCTGCCAGCTCCCTAAGTACCCTTGGGTCAATCCCATCCAGTCCCACAGACTTGTGCACATCTAAGTGGCACAATAAACCATGGATCATTTCCTCATGGATTGTGGAGGCTGCTTTCTCTTGTCCATCCCTGTCTTCTATTTCCAGCCACTGAACTCTCAAAGAGCAGCTGGTGTCACTGACAAATGCTGAGGCAAAGTAGCTACTCAGCAGCTCAGCCTTTTCCTTGTCTTTGTTCTCCAGGTCCCTCCTGCATCCAGTAGTGAGTGGACATTCTCCCTGGCTCTCTTTTACTGTTAACATACTTACAACAGCTCTTTTTGTTTTCTTTAATGACACTGGCCAAATTGAGTTCTAGTTGAACTTTGGCTGTACTAATTTTCTCCCTACATATCCTTGCAAGAGCCTTGTACTTTTCCTGAGTTGCCTGCTCCTCCTTACATAGCCAGTAGACTTTCCTCTTCTTCCTGAGTTCTACCCTAAGCTCTCTCCTTAACTAGGCTGGTCTTCTGCCCTGCTGACTCATCTTCTGATGCACAGAGACTGTTGTTCCTGTGCCTTGAAGATTTCCCTGTTGAGGAATGTCCAGCCTTCCTGAACACCTTTGTCCTACAGGACAACCTCCCAAATGATACCATTAACCAGTCTCCTAATCAAGTCAAAGTCAGCCCTCTGGAAGTCCAAGGACATAGTTCTATTGTCTTCTAACTTCATTGAGAATTGTAAATTCTGCTCATTCAGTTAGCCTGAATCCATTGGTTCAGCCTGTTCAGGTCCCTCTGAAGAGCCCTCCTACCCAACTTGGTGCTGTCAACAAACTCACTGAGGATGCACTCAGTCCTCTTGTCCAGATCATTAATGATAAAGATATTATGCAAGACTGGCCCCAGTACTGAGCTCTGGGGAACACGACTAGAGACAGTCCACCAGTTCGATTTAACTCAATTCTCCACCACTCTTTGGGCTCTCAAGTTTCAAATAAGAGGATTTGTTTTCCATGCAGGCTGGTCCAAAGAAATATTTACATATTTTTCAAAATTATGTGGAGCGAGAACAAGTCAACATAATGCAAGTGTGTTAAAGAGAACAGGAAATGTGTCTACAAATATATTAGCACTACAAGAAGGACTGAGGAGAATCTCTGTTCTTTATTGGATGCAGGGGGAACATAGTGGTCAAGGATGAGAAGAAGGCTGAGGTACTCAATACCTTCTTTGCCTTATTCTTTAGCAGTTAGACCAGTTGTTAGCTGGGTACCCAGCCCTCTGAGTTGGTAGATAGGGATGGCAATCAAAATTAAGCCCCCACAGTCCAAGAGGTGATGGTTAAGGACCTGCTGCACCACTTAGACATGCACAAGTCTATATGGCCAGATAGCATGCTGTCATGAGTATTGAGGGAGCTGGTGGAAGTGTTCAGCAAGTCACTTTACATCATTTACCAACAGTCCTGTCTAAGTGGGGAGGTCCCAGCTAACTAGAGATTTGGAAATGTGACACCCATTTCCAGACTGGGAAATGTGCATTGGAGTTAAACCACAGCTGGTGTGTGGTTACAAGTGGTGTTCCCCAGGACTGAGGCCAGTTCTCTTTAGTATCTGTATCAATAACCTGGATAAGGGGAATGAATGCTTTCTCAGTAGGTTTGCAGGTGCTAAATTGGGTGGGAGTGTTGATGTTCTTGAGGTATGAAGGCTGTGCAAAGGGATCTGGACTGGCTGGATTAATGGACCAAGATCAGTTGCATGGAGTTTAACAAGCCGAATGCTGGATTCTGCACTTGGGTCACAACAACCCCATGCAAGCCTATAGGCCTGGGGGAGAGCGGCTGGAAAGCTTCCTGATGGAAAAGTCTGGGGTTACTGGTTAACATTTGGCTGAACGTGAGCCAGCCAAGGTGGCAAACGGCATTCCAGTCTGTATCAGGAGTATCATGGCCAGCAGGATGAGGGAAGTGATTGTTGCCCAGTATTCAGCACTAGTGAGACCACACCTTGAGTGCTGTGTTCAGTTTTGGGCCCCTCACTACAAGAAAGACACTGAGGTCCTAGAGCATCTCCAGAGAAAGACAGTAAAGCCAGTGAAGGGTCTGGAGAACAAGCCCTGTGAGGAGCATCTGAGGGAACTGGAGTTGTTAGTCTCAAGGAGATGCTGAAGGGAGAGCTCATTGCTCTCTACATCTACCTTAGAGAAGGTTGTAGCTAGGCAGGTGTTGGTCTCTTCTTGCAAGTAAAGTGTGATTGAATGAGAGGAACTGACCTCAAGTAGTACCAAGAGAGGTTTAGATTGAATATCAGAAGAAACTGCTTCTCTGAAGGGGTTATCAAACACTGGAAGAGGTTCCCCAAGGAGGTGGTTGAATCCCTATTCCTGAAGGTGCTTAAAAATGCATAGATGTGTTGCTAAGGGATATGGTTTAGCGCCAGACTTGGCAGTTCAGTAATGGTTGAACTCTGATCTTAAAGGTCTTTTCCAATTGAAATGGTTCCGTGATTTTAAGTATGTTTCTCTACTTGCAGCAAAAGTCGGGATTGGAAGTTTTTCTAGTTTATCCCTTTAATTATTTACAGAGGAAAAGTTTTAAAAATATACTTGAAAAAGAAGATAGCATTAAAATCTTTAATCTTGGAAGTCCCATCTCTATGTTTTCCTGTATTTTATATTTTTAAGCCCAAACTACTTATCATTCAGATGACAAAAATGCTGACAAATGGCAGCTCTATCAGTCACAATTTTCCTATTACAGAAAATATCTATTAACAGGAAGACAGATTTTAAGTGCTTGGAATTTTTTCCCTTGAAGATGGAAACAAAGAAGCACTTTCACCTTCGTCTCACTAAATTAGATGATGTACATGACTTTTGCTGATGTACATAATGTACTACTGCAAACCACTTTTTTCTTCTTTATTTTGTGGTCACAGCCATCTAATCATGTTGTACCAGTGCACACCACAACAGTATGCATACCATTACCTATGTTTGTTTATGTCTTTAGGCTACACACTCAAGGTTGATCTCATGCAATAGTGGCAGTGCCTTAACAACACTTCACCTCCAGCCCTTCCAGTGAATACATTCGTTGAGTGTATGTGCACAGACCAAAACCAGTAAGCATTTTTGGCTTGTATTTCAGGCAGTTAGTTGCAGTAGTCAGCAGTAGCTGCCTTGCTTGTAGAATAATAGAGCTATTGGTTTAGAAGGGACCTCCAAAGGTCATCTAGTCCAACCAGTGAGGAGGGACATCCTCAACTAGATCGTGTTGCTCAGAGCCTTGTTGAGCCTCACCTTGAATATCTCCAGGGATGGAGCCTCAGCTACCTCCTTGTGCAACCTGTGCCAGGGTTCCTCCACTCTCATGGTAAAGAACTTGTTCCTAACATCCAATCTAAATCTGCTCTTCTCTAATTAAAAACCGCTCTGGAGAGGTTCCTGAGTGATCTGGTATAGGTGATCCTGCTCTAGCAAACCCCCAGTTTGGACTGGATGATCTTTTGAGGTCTCTTTCTACTCCTGACATTCTCTGATTCTGCAATTCTTTTGTGAACAATCCTCTCCAGCCTTCTTGTAGGCCTCCTTCAGGTACAGAAACGCTGCTATTAGGTATCCTCAGAGCCTTTTCCTCTCCAAGATGAACTACCCCTGCTCCTTCAGCCTGCCCTTATAGGAGAGGTGTTCCAGTCCCCTAATAATCTTTGTGGTCTTCCTCTTGTCCCACTCTATCAGGTCCATGTCCTTACTGTGTTGAAGGCTCTGTGTCTGGATGCAGTATTCCAGGTGAAGTCTTATGAGAGCAGAGTATAGTGGCAGAATCACCTCTCTTGATCTGCTGACCATACTTTTTTTGATGCAGCCCAGGATGTGATTGCCCTTCTGGGCTGCAAACACAGAATTTACATTCCTTCAGGTGGGTGGCAGTGACTGCTGCTGAAGGCAGATATTCCAGAAGAAGGAAAAATGTTTTAAGCCAAATAGGCCATTATGATATCCTTATGTTACACGGGTATTGTAATGTCTGTTAAGTTGCATAGGGATGCTGTACCCCAACTGCTAAATTTCTTAGTTTGTTGGTTTGTTTTTTGTTATCCTGCAATAGACTGTACCTACACAGCCCTCACCTATAATAAGGGGAATGAGATCAGTGGTAAACTGGTGTTCATCAATTTATTCTGTATGTAGTATTTAACAATGCTATAGAATTTCCTTCTATGTTAAATTTAGGATTCCTGAAAGTTAAACAAAATGCATGACTAGAGTCCTCACAGCGCAGGGTGGCAGAAGCTAACAGATTCCTGTTGTTCTGCTCTTCAGTTTAGGACTTAATACCTCTTTCTCCTTGGAAATTTTAGACAGCAACACAAAGAAAGCAGAATTATCTACTATTTTTGTCCTTTTCAGAAGACTGGTAAATGTTGGTACAGCAGAGTTGTGATTTGGTAGATTGAAATGCACAATGATCTTTCCTTACAAAAAGATGGTGATTTCTGTGCAGAGTGTTTTCACCAGTGGTGTTGGTATAAAAAAGAGGTAGCATGTAATGAGATAAGATACAATGAATATATTAATTCATCTTTCTTGCATCTTATAAGCAGCCTACTGTTTATACTGATTTTTTCGTTTTTAGTGTCCTTACCTGAAAACTTTTATTAAAATAAAACAAAAAGAGCCTTCTTCTGTCCTCTTTTTTTTTTCCCCTATTTTTTTAAATAGGAGGGGGCTTCTAGTAATTAGCTGGATTTACAACAAATGGCACACAGACTGCTAGCTCTGCGTGTGTGCTATAACATTGGTGTTTACCCTATTATATTGCAATTTAAGTATGTCATAAAGTTTTATCAGTGATCACACAGAAATAAACTGGAATGCAGAAGAACTGGCCTTGAAATATTAAGAGAATTCAGTGTGAAGCAGTCTGCACTGACTTCTGTATTGTGGTAATTGCCTTGGTTGTGAAAATTGTAATGGAATACAGTGATATTCCTCATTTATATTTTTTGATGGTTGGGTATTTTTAGCAAATGAGTTGTCAGCAGAAAGGCTTCATTAGACCCATCAGGGTATCTGCCCATGAATAACAAATCCCAAACTGTACTGACAGTTTCCTTGAGCCAAAATGATGGAGCACCTCTGACAAAAGCCATATTGTGCTCTCCATGTGAGGAGTCTGAAGAACAAAAGCGATCGTTTGTTCTTAATTTGGTCAGGTTAATATTGACACAGTTACTTTAGAAGAATCAGAAGTGTGTAATGCACATTTGCAGTGATCACTTGGGTAAACGGCCTTTGGCTTCATGAATCAGAAACTTGCTAGAATGGAAAAGTTAAAAGTTATCTTTGGCCGTTTCTTGAAGACTTCTTTTATGGGATCATCAGTGTTTGTAGTCAAGTTAACTATTGAATTAAAAATATATTCTGGTGTGTTGGTTTGAGCTAATTGGAGAATTTGAGTGAGAAATTAGACTATTGGCTGAGTGTGTTTTTCTGAGTTTTAGCCGGGGTTTAAAAAGGTGGGAGGGGGGCAGGTCACTGCAAACCCACTACATCTGGTAATTAAGAAAATATATTCTGGTAAGAAAATAGAGTTTCAGGAGAAGAATTTTCACAGTACTGTACAGTCTACCTAAATTGGTATTTCTCAACAGAAACACATAATAATTGAACAGGTCACGTTCAAAGACTGTAGATTTCACGAACTTTCTCATTCTGTTTACCAAACTATGCATTTGTTAAAAAAAAAAAAAAATTAAATTACTACATTTATTACCAAATTATGCAAAATTAATAATCTATATTAATTCTGATATCTAGGCAAAGATTGTTAATAACTATGAAAATTGTTTATTAGCATTAAATCTCACCAGAAAACATTTACAATGTTCAGAACTCCCAGTTTGGATACTTATACACACAGAGAACAGGCAAAACTAGAACACTTTAAGAAATAACTAGCAGATGCAAACATTAAAACTGTACAGAAGTTCCTAGTTTCAGTTATACCTCTTGCCCATGAGGGGACTGAAGAGGCTCCTTTCTGCTACAATGGGAGAAAGGCACAATAGAATCTAGTTACAGGATTTCTTAGAGAAAGGCTTTGAATATTTATTCACAAAAATTAGTGCCCAACTTGCAGGGCTAGCTACAACTTCAGACAGCACCCAAACACTTTCAATGAGTTCTGCTGATGCTTTGTCAGTTTCTGATTCTGAGCCTTCTGATTCTTCCCAGACTTCACAGCCTTCTGGTGAAAGAAACAGACAATCTCTGTCCTGGTCCTGGTTTCTTTGGATGGTCCATGTCCCTCCAGGACTTCCTGTTTTGGCAGGATGTCTTGGCAGATGTGCAGTCTTGGCATGGATGTCATGCTGGCTATGCAGGCCTATCACATGGAGGCATTTGGCGCCTCTTCCTGGTAAACTTGAATCCGTCTCCAGGCAAACTAGCCCAAACTCAGGGCTTCTTATTCAGCAGAGCTAGCTTACAGCTTAGCAAAGCATACTACTGTAAAGTATGGCAGGATGCACACTGAGGCAGTGTGGCATAATACTGCCAGAAACAGAGAGCATGATAAGGCAGAGGCAATGGCAGTAACAGCATCTAGCAAGCAAGCAAGCACAAATACAACAGCAGAGCACATTGTGTTACCCGCTCATCTCTCTTATCAATACAGACCAAGACTAATGGGCCTTTGGACACAGAATAGCCAATCAGAATGACAGTTAGCTGAGCTTGACCATATTAGGTGAAGACATAGGCTTGCTTTACCCAAATTTGGGAAAAACATAGGCCTTGCACAAGGCAGGCACAAGCCAAGTGTATGTGCCTTATGTACCTTACAGGATGTAAACAGGAGCAAAACATGCCTGGGCAAGCCAGGACATGTTCTGGCTATTTAGGCCTACCTGAACACTGTATTTGATTTATTTCAAGTATACTGCATTTCAAATGTATTAACAGTCGATTAAAAAAAATATATGCAAGTTACTTAGAGATCATTGTGATAACTAGTAGCATGTACATGTGCCTTTTACCTGCTGTACACTATGCAGATATTAATCAATACTTGAGCCAGCACATGCTAGTAAAGTAAGGAAAAGTAGTGTAAGGAAGACCTTTGTCATAGTTTGGCTGTACACAAGTGTATTTCCTACTCTACTAATTAATCAATAAGATATCTTATACTTCTTGTAATTAATTTGGAACGTAGCATCTTAACTGTTGAAATTATTAGCATTCTTGCTGTTTGCAAAAGAAATGCTCCATTTTCCATTAGCATTTACAATACATGCAAGATTCTGGTTGTTTACTTAGGTTAGCAAATTTGTGGGCAAGTCTGTATGTCTACTGTGTCTTTCCACGTATAGTCTTTGGCAATTTGTAAGATTTTATTGTTTGCAACTTTATTTGTTTGAATGTTTGGATCCTTGTGTATAGAGTACATCTGAATTGTGTTGTTGGTACTAGTTTTAAAAAGTAAACTTCATGGATGTTTGGGGCCCAGGGACAGAATTAAACTAAGTTTTAGGGGAAAAAATATTCAATGGCATTTATTGAAATTAATAAAATTACCTTTTCTTATTTTAAAAATAATAATTACTCTCATGCTTTCATTAATAGTTCAGTCAGTCAAAAAAAAGAGATGAAGTAAAGTCATGTGCTGTAAGACATGGAAATGATCCTGCTCTTATCAGTAGCTTAGTCAACTACATTTTCCAGCCAAATACTCTTTGATGAATTCTTTTAATGAGGTCTGTTTGCCTTATGTTTAATTTCTGGATGCACATAGTGAAGAAACAAAAGAAGTGTTTGCTGTTGGTTATAAAAATGACTATTTATGACAAAAATGTGTAACTTACATTGCTGTGTATTATTTGAATTAATTGTTGCTTAGTAATCATCATGTGAGAAGCTTGTATCATTTTCATGTCTCTGAATGAACAGGATCTGGAATCTTTATACCTTTGCCCAATAATGACTTTCACAGAATCACAAAACTGTCAGGATTGGAAGGCACTTCAAGTATCAGCTAGTTTCAAACCCCCTGCCATAGGCAGGGACACTTTTCACTAGATAAGTTTGCCCAGAGCCATATCCAGTCCAGCCTTAAAAAAAATCCAGGGCTGGGACTTCCACCGCCTCTTTGGGAAATGTGTTCCAATGTCTCACTACTCTTATGGTGAAGAACTTCTTCCTAACGTCTAATCTAAATCTACCCTCCTCTACCTTGGATCTATTCCCCCTAGTCCTATCACTACCTGACACTTTAAGAAGCCCCTCACCAGCTTACCTGCAGGCCCGCTTCAGATAATGGAAAGTCACAGTAAGGTCTGCTCAGAGCCTTCTCTTCTCCAAACTGAACATGGCCCTTCTCTGGACAGGTTCCAGCACATCCAGACCTTTCTTGTAATAGGGGCTCCAAAACTGGATGCAATGCTCCAGGTGGGGTCTCATAAGAGTAGTGTAGAGCGGGAGAATCACTTCTCTCAATCTGATGGCCACACTTCTCTTGATGCAACGCAGGATACAGTTGACTTTCTGTGCTGCAAGTGCATACTGATGGCTCATGTTGAGCTTCTCATCCACCAGCACCCCCAAGTCCTTCCCTTCAAGGCTGCTTTCAAGCCAGTCACTGCCCAGCCTATATTGGTGCCCGGGATTGCCCTGACCCAGATGCAGGACCCCGCACTTGGTCACGTTGGACCTCATGAGGTTTGCATGGGCTCACCTCTCCAGCCTGTCAAGGTCCTTTGCATGTCATCCCTTCCCTCCGATGTGTCAGCTGCACCACACAGCTTGGTGTCGTTGGTGAACTTGCTGGGTGTGCACTTGTTGTGGAAGGCCAAAATAGGCCTGATATGTGTCTTGTCTTGTCCAGACATGATACGCTGCTCCCCCTTCCTCCTCTGTTGGAGTGGGGAGCAGCATCAAAAAGAAGACAAAGGCCTGGAGACACCAAGTCTGAGAACCCAGGCCTTCCCAGACTTGTTCTACTCCTGTTGTAAACAAGATATGTACATTTGATCTGTGTTTTCCCAGATAAGGGTAAAGCAAGCCCTGGCTTCACCTAATAAGGTTAGTTTTGGCAAAGTGCTGTTTTGATTGGCTAATCTCTGTGGCCAAATGGTGCCACCAGACTCAGTCAGCTGATAAAATATGAGCAATGTTATAAACAGCATGCTCTGCTTCAATCCACTTTGCCATGCTTCTCTCTACTTCATACCAGCTTTGCTGTATAACAAGCTTTAATGCTGCAAGCTTGTTGTCCTGGTATGGGGTGACACATACCCTAGAATTGGTCCAACCTCTGGGCTCTCTCCTCCCCCTACCGTCCAAGGTCCGGCAGGAGTTGAGGGGACGGGGGCATCCCATGTGGATCCCCCCCCCTGGAGCCAGGGATGCCCTGGGCAGCACATTGGCCAGCTGTGCCTGTCAATCAGTCTCATGCTCCCGAGGGTATTTAAGGGGGGACACAATGACCATTAGTTGCTCTTCTTCCTCACTCTCCTCGCTCACCGTCATCTCCTGCCGTGGCTGCTGAGGAGCCCAGCCACGTGCACGGCAGCAGGCAGCAGGCAGCTCTCCTAAGCAGCAAGGCTGATCTCTCTCTCTCTCTCTCTCTGTGCCCCTCTATTATTCCTTTCCCTTTTCTCTAATTTTGGCTGAGTTGGTTTCCCTTCTTCCCCCTCCCCTCCGGGTTCGGGAAGGAGCGTGCTTCACCCCTCCCCCCTCGTGCCTCGAGGGTAGTTTGTAGGTGCGTCGGGAGCTACCTTGCATGTAACCCCTCTGTTTTCCCAAGTTCTAAATGTTAAATTGTTGCACCTGACATTTGAGCAATCTATTTCTGCCGACTGAAACCTAAAAGAACCGTCGAGGAGGGCACTAGGACCCCTCGTCCCACGGGATACTGCGTTTAATTAGCCCAGTCCCGTGACACTTGTCCACCTGGAAACTTTGCTGTGCTGCAGTTTAGCAGGGAGAGATAGCAAATGCCTTCACGCAGTAGGCAAGAATCATTGCCGAAAGCTTCCCAAAACCCATGGCCAGCCTAGCATGAATTGAAAGTGATAAGCTGCTCCTAGCTGGAGAGCTTGCTTACAGAGACCTCACTGAAGCCTACAAGGTGATAGAGAAGAGGTTATTGCTACCAGCAAGACCTGTGCTTGCTCTCACACCTGCCAATCTCCATGAGGAGTCTGAAGCCCTGGAAAGGACACCATCTGCCCTAGAAGAGACCAAGACCAGGTCAAAGACCATGCCAACCCCAGCACCTTGTGCGAGTCCTGGGAAAACTTGAAAAGCATTCAAGGAGTACCATACCACCGACAGCAACCTTCTAAGTGTTTGGGCTACTGTCTGAAACTGTAATGCAGCCCTAGAAATCCAGAGATACTATTTTGTGAGTCAATATTCTAACCTCTTTGTAATTAGAGCTCTTTTGCTTTGGTTCTGTACTCTGCCTTCTGCCTTCAGCACAATGGAGCCTTTCGAGTCTCCCTAGAGGGCAAGCAGCATATTGTACCACAAGAATCTCTTTCCAAAAGCTCAAGTTAATGTTTGCTTAACTGTTTAAGTTGCCTGTGTAAATACCCACAACCATGTGTTTGAACCTTATAAATAAGGGGGTTTGTGACATTTAATATTAATAATTTTCCTTGTTTATTAATACTTTAATCTAGTTATTAATAACCATAATATTAATTTACTGTTTTTATGTCAGCACTCTATGCCACTGCCCATGTCACTGACAAGACTGGTTCCACTGACAAGACTGGACTTGAGGGACTCCGCTTGTCACTGGCCTCACTTGGACATGGACCCATTGACAGCCGCTATTTGGGTGTTGCCATCAAGCCAGTTCTTTACCCACCAAGTGATCCATCCATCAGACCCGTATTTTAGCAGCTTGGAGATCAGGATGTTGTGTGAGACAGTGTTAAAAGCTTTGCTCAGGTCCAGGTAAATGATGTTGGGTGCTCTCCCATTGTCTATTGATGTTGTGACCTTGTTATAGAAGGCCACCAGGTTTGTCAGGCAGGCTTTGCTCTTAGTGAAGCCATGTTGGTTGTACCCAGTCACCTCTTCATTATTCTTATGCTTCAGCAGTGCCTCCAGGAGGATCTGCTCCATGATCTTACCAGACATACAGTTCCCTGGATCATCCTTCTTTCGCTTCTTGAAAATGGGGGTTATGTTCCCCTTTTTCCAGTCATGGGGACTTCCCTGGACTGCCATGACTTTTGGAATATAATAGAAAGTGGTTTGGTGACCTTGTCCCCCAAATCTCTCAGTACCTGTGCATATATCCTGTTGGGTCCCATGGACTTGTACACTTTCAGGTTCTTCACATGGTCATGAACCTGATCTTCAATTACAACTGGCAGTTTCTGCTTCCATGCCCTGCCATTATCTTCTGTGATTTTGGGAGTGTGGCTGGAGCCCTTACCAGTGAAGACTGAGGTAAAGAGGTAATTGAGAACCTCAGCCTTCTCCACTTCACTTGTCACCAGTTCTTCCATTTCCTTTCTCAGGGGCCCCATGCATTCCCCTTGATCTCCCTGGCTAGATTTAATTCTAACTGAGCTTTTGCTTTTCCATGCAGGTCCCTTGTAACTTGGGCAGCTTCCTTACACGCCCCACATTATAGCTGTCCTTCCACTCCTACAATTTCTTTTTGTATGACAGTGCGTCCACCAGCTCCTTGATCATCCAGGCAGATTTTCTAACATTCTTTCCTGCTTTCACCTTTGTTAGTATACTTTGCTCCTGGGCACAGAGAAGGTGATTCTTGAATATGGACCAGTTGTCCTGGGCTCCCCTTCCTGCTAGTGCTTCGTCCCAGGACATTTTGGCCAACAGATCCTTGAAGCAATCAAAGTCTGCGTGCCTAAAGTCCATCATCACAAGCTTGGAGTATGTCCTGCTGGATGCCTTGAGGATTTTAAATTCCAGCACATTGTGGTCACTGCAACCAAGGCTGTTCCTGAGGCTCATGTTGGCCTCCAGCACATCCCTGTTAGCAAAGGTCCAGCATAGCACTTTCCTTGTTGGTTCCTCCACCATTTGGAGGAAAAAAAAAGTCATTTATGCATTCCAGGAACATCCTGGATTGCTGGTGCCTTGCTGTGTTGTTCCTCCAGCAGATGTCAGGGTAATTGAAATCTCCATGAGGACCAGGCAACTTCTGTCTGCTTAGGTAGGGCCTCGTCTGTTTGATTCTGCTGGTCAGGTGGCCTGTAGCAGGCTCCTACTGTACCATCTCCTTGCCCTGTCTTCCCTTTAATCTTAACCCATATGCTTTCACCCAGCTCATCATCCTTCCCCAGGTGGAGCTCCACTGATTCCAGCTGATCACTGATACAGAATGCAACACCTCCTCCCTTCCTCCACTGCCTGTCCTTCCTAAAGAAGTTTTACCTGTCTATCCCTGCATTCCAGTTGTGGGAATCATCCCACCAAGTTTCAGTAACAGCCACTGTGTCATGGCTTTCCAGAAGCACAGTGGCCTTTAATTCATTCTGTTCTATGCCCAATCTGTACATTTTCATTTGCTCTTAGAGAATCCCCCTTGAACCTGTTGGGGTGTCTTGGTCCATGGCTTGCCTCAGGGTAACAACTTGACAGCCCTTACTCCATCCCTCTGCCTCTGCTTTGCATAGGCGGGCATGAGATTATTAACCCATTCTCCCTTCAAATCCAGTTCAACAGGCTCTGCCAACTCCTGCCCCAGATTCCCTACCCCTCTCTGAGACAAGTGCAACCCATTTGTTGCTTGCAGCTCTGAAGCCCTGTGTACCCAGCTGTGATTGTAAAACCCAAAGCCCTGTCGATGACACCAGTCCCAGAGCTGTGAACTGACCTTAGTCAGAAAGTTTTCTTGTTGATAGGCCGTGAGAGAAAGGAACAAGTAGTATGTGATAAGCATCGTTTTGCTTAACTTTGCCTGTGCTCAGGCATGACTTAATGACTTCCTCAGTATTATTGTTGATTGGATGTCACTGTCTCTTGTACTTCTAGATCCTCAAATAATTTGTATGTCCTGTTTAACAATATTTTCTCGGTTTGGTTCTGGCACATCTAAACCCATTCACACAGCTGTATGAGCAGTATTTTGCATCAGATGGCATTGGTCCATTGTGATTACAGTAAGAAAAGCACACAAACTTTGTGAGGTGTCTTTTATAACACTGCTTGTTAGACCTAAAGTTATAATGGGAAAACAGATAATCCTACATCCCTTCAGGTGTTGGGAAAAGTCTCTAATCAATGCATAGCAGGCTGGAGAGACCCTGTTCTTAGAAGAGATTTCACCCTTGGGTCATTTTAGCTGTTACAGGATTTTCTTATGAGAGAACAACTCCATTCCTCATTTCTACTTTCAAGCAAAAACAATGTTTGTATGAGAATTTGTTACTGCCTTTCTAGGTAAAGGCTAGGACACAGAAGTGACATAATTGCTAGTACCAAGTAGATGCCACCTGCAGGCTTCTTTGTCACAGTTACCCGGCCAAGTGTATTTTGTGCCCAAGAAGTACATGTAGAGTAACCTAGGCCAAAGGCCAAGATGAATTTCAACCACAGAGAAGAAACACTGGTAGTACAGAGCTGATCTCCTTATGCAGCTTACACTCGATGGAAAGGGACAGGTAGCTCTCTTGGAGTTAATCTTTAGGCTTCTCTAAGTCATCAACATGCTGAGAACCTCAGGAAGAAAAAGATACACTCTGAATAATAGTGAGTTTGAGAGCATGGAAGAAGTGGAGAGAACTTCAACTAGCTGAAACAGTTAATTATGCAGATAGTACATAGCCATTATTGTTTATATTAATGTGGCCTGGTGTGAAGCTCTCTGTTCTAATTGCTCCACTAGAGATACGTACTTGGCAACCTCCCCACTTAGAGCAGTAGGCTACTGGATCACCTGCTGCTGTATCAGTTCCTCAGTGTTGCTCTTGATCACAAATTAGCAAAAACAGGGGGGCACAGGGCAAATTCAGATTTTACACCTTCATGGACTTTGTCATTGCCATTTCCTGCTCTGACTATTAGAGCTTTTCATTGCATTGCATTTGGTGCTCACTCTTCCCTGTAGTAACAACAGCTTCCTAACAGCAGATAGCTGCTAGCACATGAATGTTGTGTGTTCTAACATCTGTAGTCCAGCCCTATAATGCTGTAGTGGTCCTCTTCACCCCACATGCTCATACTGACTCTGCAGTTTCCACTTGTGTAGGCAGGATAAGAGATTACTCCCTCAAAATACTGTGGGAAGCAGGATGTTTTACCCTCCCTAATCTACCACTTCGTGACTGCCAAATACAGGCTTATCTAATAGTAAATATATCTCAGTCAATTCATTAAACTTGCAGTTAGGTCACATGATTTTAACAGAAAATTTCTAATACCTTTCATTTTCAACTGATACTTTCAAGAATCAGAATATAAAGCATCATGAATCTTGAAGACTGGACGTCTTTTGGAATGGTAATTTACTTAACTTACATACAGTCATAAAACACCTTGCAGACTAGATCCTTGTTTGGTCCATGCCCTTCTCTGTGACCTCCTAATGTCCTTGAATTGGCTTTAATTGGGTAACTGAGATAAGGAGTTATTAGAGATTTTTAGATGGTTTTGAATCTTCTCTAGTTTAGTCTTTTTGTTCTAATAGATATAAACTATTCCAGCTTGTCCTGGTTTTCAGATGGGATAGAGTTAGTTTTTCTCCTCTTAGCTGGTACAATGATGGATTTAGGATGAGGGTAGCTGGAAACACATTGATGTTTCAGTTGTTGCTAAGTAGAACTTATCCTAAGTTAATGATTTTTGTCATTTTCCATGTCCTGCTCATGAGGAGGTGCACAAGAAGCTGGGAGGGAGCATAACCAGGACAGCTCACCCAAACTAGCCAAAGGGATATTCCATACCATAGAACATCTTGCTCAGTATATAAACTGGGGATAGGTGGCTGGAAGGGACTATCAAGGGGACAGGGGAAACTGGCTGGGCATTGGTCAGCAGGTGGTGAGCCCTTGCATTGTGCATCAGTTGTCTTACTGGGATTTTCCTTTTACTTACTAATATTACTTTATTTAATTATTAACAAGTTTCTATGTCAACGAATAAGTTAGGGATATTTTCTTTTCTGATTCTCCTTGCCATCCCACCAGAGGGGGAAAGAGGAGAAGGGGTGAGTGAGTGGCTGTATGGTGCTTAGTTACTGACTGGGTTTAAGCCACAATACAACTGCAGCTGGAAGCAGGATAATTGAAGTAACTTTTCAATTATTAAGTGCATTTTGGTGCTTTTTCTAATAGGCACAATACTTGAGTTTTCAGAAAAATACTTTCTAGTTGAACTTTGAAACCTTACTGACCGTAATTCCTCATCATAACCCTGTGTTCAGATTTCGTAAATGGTTGCCCACTAGTAAACTGACATCTTACTTTTGAGTTTTGTGCTTTAGTTGTAGAGTCATAGAAGAACATACTGGATTGGAAGGGACCTCTAAAGGCCATCTAGTCCAACCACCCTGCAATAAGTAGGGACATCCCCACTAGATCAGGTTGCTCTGAGCCCCTTCAAGCCTGACCTTGAATGTTTCCAGGGACAGGCTTTCACCACCTCCAAAGGCAACCTGTTCCAGTCTTTGCCTACCCTCATAGTCAAGAACTTGTTCCTAATGTCCAAATCTGCATGGATGTCATGTAAACCACATTCTTACGTGCTATATGATCATGAAAAATGTTAAACAAATGTATTTTCATGTTTTAAATTTAACTTACAGGGAGGGAGACATGTTATGAACACATTTGAGTAGACTAATAGATAGTATTTGTATAAATGTAACTAAAATAGTAATATATTAGGTAGGAGACAGATGCAGCGGAACAACATGCCAAACTGCGTATACAGTTGTGCTGTGCTCATGATGAACTGCTGTTTATTCAGGGCCAGTGTAGCTTGGCAGCATAAGAAGACCAATTATCTAAAAGACGACAAAAAGGTATCTCACATACAAATAGCAGAAACATAAAGGAGAAGATAAAATTTCTAAGACTAAAATTTCTAAAATTTCTCTGATGTGAGAACTGAAGAGAGACATTTATACTTCATGCATCATGTACTCAGGTGAGGAAGAGGGATTTATGGTTTATGTTGCAAAATGTAGATAGTTCAATATTGAGTTACTCAAAGGGTCAGGCACGTCTCAATTTCCCAAAGATGTTTTAAAAGTATTTTGCTTTATTTATTTATTTGCTGTCCTTATTTTGTGGGTTTATATTTTGAAGACTTGCATAGCATTCAATGAGAAGCAATAAAGGTGTCTGAAATAATCTGTGGTAAAATTGTACATAGTCACATAACATAATAATGGATATAAAGGGCTTCATAATCAAGTTAGCACATGCAGTTTCCTTTTTAGTGCCTGATTTTGCAGCTCAATAATATTATTTTAACATCTTTTATTTTAAATTAAGTTTTGACATATTTCCTAAAACATTGTCTTTCTAACAGAAAAGGAGCTTTTATTGAAGAAAAAATAGTAGTCCAATACTTCTAAGCAGTGCTACAAAAGCAAGTAGCAGAAACAAATATGAATTGTATTTCAGCAGCAGTTTCAAGAAGATAAAAGCTGCTTTTAGTATTTTAGCATTCTTTAGAAGTGAAAGTCCATTAATACGCTGTGAGGTTGCTTCTTGGGTTTTTTAAAGCACATAAATGTTTTGGCAAGTGAAATGGAATTCTGGTGACACTTATGGACACTGATGCTTATTAAAGGTTCTGTCTATTTTTGCCACTGATTTGGATTTTAAAAGGGCATGGAGAAGACGCTGACATTTCTTTTCATTTCTTCCCATATTTCAGGACTGTGTTTTACAGAGGAATCTCAGTGATCTGAAAGCATTCGTGGATAAATATGGGTTTGATGTACTTGTCATTTTGGCTAACTGTGTGTCAGATGAGAAGCAAACAAAACGACAGATAGCTGTATACTCCGAAAACTTAGAGCTAGGCAATCAAGTAAGTACCTGGAAAAATAATCAAGTAATGCCTTTCCTGTAAAATGTGGGGATTTTATTTAAGTAGCATTTACAAAGCCAGAACTCACCTATGTGCTATGTGTATGTTACTATTCACAATTTCGATCTCTGAAATGAAGCCTGATTATTACTAGGATGTTCATTTATCAAGGCCAAGTGCCATCCATTTTTGGACTATATGTGTCCCTATATGAAATAAATCGTCTCAGTGGTAACTTTTAAAAAACTTTTAATCAATCTTTAGAAGTTCAGATTTTTAGAGACAGGTGGCTGAAGGACTCACCTGTTTCTTTCAAGGTTAATATAAATATATTTATTTTACAAATATTACTATCCCATTCCAGAAATCTTTTTCTCATGTACCTTTATGTGTTTTACTCAGATTTCTTAAGGCAGCAAGTATATTTGGAATTTTGTTTACTAATTAAAAGTGAACTTGAAAGTCAAATAGTATAATTTCAAGTAAATGCTCTAACAAATTATATAATACATATTTTGTATTAATATTCTGTTTTAACACATTATCTGTTTGGGGATCATAATTAGCTGCTACAGTGAAATGGACAGGAAATAGATTAGTAGAAATAGGTGTGGCTGTGTTACACAGTGACATGGTCAGTATGTGCCCTTACGCCCATCATTGCAAAGGCTTTTGAAACGTCCTGTTTTTTAACAGATTTGCTGTGAATTAGAAGAGTGCCAGAATCCTTCTTTGGAGCTGGATCCTGTAGAATGTGGATGTGACCAAATTCTCATTTATCGTCAAGAAAATTCTTTGGTGACTTGTGATCAAATTATTCTTCTAGTTAAGGAAGTCATAAATAGAAGACAACCAGAAATGGTGTCAAACAGTAGAACTTCTTCTACTGAAGCTGTTGCTGGCAGTGCTCCACTTTCACAAGGTTCTTCTGGTATCATGGAGTTATACGGTTCTGATGTAGAACCACAGCCCAGTTCTGCCAATTTAATAGAAAATGCTCAAGATATAAATGGATCTATGCAAGCCCACGTTGATGTTAATGTAGACCTTGTGAGTCCTGATAGTGGACTGGCTACCATTAGGAGTAGCCGGTCTTCCAAGGAGAGTTCTGTTTTCCTTAGTGATGATAGCCCTGTTGCAGAAGGAGCCACTTCCCATCACAGTCTTTTGCCTGGCTTTGATTCCTGTAGCCCTATTCCTGAAGGAGCAATATCCAAAGAAGAAAAGTCTGAGTCTGGAGATAATAATGATAACTTTGATCTTTTCAATTTTGATCTAACACCCATGGTCACAGCTCCATCAGAATCATCATCTCGTTCCGTTGATTGTTCCCCAGCAGATGACTATTTCCTCAGCAGTGATTCACTAGAAGGACAGCTTACTGTGCAGAAAGAACTTGATGAGACAGACCTGCTGGAAAACAGTACAGCGAATTATTCAACTGACTTACTTATGACAACAAATGAGGAAAACAATTTAGCAGAATTTGATGAGAATCCAGGAGAAGCGTGTGGGAAAATTTCAGGTTTGATTGATTTAGTTGACTGTGATTCTTCTTCACCAGAATTGTTGAAATCTGCTGATTCAAGAATTCCACCAACTCCTATGAACAGCCTTGTAGAAACGTCACCATTAGATAATGGGCAGCCTTTATTTTTCCCACAAGATGTCATTACAAAAATTAATGAAATAGACGACACAAACTATTCTCAGTCTCATGTTAGATATGGGAGCTGGTGGGATGGCTTTGACTTAGAGTCCAGAAATGCTGATACATGGAGTTCAAGTGAGCAAGAATCTGTATTTCAGAGCCCTATCTTATGGCAAGATTGTAAAGAAAGTCCTTTGCTACGAAAACATATTGATAGAAGAGCCTCAGATTCTGTATTCTTCCAAAAGCAGCCAAAGCAAACAGAACACTTGAGAGGAGGTCAGTGGCATAATCAGTTTAAGCAAGATAATCAAAATCAAAAAAATCAAGAGAAAAGCACTGAACATTTGTGTTTGCAAACTACTCCTGTAGAGGAGACAAAGCAAGAACCAGAGAACTTTACTGACCCTTGGCAGGTCAGTCAGCTGACACCTCTGACATCAGATGCATGGAGTAGTGGCGACAGGAAAGGTAATCAGTTAGCAGGAGACCCTTACAAAGTTTGGACTAAGTTTGATGCGGAAGATACTGCTAGATCTTCAGAAAATATGTGGAACATGCACAAAATTGATAGAGAAGAAAAATCTATGAATATTCCTGAGGAATGGGCCACATCAAGTAACAGTTTAGCAGATACTTCAGAAATTGCAGTGGACAGTGAGACTGAAAATCCGCCTATCCAGGTATCTCCAGAAGCCTGGGATAAAGAAAGAGATTTTTCAGTAGAAGAATATGGAAAATCTGATAATGCAAATTCTGTTTTCAACAATATACAAAATAATTCCAAGCTGCAGACAGAGGAAAAATATGTATTGGGCGACTCTAAACAGAGACAAAACCAATTTGAAAATATGCAGACCTGGGATTTGTATGATCAAAACATTAGGAAAGACATTACAGAAGTAGTAGTCCCATGGGAAGATACCTTCTTGTATAAAAGCTCAGATCTTAGTTCATCAAACATAGTGGAAGATTTAGTTATTTCTCCACCAGACACCAATTATTCAACATCTGATTCATATATATCACCTACATTTGTGGGAGATGAAAGAGAAAATGAGGACAAAGATTCTGATGAAGAAACAGTTACTGACAAATTGATAACCTCAAATTTGCCAGAGCCAAAAGTACTTGAGAAAGCAGATAAGGGACCATTATCTCCTAGAAACATGAGTTTTGCGAGTGACAGAAAAACAGACATCTGGAATTCTCCCCTAAACAATGTCACTAAGTTACAAATAAACTCTGAAATTACTGCTCTGTCTGCCACTGCTACACCTTTCCATAATTCAGAACAAGGAGATAATCACCATTTTCCAACTGTGATACATAGCAGTGAAAATAATTTTTCTGCATCTGAAGACAGAGGAATAACTCTGGTAGATAGTCAAACACCGAGTGACTTATCACCACTACGGAATGATTTCAATACTAGACAGACTGAAGCTGAAAATGTAGAAACAGTGAACAGCATTCCTGTCGAAGACAGAGACACATCTACGCCAACTTCAGACACTGGAAATGATTTGGATCTGAAAATACTTGACTTAGGGAGTCAAATGCTTAGTAAGAAGGCAGCACAAAACATTGCTGATGTTGATGAGAAGCTGGACAGTCAGAATTCTGTGCAGCAGTTGAACTCACAGAGTGTACATAGTGAGAGCAGTTGTGAAGAGGGCTGGGACAGTACAGTCATCTCTCACAAAGGGAAAAAAGACTATAAGAGAAAACATGAGCTGTATGGAGAGGAAATGATTAGTGGCATTTGTAATAAACCAGTGCAAGAGAACAGTGAATCTTCCTGTAATGCAGATTTGGAGGGAAACAAGCCAACAACTGAAGTTCTCGACTCCACAGAAGAAAATATAAACAGTGTTAGCCTGGAAACATTAGTCAGAGAGAATGAATCATTTTCCAGTCAGAGTAATCCAGTTAGTCATGAAGAGAGGAAAGACTTGTCACAGAATAATTCAGAATCTTCTTCGAGTGCTTCTGAGGAAGGCAGAAATTATGAATCTTCCAATGACTCCAGACCACAAAATTACAATTACAGTAAAACATCACAGCTGCTTTCTGAGGAAGCAGAAAAGGAGATTACAGTGATAGAGGATGCAACAAGTCCTGATATGGAAAGTATCTCTGAAAGTTCTGATAGAGGTACTGGTAATCCTGAAAATAATTCTTCTGAAATGTGTCTAAGTTCAGGCATCTGGAATAACTATGGAAAGAGTGTTCATCACTTACCAGTATCAGCTGCTTTGATGAATGAAGACCAAGAAGTACTGACAGACATGAAAGAAGGCTTACATGAAGTGAGTCCTCATTATCCAGACACTTGTAATTCTGAGTTGTTATCTTTCAAAAATAGCTCAGAACTGAAGAGGACCCATAAAAACTCTTCCATAGGTGAGTCTAAGGAGAGTCCTTCTTCTGGCTATGTCTGTGTTCATGACATTACAGATGTATCAGTGGTGGCAAACTCATTTTCACATGAAATGGGTTCTGGGAGAAATGAAAACTCTGAAAATTTAGAACCTGCTAATAATCTTTGCGAAGAGCCAAGTGTAATGACCAATGACAGTTTTCTCCAAACTGCTTGGAATTCTCAGCCATGTGAAGATTTGCAATCTCCTGGAGCAAGTCCTGAGGCAAGTGAAGCTCTTGAAATGGCAAACACCACAAGTAGCATTTCAAAAGATATACAGATCAAAAGTTATTTGGAAGAAGATAATGTGTGGAGTGATTCAATAAATGATTATGCACACTCAAGTGGAACAAGTCCTGATTTAAGTGATGCATCTGTAAATGTGTGGGGAGACCTTCCAGTTGCCAGTCATCATAAAAGAAGTAGAGATATATGTGAGATTAAAAATAACAAAAATCTCGAAGATGCTTATAAGAGAAATGAATTTGGGCATGAACACAAAGAAGGATTTGAAACAAACACTGAACATAACAAAATTCCAAAAACTTTAGATTTTTGGAATGCCCATGTAGATGATGATACTGTATCTTCTTTATCGAGTCCTGACATAAATGAAGATTCAGAGAATTCAGAGGCATGTTCAGAAGTGATATATGAAGATTCCATAGATGAAAATAAACAGCACAAAATGTCTGAAATTGGAGAGGATCATGCTCAATCCGATGCAACAAGTCCTGAAGCAAACAAAGACAATTTACATGTAAAAAATAAGGTGGAAGGTGCTGTCCATGTAGGCATTATCAGCGAAAATCCTGAAACAACTCTAGCTGGGAAAGTATTGCAGGGGGACTTGACTGTAATGGAGCATAATGAGACCTCTGAATGTTTAGATTACTGGGAAACACTTCAGGAAAAAGATCAGATGAGTATTCTCAGTGACAAAACAGGTAGCAGAAAACACTCATATCAAATGAATGAAGATACTACACTGACTTTTGCCATTGGTGATAAAGAAGAGAGTCCTAAAGCTTTAGGTATGTGGAGTGTGTCTTTGGAAGCTGATTTAAGAATGGATCCAAAATCCACAGTAGGAGTATTTGCTTTTCCGTCTGACAGTTCAGAATGGTGGAATTCACAACCTTGTGAGGAAAAGCAATTGAAAAATCAGTATTCTGTTTCAAGTCATTCTGCAACAAAACAACTAGCAAACAATAAGGAGAACTTCTGTGGGTCACCTTCTCAAGGTGAAGAACTAACAGAGGCATGTTTCAGTATTGGAAGTAATGATGGAAATCAGCCTCTTTCCTTGTGCTGTGATGAGAATGAAAATGGAAAGCCAGTATATTCTGTGAATATTCATGATGGTCTTACATATCAAGACACTGTACAGTTCAAGCAATTTGATCCTTTCATACTGGATGAAGAAGAAAGGGGCTTGAAAGAGCAGTTGTTTCCTACAGATCATGAAAATCAGCTGACTCAGCAGAATAATTTTTCAGGTGAGGAGCAAGGTATGCCAAATCCATCGGTTCAAGAAATCATTGTACTGGATGTGCTAAAAGAAAATAAAGGAAATGTAAGTCTCATCACTCAAGAGCAAGAGCGGGATACCTGTGAGAGTTTAGAAGCGCAAAGCTCCCTGCCAGGTGCTTTCACTGTAGAAGACTTATCTTATGAAATGACAGAGAAGTCAAGTCCAGGATGGAGTATATTAGTTCCCCCAACTGCACTTATCCCAGATGTCTTACAGGATAACACACAGGAAAACAATCGGTTGTTTTCAGTAGAATCTGACCTGTGGACTAATGCTGAGCAGACTGTCACTTTGAAATCAGATGGTGAAAATCCTGATATATTAAGTCACTATGACCAAGACAATAGTTCAGAGGCAGCATTCAGTCCTGATGTGTGCCAGGAGTATGAGGATATGCATGCTTCTATCCCATATTGTCAGACTGGGATGGATCCTGAAGACAAAGGTAGTCATCCAATTCACACATGGTCAAACAGGAGTAAAGAGGCAGATTTTGATTCAGAGTGTCAGCTAGTAATGCAGAAGGTAGAGATGCAGTGTGAAGGTGGTAGCCCCCAGTACTGTGAGCAGGGAAAGACCGATGAATCCTATCGACTTATCCTTTCTAATACTCAGGAGACTCTTGAATCTGCAATTTCAGAAGACCATGGTATAGAAAATAAACTTATTACTGACCCCACTGAAATGACCAATGATTTTTTCAAAGTGATGTCTGTACATGTAAAAGACATGTTTCATGAGAATCATACTTCTACAAGTCATCATGCAACATCAACTGATACAGCTCAGATTGCAACCTCACAAATGCAGCTGGTTCCTGTGGATTTTACTTTACCTAATAGGGCAGAGCAATTCCTAAAAGAAATTAGTGCCCTGGCTGAAGTTGAAAAATATTCTGATACTGACCATACAGCAGTAACTGGTGATAAGCTAGACAAGTTAGAAGAATGTGTGGATGAATCTGAGACAGAGGGAGAACGTGACATAAAGAACATATCAGTTACTAGTGCCCCAGCAAGTACATGTGGTAGGCCAAACATACTGGCAGTAGTAGGTAGTGAAACAGGAGAAGGGGAATCAGAGGATGAAGAGGTAATCTCATCCAAATCCTTTCTGCCTGGTGCTAAAGAATGCCACAGATCTAATTCAAATAGTCAGCTGGCTGATGACACAGAAGAAGAATCTGAAGATGTAACTGGAAATTCTGTTACTGCGCTTAAGAGAGTGCCTTGTGATCAGTCACCGGTGGTGTGTACTCCACCACCTTATGTATCTTTTGATGCTAAACCTCCTGGCAGCAGAGAGTGTGTAAAAGATGAGCTTGTGTTACATCAGCCATTTTGTGACAGTGTTTCTTTGGAAAAATCTTCGCCACTGCCCACTGCTGTGGAACATGCAGAAGGCATCCTAATGACCAAAGACAGCAGTACTCAAGATCGGGTGTCTGAAATACCCACAGAGGGCCTCCAGGAACTTGACACATCAATACATTCACTCTCCGTGTCTGAAGTAACTCTAGGAGCTTCGGAGATTGTGATAGGAGAATCTGAAGCGGAAACATCTCATCTCCACTCACCGGCAGGTGGAGATAAAAGATCACCTGATGGTAAGAAAAACTGCTTTACAGAGACAGTTCATAGCACACAGAAAGAAGGAAATTTAATTTCTCGAGTATTATTACTGAATGATGAGGCTGTGAATGAAGTCTGGAGTTTGTGTGTCTCCCATGTGTATACACTGCTTTAGAAAGACCTTCTAGAGAGTTTAAAGCTTTTAAGCAGTATTTCTCTCGTTTGTACAAGACCTAGCATATGGGACATTGAATCAGTTGTCCCCTGAGAATGATTGCAGTGTTAATGTGTAATCTTTAACAGTAATGATGATAATGCTATTATAAAATTCAAGTAAACATTAACAGAGTAAAGCAAACTGAGAAGAGCTTTTTCTCACTGTACAAATTTAAAGACATTATGGTGCCTGAAATAGTAATTAAAAAACTGAAAGGAGTTTCTGTTTGCCTGTTTTTTAGAAGCTGGTGTGTACTCCCCACTTTGTAGGGAGAATATGCTGAGAAAGTCCTCTGAGAGCCCTGAAATGAAAAGTACAGAGGTTAAGGAAGATTGGAGGATGCAGGTGCACCAGTATCCAACTTCACTAGAGATGGATTACATCCTTGTTACTGAGGAAGAAAATACACCTTCAGCGAAGGATACTATGCTTGAAAGAAACAAAAGTGATTTTGCATTTCTAGAAGCTAATGTAGCCGAACAAACAGAATCTTCTAAAGGCTTTTCACTGAGCTCCTCGGATACCTTTCAGCCAATTTACATTACAAACGAAAGGAAAGATCACACCATTTGTGGGACTGAATTAGATTCTGTTCACTTAGAAGAGAGAAGTTCTTCTGTTGTGCCTCAAAATCTGGGTGAGGAAGGGTCACAGGAAAGCTGTGGGCAAGATGAGGGCTGGATTATATTGAGCCAAAATGAAGTCAGTGACGTGTTGCATGAAGAAATTTCTGCCAAATCAAAGATGTCAGAATCAGAGTCTGGACACTCTGGCAAAGAACCCAAAGCTGCTTCAGCACAGGAATTGATGCTTGACACTCAGGGAAAATTTCAGGTAGAAACTCCCTTTCAGAAATCTTTCAAACATGAGAGCTGTTCTCCTTCAGGCAGCCTGACTACTGTGGGTGACAGTTCAGGCATGGCAGGAGCATGTGTGTTGCAGGCGGTTCATTGTGATGTACAGGCAGCAAGTTCTCAACAGGAACTTGGAAATAATGTAGCAACAGAACAAGAAATGAAGGAGGAGACAGTGCTTCTCAACAACGCAGAAAAGCTCCATCAAAAATCACGGTAAGGAAAAAAATAACCTGTTTCCTTTCAAATGTCTTCTGTGTACTCGTTACCAATGTTATTGGTAACAAGCGTCTGATTTCATTCACAGATGGCAGGACTTTGAAGTTACAAGTGCTAATAATATTTACATTATTTAAGTATCATTACATTCCTCCCTTTCTGAAAACAGAATCTTGGTTCTTGATTACTTTATATGAAGCAAATCAGGATTGTATTACAGTGCAGGAAGCTTGTAAGGCCTTGGAGGAGCAATACCATCTTCCTTCTATGAGTTCTCAGACTTTTAACCTATCTTTAAATGTGAAACAGATATGGGCAGGGAGTGCAGGCCAAAGCCAGGTACTAATGCTATTGCTAGCCCATGAATAATAGCAGTGATGGGATTATGGAGAAATCAAATTTAAGTACTGTCTTTGCTTAATGTGAAACTGCTGGGATGGAAAATAGGAGAGTAGAGTGAGAAAAACCTACTGCTTATAGAGGGTATAAAAGGATGGAGGAAAATTATGATCTCTGTGGTTGTTAACAGGCTGTAGTCAGGTCTGAGCAGCATTTCTGTCTGTTCACACTGGACTGGCAGTTGAGGCAGTTTGAGTATATTTGTGCCTACCTTTGGGTGGAAGTTACAGTCTCCGTGCTTACGGCATTACTACTGCCTACTGACTGCCAGCTGTATCAGCAGATGGAGAAGTGACCTTCTTGCCTCCATTTACTGTAGCATTTTGAAAAAGGTTCTTCCATTGCTCATTTTTACAACCAGGAGATTGTAGCTGCTACAGTGGATAGCTCAGAGATGCAAGTGTGGACTTTTTTATTCTCCTGGGCATCTGCAGCTGACATGTGACAGCTTATGAAGAGAAACCTGGCAGTGTGTTTATAGAATGAAATTCTTGTGAGCAGTAAAATACCCTTCCTAGTACAAATAAAACTAGTGCTGTCTTCAGACTCAGAAACTCTGAAGTGTAATGGTGATATTTGCAGGCTTAAACCTGTATAGAATCATAGAATGGTTTAGGTTGGAAGAGACCTCAAAGATCATCCAGTTCCAACCCCCCGCCACAGGCAGGGACACCTCCCACTAGATCAGGACTCTCAAGACCTCATCCAGCCTGGCCTTGAACACATCCAGGGAAGGAGCAGACACAACCTCCCTGGGCAACCTGTTCCAGTGCCTCACCACCCTCACTGTGAAGAATTTCTTCCTAACATCCCGTTCAAATCTCCCCTCCGCCAATTTGATCCCATTCCCCCTCATCCTGTCATTACAAGACCTTGTGAATAGTCCTTCCCCAACCCTCCTTGGTGAAGCCATGCTGGTTGGCATCAGGCACCTCTGCTTTGTTCTCCATCTGCCTTAGCAGAGCCTTGAGGAGGATCTGCTCCATGATCTTGCCAGGCACAGAGGTGAGGCTGACTGCTCTGTAGTTCCCAGGGTCATCCCTTTTTCCCTTCTTGAAGATAGGTGTTATATTTGCCTTTTTCCGGTCAGCAGGAACTTCACCAGTCTGCCATGACCTTTCAAATACAATGGACAACGGTTTGGTAACTTCATCTGCCAGTGCCTTCAGGACCCGTGGGTGGATCTCATCAGGCCCCATGGACTTGTGCGCGTTCAGGTTCCTTAGGTGCTCTTGAACATGATCTTCAATTACAGTGGGCAGGTCTTCACTTCCCCAGACCTTACTTTTGCCCTCTGGAGTTTGGACATCATGTCTGGAGTGCTTGCTGCTGAAGGCTTTAGGTTTTTATGAAAGACATGATTTTGAGTAGTAGCAGAGCACATTTTGCCCTCACATAACATCCTTTGCTGAAGTTGCTTCAATCTAACTAGACAGTTCTGAGTAGAATAGGAGAGGAGGGAGACTATTTTGGTAGGGCAGTGACAGCTTTCATTGATACAGGTTAACATTCACTGCCTTTTAAGAGAAGGGCATATCTTAAGGAGGGTTAGCAGAAGATGAGCACTCTACAGTTCTGTATGGTCTGAAATAAAATTAAATGCTGAGTGCCTGAACTTGAAACTATCAAAAGTAAATCTGGTTGGCACATTCCTGTTATACCAAATCATCCAAGAATAGAAATCTTCCTACAAAACAGAAATCTGGAAGAAGTGAAGCAAGCAAAACCCCCAGGCAGCTGTCTTGTGTATGTATTACTGTGTGGAAGAGTGGGTTCGGATTTGTGGCTCTAGGAAAACTAGGTGTCCTTTGACTTAGAGGCAATTTGCTTGTTAGGACTAATCCATACCCTGGAAGTTATCTGCCTCCATTATGTCTGCAAGGTTTCACTGGGAGTTCATCAAAACTAACTAATTTCACAGAATATCATTGATTTTGGACAAACCGTTAATTTCTAGTGAAAATCTGAAAATGCTTACTGTGTCTGGTCACAGTAAACGCTGAATGGGTTGGTATAAAGAAAGGGTTGTTCATAGGTGCTGGCTGGTTGCATGATTGCAAATCTGACCAAAAGAAATCAGCTATCAGCTTCTCTGCCTCCCATAAAGAATTGTAAATTAAAAGCAGCCAGATGCTGACCCTGCTTAAGTCACGCTGATTAATTACATCCAGGCAATATGCTAGGGTTTGACTTGCCATGGTTACGTGTCTATGATTTTCTTAGAGAGGAAAAGAAAACTGGTCAAGGTATCTGATTTTAAATTATTTTTGTAAATCTGCAAAATGGAGTTGTGATAATTTTGAAGGACTAAGATTCTTTGTTAGATGTCTCATGAAAATAGTATTATTTTTGAAGTTACGCTGGCACTAGAAAAATCATTCCTGTGGCCATGGATTTATAGGGGAGTTTAACATTTGTTACTATGACTTGTTAGATTCACTTTGAGAGCTCAGCTGTTCTTTAGGAATTTCTGTAAGTCCACAATGCAAAAATTTGAGTCTTATAAACAACAGCAGTTCACACAGGTGTTATTCTTAGAGCTGAGTATAATTTCTCAGACTGATTTCCATTTAAAACTGGACCATGTTCGTGTTAAGTGTGCTTTCCAGTGAAAACTGAAATGCATGATGGAATATGGTGCATCCTGCAAGGAAAGGGTAGAGCAGTTCTTAGTGTACAGTACATATAAGGTCACTATAGCTTCCACTATAGACTTTGATCTTATCTGACTCTTAAATTGTTTAATGCCTGTTTAATACCAAATGTCTTTTTAGTGAATAGCAGTGGCTATTTCTGTCCTTAACACTAGTGATACTGAAGCCCAGAGAAGTAAAGCAAGGAAGTTATTCATCATCTACATTAAAAATTATTTACAGGAGCATGGACCCAGTAAAATCTGCTTCCTTTTGGGTTTATGTTTTCTCCTTAGACTTTTTTGTTGACAAGGTGTGAAATCTACTGAGATTTTTTTTCCCACCATTATCACTATTAAAAATATTGTGCTTATACAAGGACTCCATATCTAATGAGATTGCTTTTTATGGTACAATTTTCCCTTCATTTTCCTCTGTGCTTGATAGCCATTGTTCAATAAACTTGTAGTAAGCTTATGTCTTTGGTCAGTTAGACAATGATTTCAGACTTTTTAGAGAATACCAGAAATACATGGAGATGCCCACAGCATGACCAAGGACATCTTGATTCCTTTGGAAGCAAAGAAAAGACACAAGAAGTACTATGGTACAAAGGATAAAACACATAGAGGAATAAATATTTCTAGATTACATGTTGATTTCTTTAAACCTGTTATATGAAAACAGCTGAAGAAACAGCATCTGATATGGTAGAATTGTGTAATTAGAAATGCTTTCCAATTAATTTTGCTGTTAGTTTTACAAACCTCCTCAAAACATACCTCAGTGAGGACTTTTTAAGTCTGAAATTAACTACCCTGTTTTGGCTAGCAAAGTTTAAAACAGTATGATGCAGTGGAACTGCCAGTGGGAGATTGCACAGAAATGCTGGTATCATCACACAAAAGAAGGTTTTTCCTGGACTCTTATTGTGTTAAGAGTCTCAGGATGGCCTAATGATGCTGTCACCAGGCTCCAAGTGACAAAGGTTTTTGAAGTAGGCTTTGATAGAACTGAACGGAAGATGAAGTAACTGATAAATAAAGGCAGGCTGAGAGAACTGGGGTTGTTCAGTGTGGAGAAGGATGGAGTGAGACCCTATAGAAGGCTGCCAGTACCTGAAGCAGACCTACAGGAAGGATAGAGGACTTTTTACAAGGGCATGTAGTGTTAGAACAGGAAACAATGACTTTAAATTGAAAGAAGGTAGATTTATATTAGGTATAAGGAAGATATTATTTTCTGTGAGGATGGTGAGGCACTGGAAATGGTTGTCCATTAAAGTTGTGAATGACCTATCCCTTGAAGTGCTCAAGGCCAAGTTGGATGGTGCTTTGAGCATCCTGGTCTAGTGGAAGTTGTCCCTGACTATGACAGGGTAGTTAGACCTAGATGATCTTTAAAGTGCCCTCAAACCCAAGCCATTCTGTGGTCTCTGAAGAATAAGAACTCTTCATTTGTACTCTGACAGATGATGGGGATATCTTAACCAATGGATAATATAATTTGGTAGACCAAAGTGTATGGAGGTGTTTTCTTAGTAACTATTTTCTAAGCTTCTTTCTGAACCTACAATTTCTTCACAAGTCTGTGTTTAGGAAAAAAAAAAACAACCAAAAAGCAAACATGAAGTCCATGCTTGCATACTGTGTTGAGTAGATTCCTTTAGTAGTGGAATAAGGGTCAGTAAATGACACAGTCTGCATTTTCTCATTCAGAAGGTGTTTGTCACTTTGTCTGAAAAAAAAAACTCTTTTGTAGAGTATTTTGAAACAGAAAGCATAAATAAAAATGAGGTAAAAAAAGATTAAAATCTTGATGTTTGCTGGTCACTGTCCCCTTTGTCCCAGTATTGACTGTAACAAACCTCCAGGCTGTTCCAGTGGGTTTTAAGAGTATCAGTGACTCTTGCCCAGTTTGTCTACTGCAAGCAAAAGGAGCAGCAGGAAAAGAAGAGTAGTAAAGACCAAAA
>VWZI01011508.1:67663-79442 GCA_013396835.1 Psilopogon haemacephalus
GGCGGCTGGGCAGCGGAGCGGCCGGGCAGCGGAGCGGCCGGCGGCTGGGCAGCGGAGCGGCTGCCCGCGGGCAGGTCGTCTCCCTTCGCTGTACCGCTGGACACGTGACAAGAAAATGGTGGAGCATCTCTGTGCCTACCAAACTGCTGCGGAAAGGGGGATGCTGGAGTAAAGCTGCAAAGCAGCTTTATTATTGTTTTCCCAGTAGAGAGGCCTCTTCCAGTCTTTAGAAGGTAAGCGTCTCTTTACTCTGAGAGGCTGATATGCAGAAGGTTTTCTGATTAACGGCTCTATTGTTGCAGTTACTCTAGCCAGAAAAAGGGGAAATGTTTGCCAGCATGATGTAAAGCACCCAGGACCTCATTAGCGAAGCGTGGGCAGCTGTATTTTAATTCTGTTGTAGCTCTTTATGAGAGAAGCTTAGATCAGTTGGGCGAAATTTCATTTGTGAGAGGCAAGGCATGGTATTTGTGATTAGGAAACAAAACTTCACTGCACCATCACCTTGCACGTTAGATTATTTTCAGCTTGTTTACCTAGCTGAGGATACAGAGAGGGAAAAAAAGGAATGAATGCCGGGCATTGTCAGCAGATAACTTGCTTTTAAGACTGCTTAATTAAACTGGCACTGTGATCATTTATCATAGCTCTCATTGTAGGCTTCTTGACAATAGTATTTCCAGGATTTTTGCTATTGGCTGCAGTGTATGATTTTTTAAATTTTCTACAATGTACTTGAGACATTTCTATGAAAAAAATATCTAATTTCTGAAGGATAACTGACCAAAAATACAGTAATTATCTCATTAGTAAGGTTGCGGAGGCAGTATATTCATTTAAATCTAATTATAGGTGCTTGATCCAACTCCATTCAGATGTTTGCTTTCATGTCTGTGATGAAGGAATGAAAATACTCTTCACTTAAGTCTGGCAAGCAGGCAAGTGATAGGGATGTATAGGAGGCATTCAAAATATGTAGAACGTCTAAATATTAGCTACTTTGTGCAATGCTTAAAGGAGATGTATAGCCACAGCTTGGTAGGTGTGTTTAGCCAGAATCGTTCTAGGTAAGTAGTGGGTAGGCAGAGATATCATTTGTAGATGCTTATCTTTATTATCTTTACAATTTTTCTTGAGAAGTAGGAGTTATTCTGAGAAAGAGAGGGCATACATAGCTCTAGCAGCACTGCAGGAAGGTATTAAGGCAATTGTGGGTGCCGGTGGGGGGAACAGCACACCAACCACTACCCTGCCAAAACACCTTTTTTCCAGGACTTCTGCATTTCTCCCAGTACCGTGATCTGTACTCTCCACTACTGTCTCTTGTGGGGTCAAAGATATGATCTAAAATACCCTTTTTATACCTCTCTGTGATGCGTTGGCTTAAATCTGGGCAGTATCCTGGAAATTTTGCGAAGTTAGAGACAAGTTTGGTTTTCACAGAAGTACTTTTAAAACTTAGATCCTGTGACAAGCAGTCTGTCATGGTTTTGTGGCATCTACATAGTATTCACCAGTAATGGGACAACATTGTTATTTAACATTTTCTAATACATCTATAGGCAAAACCAGAGGAGGGGAAAAAAAACAAACAAAAACCCCCAATCTTTAAGCCATAGTTTTTGCTCAGATAAGAAATACATCTTTCAAACTGACCCAGAAGCAATATGCAGGTGAGAATACAATTTTGTCTGAACCTGTGAATATTGATAATGCTATTTTTATCACTGTAGCATCCTCAGGACTTGAGACACTATCAGACTGCTACCCAGAACAACATAGCCCTACTGCAACAACAAATAAGACTGAGCCAGAAGAAATCCTGGAAATACTGAGGAGGATATGAGTGCAGTCCAGTTGCTTGACAGATTGCTTAGTTTATCTACTTGTTTCTCCTTTGGACAATGAAGGAAATGGCTTAGCTGTTATGGGAGTTTATGAATTAGCTCATTCAGATATTACTAATTAATTCTTAACATGTTCCCACAGATTGCACTTTTCTCTATAGCCTTTGCAGATGTGAAAAACAGAAGCAGATCAGACTACCAGAAAGTTTACCGTGTCCTACAAGAACAAGATCCCTTTCCTTAACATAAAACATTGGCAGCACACTCTAAAGAGCACTTTGATGGACAGCAACCCATCAGGATCCTTTATTTGTTTTTCTAAAGCAGTAGAACCTATAGCTAATCTTGCTTTTGTATTTCCCAAGCCTCAGTGTCTGTCGGGAAGGAGGAGTCGCATTTTCTCACCTTGTTCCTAAGCATTACTTCTTCAGTCTGGCACTTCCTGTCACTCTGGCTCTTTCACAGCACTTTTGCTGTGTCTGACATTAACCTGTCTCCCACACTTCTGCTTCTGAAGGTAACTGATGGCTTTCTGTGACTCCTATCTGCCTTTGCAAAAGCCTTTTTAGACCTGGCTACTTTGGGTCTGAGCACCTTCTGCCATTATAAGCAGACTGCATGACTACCAGGTTTGCTGTCGCCTTTATTACTTCTGTAGAACTTACATGCCTTGATCAGGTCTTGATCTGGACTTTCCTGTAGTTTTCCTAAATTGCAGATCATGCAGTATGGATGGGAACTTTTCCATTACCAATTTATGCCCATCGGGGTATTTTCATTTTAATCTACATTTCATTTTAATCTTCACAGTCTGTATTGTCATTTACATTTACTATCTATTACCTCAGAGTCTTTTGAGACCCTTTTTCTTTAGCTCAGTCATAGCCAAGATAGGGACAATATAGATGTTATTTGTAGATTTGCTGCAGTAGGTAAGATCTAAATTACAATACCATCATAAGTTGTGAGATCATAGTTACATTAACATGGAAAAGATGGAAATTTTGGCAGTTCAGTGACACGTAAAGTGAGAAGAAAAGAGAAAATACGTTCACAGGATTTAAGGTATTGAATGAACAGAAGCTATTTGAGAAGGATGTCATAAAGTAGGACTGCAGGAAAAAACATGAGGAAGAAAAGATAGAAAGCATACAGAATTTTTAAAAATCTTGTCATGTATCTTCTTTCTGTCAGCATATTGTAAATTGTGCATGGGCTATAGTCAGCATATTATAAATTGTGCATCAGCTGTACTTGAAATCAAAGGACTGCTAGAAAAATCACAATGCTTTAATGAACGTATTAGTGAAAGTGCTTTGAATATAGCATACATCTTGGTGTTGAATTTTTATGGTTAGCAGCTCTGAAAATCATCCCTAAACAAATTCTAACATGCCAGCAAGACAGAGTTCACTTGTTTTAAAATGCTTTGTTAAAACATTTTATTCCAGCTAGTGTACTCTGAGAATAAATATAAAAATCATTGTGTACTTCAGCATTCATACACACAGGGAAACAAATCCATTAAGCTATGCAAAAAAGTTGATAGAACTACAGAAGAGCCAAGTAGAAAACAGGAAACAGCCAGTAAAGTTCCGAAGTTAGCTCAGCTGCAGAACTACTAGTTATTACTAATGTATAAGAGCAATCAGTCATTTTAGTGCGTCTTCATTTGGAAGCAGACGTGCCCAATTTTGTGTTTCTGATCCTGCAATGGCTGTCCCATTGACTTCTCTCACAGCATTATCATGCTTCCTGAAAGTGCAGATGGCTGTGCTGGGTGTAAGGTGCATGCTGCCCTTTCAAGTGCTGTTTCTGTGCCAATTGCATCATTTTGAGCTGCAGGTGTTCTGATGAATGGTCTTGACAGCACAGTATGGCAGGAAAGTGGTTACCATGAACCCTAGATATTGGAAGGAAAAAGGATTTTAAAGTAAGGAAAACCAAAGCCAAGCTTTCTTAAGGAAAAATTAATTGCTCAGTGAAAGTGGACGGTGGGAATCAGCCCCCAGATCTGTGATTAAGGCTAACATTTTAATAGTCTTGTAGAAATACCATTTCAGACAAAATGTATTTTCAGATTATACTTAAGGATCTTTTACATTGGATTGATTTCATTCATACTTTCTTTGCTGGCATTACTTTATTACAGTGCATTTGTAGTGTTTCTTCAACAGTGGTGTTGGGTTAACTGATGATAGAGATATTAATTGTAGAATATTAACAACATTTATTAATAGCAGAGAGACCACATAGATTTAAACAAACCAATCCTATGCTGAATCTACACAGCTCATTGCCACACCTTGTGCTCTTCCTTTACTGATGGTGGAGCACTGATCACATAAGCTCTGCAACTTCATGTTGTTAATTCCTGTGATTTTCCACTGGCTCAGTGAAGATTAAGCAACGCTGAGCCAGGCATGTATAGCAGAAAGCTTCTGCTCTGAAGGCGAGATCATGTGGTGGTATGTAAATGCAACACCAAAGTAGAGCTGTAGATATCAAGTGGCGTGTTACTTCTACCTCAGAATTTGTTAGACTTTACCTGCTTTTGTTGACGAAATACTGGGTGAAGATAATATAATTTAAATGTCAGTATTAGGAAGCACATAGCAAGTTCTTCACTACACTGTTAGAGGCATGGTTGGCAACAATACTCTTTCACAAGTACAGTCAGGTAATGCTGCCCTGAATATTTGTCTTCTTTCCATGTCTGTGCCATGAAGTTGTTGTGTGGTGTGGGATAGGTCACTAGGAGTCGCCAGCTGCTTAAATCACATGTTCTTATCCTTTGACCCCTCTCTAATTTGTTCTTTTTCTGGATGCCAAAGTCAAGCCACTCGAGCCTAGCGATACTCATCAGAATAAGTAGTGATGTGTAAGATGTTATAAAACACTGTATTTGGGAAAAACAAACAAACAAACAAATATTATTAGGCATTGCATATCAAGTTTCTCTTCTGTAATGGTGAATGACCACAGAATCACTGAATGTTAAGGTTGGAAGGGACCTCAAAAGGTAATCTAGTCCAACCCCTTGCCAGAGCAGGACCACCTGGAGTAGGTCACACAGGAATGCATCCAGGAGGGTTTTAAATGTCTCCAGTGAAGGAGACTCTACAATCTCTCTGGACGGCCTGTTCCAGTGCTCTGTCAAACTCACAAAGTTTTTAATTGTGTTTACATGAGACCTCCTGTGCTCAAGCTTGCACTCACTGCCCATTGTCCTATCATTGGACATCACAGAGAAGAGCCTGGCTCCATCCTCCTGACACTTGCTCTTCATATATTTCTAAACATGAATGAGATCCTCCCTCAGTCTTCTCCAGGCTAAAGAGACGCAGCTCCCTCAGCCTTTCCACATATGAGAGATGTTCCACTCTCTTTATCAGCAAACCTACTGACCCTCATCCAGGTTATTCGTGAATATATTGAACAGCACTGGTCCCAGTACCAACCCCTGAGGGACTCTGCTAGATACAGGCCTCTGAATAGACTATCCCATTGATCAAAACTGTCTAACTTCTTTTTTACAACCAGTTCGTAGTCCACCTCATTATGTGATCATCCAGATCACTTTTCCTCAGTTTAGTTTCAAGGATGCTGTTGGAGACAATGTCAGATGCTTACCCAAGATCAAAATAAACTACATCCACTGCAGTACCATCATCCACAAGGATAGATATCCACCTGGTTATGTCCTCATAAAAGGTTATCAGGTTGGTTAAACATGACTTCCCCTTGGTAAACCGTATTGACTGCTCCAAATGACCTTCTTATCTTTGCACCAAGAATAAGTTTCATCACCTTTCCAGAGATGGAGGTGAGGAACCTCTTTGTGACTTACCAACAACGATGGAGAGCAGCCTAGCAATGATTTCCACCAGCTCCCTCAGGACCTGCAGGTGCATCCCATCAGGACCCCTGGATTTATGTATGACCAGTTTGCATAACTTATCCCTAACCCAGTTGTCCTCAACAAGGGCAACTCCTCCTTTATACTGACTTGCTCAGGGGCCTCAGGGGTATCGGACTTCTGAGGACTGTCTCTAGCAGTACAGACAAAGAGGGTATTCAGTGCCCTCTAACTAACTAACTGGTGTTCGTTTTGTCTGCAGTGTATTTAAAGAAGCCCTTTCTGTTGTCCTTGAGCTCTCTTGAAGTTTAGTTCCAAGTAGGTCTTAGCTTTTCTTTTGTTTCCTCTCTACATCCTCTGACATCCTCTTATACTCCTCCCAGGAGGCCATCCCCCGTTTCCATGATTCATAGACTCTCTCTTCCACTTTGCTCAGCAGTTCCCTGTTCAACTTTGCAGATCTTCTGTCTTCCTTTCGTGATATCCTACCTGTTGGGATGCTGTGATCTTGAGCTTGGAATAAGTGGTCCTTGAATATTAACCAACTATCTTGGGCCCCTTTGCCCTCTAGTACCCTCTCCCATGAGATTTCCACTATCAATTGCTTGAAAAGGCCAAAGTTGGCCCTGCTGATGTGTCCAGGGTTGTGATCCTGCTTGGTGTTCTGTTCCTACCACACAAGATCCTGATTCATCTCATGATTGCTGCAGCCATGGCTACCCTCAGCCTTCAGCAAGACCCCTCCTGGTCAGTGAGTTTGAGATTTGGCAGTGCTCCTGTCCTAGCTGACTTATCCACCATTTGCACCATGAAATTATCACCAATGCACTGAAGGAGCCTCCTGGACTGTGAGTGGCTCCCTGAGCAGGTCTTCTGCAAATATTTAGGTAGTTGAAATTCCCCAGGAGAACCAAAGCCTGAGATACCAGGATTGCTGTCAGCTGCCTGTAGAAGGCCTCATTAACTTCCTCGACCTGATCAGGTGGTCTGTAGCAGACACCCACAACAGAATTGCCCTGTCTCGGTCCGGAAGAGAGACACTGAAAATGCCTCGGTCCAGAGGAGAGGGATTTGTTCTGATATATTTCTGTGTCGTGGAATTAAGAAACAAGCAAGACCAAATAGCCAAAGCAAGACTATTTACTGAAGGGGAAAAGTGAACAGAACAGAGAAAGAAAGAGAAGGGGAGAGAGAGGAAAAAAATGGAAAAAGAGAGAAGATCAGGAAGGAGATTATATTACCATCAGCCAGAGGAGGGGAGAGAAAAAGTCTCCGAAGTCCAAGTCCTCTTCAGTTTGTGTTGCCCAGGGATGTTTACAGCGAGTGATGTCTTCAGTGGAGTTGTTCTCTCTCCCCAGGAGTTCTTTTCTTCTTACAGCAGGCAAAACGTGGGGCAAAGCATGGTTGTTGGTGGTGGTAGTGCTGGAGAAAGGGTTCATTGGGCTGCTGTTTTCAGCCCGGATGTTCATGGTGATGTTTTCTCCCATTCACTCTCACTCACAGAAGCTGGTAGAGGCTCACAGTGTCTTTTACTCAGTCTAGCAGCTCCCCCTGGCCAACCTAGTCACATTAAGGTGTGAGTGACTTCTAGGTGTGCTATCAGAGCTGACCCAGCAGGCAGGTCATTTATAACAATTGTACATTCCAGGAGTCGGTGTCCATGTGGGGGTCTGGCAGTGAGCTTTCTCCCCTCGCCCCCCCATTCTCCAACACACATCCCTGGGCATTCAGGCAAACCACTCAGGATGTGCTTGCACCACACTTCCTGAGCAGCTGTTGAGCGGAGCAAAGATGATTTTTGTCTTTGTTGATTTACATGTACAAGAGAGAGAGGATTTAGTCTCTCACACACCCATGCTGGTCTGCCCCTTTTTTTGCACCCACAAACTCTCAACTTGTCCCTTATCCACCCCTGGACAGAACTCAATACATTCTACTTGCTCTCTCACATAAAGAGCAACTCAAATACTTTGCTTCCTTGATCTGTCATCAATTCCTGACATCAGTTCCTAATAGGTAACTCATAACGCTGTTGTCTAAGGTATGTTAATTAATGTTTAGTAATGCCCAACACTCATGTAATTAGCAGGTCCAGAAAGCTACATCAAGAACTGACTGTCCTGTCTCTAGAGCAGTATTTGAATGGTGCACACTTAATAACGCTTGGGGATGCAGAACAGGATAAATTATTAAATATTTATTCAGTGGGTTGCTACAGTCTCTGTAGCATCCTTTGACCTACTGGTGACAATCTTCTACAGAGAGATCTTTGAGGACTCTGGAATCTGCTGCAGGCAGCATCAGTCTGCCTCACGTTCCTGGAACGCCATTTCAGCAAGACTTCTAGGTGTGTGACTTAAACGCAATTCTCATCTATGTTGTGGCATTTCTTTGAGATTTCATGTGGCTAGGAATCGCAGATAATTGAAGAAGTCCAGGGCCCTGGATTCCTTCCATAAACCTTCTTCATCCATGGGCATAAAGTTGCTCAAATGGCTTAGTGAATTCCATTATCACTCATCTATTTACTCGTGTTTGTTCCTCCTCAGCCTCCTGCATCCCTTCCTGGCTTTGCCTGCCCTCATGTGCTGCAACACGTGCCCAGCAGCAGTAAAAGCAGCGGCTTGTGCTAAAGTGCATCAGCTTTTATTTTTTTAAGTGTCTTAAACTGGTAAGAGCAGACAGGAGAGCCTCCTGCTATGAGTTGCTACTTGGAAGAAAACTGAGGCTTGCAGTGTGGTTTTATGAAGAGCAACAAGGAAAAAGATGGCTAGATAAACAGATGCTAAACACTAAATTTTAATTAGAGACTAGGAAACATAAAGAATGATTAAGAAATTTAGTGTGGCCCAAAGCAGTATGTTTTCAGGAAACATACTGAAATGAAAGCACTTTAAATCTTTTGCCTAGAATACAACATTTTCCTGCCAAAAGACTATTACCTCTTACAGGCTTGCCTGAATTTTTCTGAAAATTAAGTAAAATATTGACACATAGAAAATGTCAAAGTAACAGTATAACCAGTAAAAGCTTTAAGCCTGAAGAGTGAAATAATGAAAAACTATAAAGTTATTACTTTAATTGATTTTTTAGCAGTGGTTTATTCTCTGGCTGTTGAGGAAGTATGTGACCTTTTTTTTTCTGTAAAATGGGAGTATCAGGAGATGTTTATCTACTACGCAGCAGTATAACAATGATTACTTAACATTTGCACAGATATTTGATTAATAAAGCTTTTGATTCAAATAAAGCACAATAAATATTTTTTTTGTTCGCATCCAGAGATGAGAATAAAAGGCTCATGCTATGCATAAATTCTAGTGCACAATCTGTAGATTTTTCCTGAACTAATTTGTGATTAAGAGCTACCAAATAAATAGCACTAGAATCACAGTTAATTTAGTGTACTAACATATGGCTGCTAAATGCAGCTCTTGGGAGGTTATAAAATTAATCCATTTTTTCAAGTCACCTGTATATAGTGTGATTATTTTACACAGCTATGAGTAAAATTAATGACTTTTTTATAGTCTTAGATGTCCTGGAGTGGATTTCTTCCAGTATGCTCATTTTCTTGATATGTGGATGAGGCTGAAGCATAGTTTCTGACTGATACTGAATGAATCCTGCACGGTGTATGTCACTTTGATTTGTTGCATGTTCCGCTAAAGTTCAGGGATCATTAATTCCGCTGAACTGAAAAAAAAAAAAAAATCACAGTAGTCTTCTTTATCACTGAATAGGGAGCTGCAGAAATTTTGGGGGTAGGCATGGAGCTTTGTAGCAAAGGACTAATTTTAGGAAGTAATTTCAGGGATTATTTTTAGTAGGTGCATTTGCTGATGGGTTTCTTGTTCCCTTAGTTCACAAGATAGTTGTGGGTTTTTTAAAAGGTAATGTTCTGGTTTCTTTCTCTGTTTCTTTCTGTGTTATTTTCATCAAACTTTCTTCTGACTAAAGCTCATATTTCACCAGGTTTATTTTTCAAATTTATGTACTAATGCTTTTAGTTGCTGTAGTATCTCCTTTTGGCTATAGACACAGTTTATACTGAATTATGTTCAACAGTTCTCTGATTTTGCTTGTAGAACGTTTCTGTCTATTTTACATGGATGGGAAGTAGCAAAATGCAAACACAAGCACATTGAATGAGGATTTGTTATTAGTCCATTAGTGCTGAAGGTCTTTGAAATAGCACATCACAGTTACAGTTTATGTATAACTAGAAGAACCATTCTCTGTTTACAGAAAGGATAGAATGTCTGTATTCTCTCTTCACTCCAAGAAAGAGTAGTGATTTTAGAAAGCAGATACTTGCCATTATTTTAAACAGACTATTGTAGCAAGGATCTCTGGACTTCTAATCTCTTTTTCTGAACAAAAATGGAACAGTAATGACAAGCCACAAACTTGGATCACACTTACATAACATGGACAACAGGGAAAATTATTTATTTTTATATAAATGCGAAACAGTAGAACAGTTTCTGTTCTTAAAATAGAATAACATCAAGTGGTTAATCATTATTTTTAAAATGCATTTCTTTTATATGAGTTAAGGTAAATGTTGGAGTAGCTACAGAGATGGACAAAAAACACCCACTCCTTGTGAGTTACCTGTCTGGTAAGATATTTTGGCTTTACATTTGTCTAAAATTCTGTAGCACATAATTGTAAACTGAAGAGGAATATAGATGTTAAGAAAACACTTGTGTGCCAGTTCTTCCTTGATGTAAATTCTGATTTGCGTCTTCTGAGCTTTTGTATTACTTCCAAGAATGGAGGAACAACATTCTCATTTTGTCTGGAAGAGGCCAAACTTCCACCAGGAGGTACCATCAAAATGCTGTGGAAACTATCAGTAGGTTGCTTCTGGCAGTGAAAAGACCAGAGATATGCCAGCACAAGGTACTGTGTAAGCTGGCCTAGCCTCTCTAAAAGCCTTCTTAACCATAAGGGCACTTTCAGATGGAGCTGCGTGGAGAGTCAGTGGATGGAGGTTATTGGATAAATGCCTCTTTTTCATACCGTCCAAGGGAAGCATTGTACTGTCTTGCCTAGTGCCTCAATTTCTTGTTTCTTTCCTGGTTTCTTTGCTTGCATAAGGGACTTGTTGCAGGATGAGGGGGGAGTTTGAGGTAGAATTACTTTGTGCTTCTCATATTATGCAAAGGGACTTTAGCGGGAACATAAATTCTTTTATCTTCTTTTTGTACCTAAAATTCCACTGTTCATACCTTCTTTCTCAAAACAGCCCAATTTTTCACTGCAAACCAGTGAAGCTGGGTTTTTATTTCACTGGAGACCAAGGTGTACCTATGTAATGTATAGAATTTGAGAATGTAAAAAAACCTAAATGTTTAGTCTCTGAATAACCTTTTCATAATACTTAATCTCCCCTTTCAAAAACATATGTTAATATGAGCTAAGATAATTTCATCCATGTCATTACTTTAACTAATCACGCTTTAAAGCTTCATTAAAGCCTTCCAAAACTTGTGAAAATGTAAATATAAAAGTGTCATTGTGTATAGAGGGAACAGCATGTAAGAAACATTCTTTGCATGTCTGCGGAAAGTATTTGGCAGTCGTTGGCTCCCACTTCAGATGGAACTTTGCCTTAAAAATGTATACTATTTAAATTCCAGCTATTGAAGAAGTAGTAGCAGTTTGGAGTGGAGGGATTCACTTTAGGAAGGTGATAGTCTCTGTTGGATTAATGTTGCTCACTCTTTGGTTTTTTTTGGGGGGGAGGTGACTAAAGAAATTATCTTTGTAGTATGTAATAACTTAGGAGCAGCCTGGAAAACTGCATGGTGATGTATCACATATGACACAAGGGTGAGGCAGTACAGCTCATAGGGATTATGACATATTGCTGTGAATATGCAGAGCTGCTCTTTCCAAAATAACTAACTGTTGCTGTACCTAGAAAAGTTAGGAAGGATAAATTTTATCTGAGAGATACTGATCTAAGAAGGCACTAAGAATTATTTAAAGTTTGTTAATTTCTTGAGCTGTAGCAATGTCTAAACCAAGAAAGATCAAGGAAAGGATTTCAGCCTTCAGCCTC
>VWZI01011509.1:0-16709 GCA_013396835.1 Psilopogon haemacephalus
TGGTGATGACAGTCTTAAAATTTCAAAAGCAATGCTCTAAGCAAAACTGCTTAAGATACAATTATGTTCTTTGGTCATATATGGACCCATGATTATTAAAGTTCCCAGTGGCTCACCTCTTCTCTTGAAACCGTAGAGGTGTTAAAAATGTTGTGCAATGAGACAGCTCTGTGGTCTGCTGTGTTCTGTAGTTCATCTGGGCTTGTTACTATTCCGCTCTCTGGTCCACAGTATTAGAACCCTCATGTTGTGTTTCACCATTTGTAGCGTCTGGGGCGGGGGGGAGGAGGGGTGTGTGTGGAAAGGCATGTACTCCACAAGGCTTGTCCAGCAAAGAGTGAAGAGGTTTATTGGCAAAACTTGTACAATTTATATATACTTTCTGTTCCATTCACATGGTAGTCTTCAGATACTCTTCAGATCATGCCCTTATATTCAAATTATATTGGTTAATTAAATCAGACCTATGCTACATTCCTTCTGTTCGCACTTCTATTTATCTTATCTACCAACTACACCTAGAAGTACACATTGTTTCATCAATACTCCCATAATTTTCTGTGAGCCTTAGCACAGTTGTAAGTTGACTCTGGTCCATGGTCTTACCTGCTACAGAGTGAGACTGGCTGGTCTGTAGTTCCCTGGATTTTCTTTGCTCTTCTTTTTAAAAATTGAAATTATGACTCCCTTTTTCAAGTCTGTGGGAACTTTGTCAGCCTGCCACAACTCCTCAGATATGATGGCTAGTGGTATAGCAACCTCAGCCACCAGTTTCTTCAGGATACGTGGATGTATCTTGTCAGGTCTTATGGACTTACAAGCCTTTGGGTTATCTAGGTGTTCCTGGATCTGATCTTCACTTATTGGGGTTGATTCTCCCCTTTCCCAGACCCTTCTGCGCCTTCTGTGACTTGACACCACTTGAGTGATGTGACTGAAGTGATTGCCACTGAAGACTGAAGCCTTTTCCATATCCTCAGTAACCAGGTTACCAGGTTACCCTCCCACCAGACAGGCTCCACATTCTGTCTTTTATCTTTAAAGACCTGGCCATACTTAATTCTGTCAGGGCTTTAGCTTTCCTAACCTGATTTCTGTTTTCATAATTAATTCCCTTGTATTCATCCCAGATTATCTGTCCCTATATTTTCCAACAGAATTTTCCTGAAAAACTCTGTCCTTAACTCTTATTACAGATTAAGAGATTAAAGTGATTTTTTTTTTTCTTTTTGTGTCCCTAGTGATGGTTTGATTACTGAGGTGAACTGGTATTTCCCAAAGATTTTGAAGTCTAACTCCTCCCTCTCCTCCACACTTGCTTCCCGATGATACATTCCAGCTCCTGTCCTCAAAATCAAGCCTAAGAAACATTAATGGTATTGTGGAAAACCACTTTCTGGTGATAAATGCCCTCTTTGTTGCTTAGTGAACATAGGTACAGTGAGGGGGTGGGAGAGCAGGGCAGCTCATAGTGGTCAAGCTATTGCCTCTGCATGGGCATAGATACCTATAATAAAATGGTGTTCTCTTCTGAGTTGTTTATCTGTTTTTTCCCTTGAGATTGATGCTTTCTCTCTTGAACAATATCCTTCCCCCAATTTTTTGAGGTTGCAGCATGCTAGCTGATAGAGATATCAAATGTTTGGATAAGGTTGGAAATGTACCTTGGAGACAACTAAAACTTTTGAGTAATAAATGTTGCTAAAATGACCTAATATAGTTAACCTGTTTGAGAGTTTAGTTGCTAATCAGGGAAGAAGCAAACCTGAGCAGTCTGGGTACATGAATTAATACTATAATATGAAAGTTAACATAAAAAAGTAAGTTATCATACTTAAAATTATATTTTTCTTGTTTTCATGTCAGAGTAGTAACATATTTTTTCCATGTTTGCTTCAAGCAAGAAGTTATACAGTTACAGACTTGAAAGGAATATTGACACAAATTCATATTTCAATTGGCATACTGCTAAATTCAGTAAAGCAAATTTCTAGAAGTAGAATTAAAGATATTTTCTCAGCTCCTTAGTATCATGTGAACAGAGCTAAAATGCATTTGGACATTCAGATCTTAAGTCCATTCTATTCCTGAACAATTTTATATTTTTCTGTCTTAGTTTGCTCTAAGGATGCTCACTTGTGTTGTTGGCAAGTGTCTTACACTATCCAGGTGAATTTTTTTTTTTTAAAACATAATTCCATTCAAGTTCTTGTCATTAGTTTTGTCTAGAAATCTGGACATCTTTAAACAATGAATGGATCCAGGGACAAAATGTTGCTATATAGGATACTCTTGCAATATATTGGTCTACACAAATGGGTTCATTTAAACAATATGCTTAATATATACTTTCTAGAAAATGCATACATTTCTAGGGATATTTTAATGTATTATTAAAATATTATCAAGACCTGCATTATCCAAGCGAAGAAATGTATATTTGAAGTATTCTTTCCAGTGTCATGGCCTGATTTTAGTGTTTTAAGCTTTAATCTAAAATGGTTGCAGAAAGACAGAAAAAAGAATTGCTCAAAGTAACAGTGTTCAGTATCCATTAACTTCCAAATATCTTATGGGGAAAAAAAATAAACCTTGACTGTGATTTTATGTATTACCTGAAAGGTTATTTCCCTCCTTATGAAATCAGGCGTCATTGAGAAACTACTGAAGATGTAAAACTGACTATTGAAATAGTCCAGTTAAATTTCTGGATCTGTATTTATTTTTTCATTTAAGAACATTTGGAGAAGAATGTGGGTTGACTTTAGAAATATGAATCTACATACATGCTGTAGATGAATCAATATCTTTTGTGTTCTTTTTATGCTTAGAGCCGTGTGTACTTGTAAAAGATTGAAACCTTTTAGTTTGTCAGATCATTTGTTTTTTTTTCAGCCATGCTTCAAAGTTTCTTTGAGAGGACAAGCCACATTGTAAAACAGCAAAAGAAAGGTTCTTTCAAGAAAGAATATTTAAGTATAAACATTTATGATAAAAGTAAACATTTATTCTGTGAAATAGTATGGTGGTTTTTTGATAGCTGTTGTCTCTGTGGACTCTGACAATCTACAAATTCAGTTTTAATCATATTGCATTTGTCAAAACTTCAAAATGCATCTTATATGAGCTGTTCATGAGTAATTAATTATTTTTTTACAATGAAACTTTCTGGTAAGACAGAAAAGATTTACGTCTCTTTTACTAAGTAGTAAATTTGCATATGCATTCAATATTCATCCCTTAAACTTTTATTGATTCCCATTCAAGTGTGGTTGTAAATGTGAAAACTGGTTTGCTTACCTTTTCCAAACTAGATGTGGTTTTGTAAAGGTTGTGTAAGTTAAAATGTAGAAAGATTAACCTTTTTTTTTTTTACTTTTAGCCAAAAGTCTGCATTTTATATGAAGATCACTTGAATCAATGCATTTTGACAAATGACTGAATTGAAAACAGAGGAAATATTCCCTCACAGGTTTCTCCATTTCTGCCCCGCTTCCTCAGTCATCCTCGCCTAATTGCTGACTGACTACAATGAAAGGTCTTGAAAACCAGAATAACCAGTGTAACATCTTCCCATGTTTTTCCACCTATCATGAATTTTAGGCAATGGATTTGTAATACTTTAGTAGTTTTAGTATTGTCCTAGAGCACTCCAAATTCCTTCCTTCTCCCCACTCCTGTGGGTTTGAAGGGGGAGGATAAGAAGGCATGAAAACTGCTTTCCCTGCCCCTCATGGGCTTGAAGAGGGAACAGCAAAAGGCACCTTTCTCCACACATGTATTGATCTGTGTCACAGCCTGCTCTGGGAAATGGGCTGGTGATTGGCTGGGTTCTTCACACCCGGTGTAAAATGGCAAATAGACATTTTGTCTAGAAAAGTATAAACAGAAAAAAAGGGAAAAGGTGTGAGGTTCCTGCCTTGAAAGGGTTCCCACCTTCAAAGAGTTCCTATCTTGATGTAGTTCCCACCTTGAAAGAGCTCCTGCTTGGACTATCCCTGCCTTTAGATGGCTTCTGCCCTTTTACACAGCTCTTGGTTTTACATCATCTCTGCTTTGGATGGTCCCCCACTTCTGCATCATTCTGTGCACTCTTGCAGGATTGGCAAGTCCTGGGGTCCATTTGAGAGAGCTGCTGGTGGCACCCAGACCTGGCCACTCTGGGACCCTACTGCAGCCAACTTCCTGATCTCCCTCAGCCAACTTCTAGTTGTTTGGCTCTCCCTTGCCATTGCTGAGGAAGGTTGCTTCCACAAATTTCTGTCATGTGGAAGCAGTGTTTTGAGACACTTCTAAGTTTGGAGGCTTTTCTACCCACCTTCGACATTTGCCGTTTGGATTTGCAATTAGATATTGCTTGCAGTGTCAGAAGGCCACCCAGCAGAGAAATTCAGCAAGGGATCATCACTGAATACCTATCTCACTGGCACGAGTGAAGCCTGCTGTTCCCTTAATTCTCTGCTGAGCCTGACTGATAGTGGGGCAAAGCTGTGATTGTAGCTTAGCCTTTTTCATTTTCTGATTTCCTAAATCTCTAAATTTCCCCAAAATATCATTTGAAGATTTTCCTTCAAATTGAGCCTATAAATAAATCTAAACTAGTTATGTATATAGTTTGGGGCTGGGATTTTCAGGGAAATAAAATAATACTATTTTTGTAATTCCTGACTCAGCCACATTAATTCCCTGCCTTTATGACAAGTATATGTTGATTTCTACTTTCATGCTATATGTTACTCCTTCTGTAATGTAACAACTGGTTCTAATTTACCACAGTAGTTCAACAAATAGTGAATCAAACAAAAACTTAATGTAATTTCTGTTGGCATTAAAGATAAACATATAGGCATATTTACATATTTCTATCCATAGCTGAACTTTATTTTATTTTAAAATTATTTTCTTTCCAGCATTTGTTATTCCCATGTATCCTTGTTTCTGTGCATGCTGCACTTCGTTTTCTGAAATGTGCTTGTGTCTGGGGCTGGTTGTCATGCTTCTATTTTTCTCGTTGTATCATTTACAGAGTAACATTTCAAATGTTTCCAGGAATGATAGGAACATATAATCTGTACTCAGTTCTTAACCTGTACTTCAGTATTTCAAGATGGTGTCAGGAGCTTTCAAAACCAGCACTGCTTTTATTTTGTAACTGTACTTTTTTATATCTTAAAAAAAATACTGTAACTTTGTTTGAGATTCATTCTGTTAAATACTAAAGCAGTAGTAGCTGTTTTGCAATAAATACTGTGCCAATGAAGATTATATAATGTGAAGTAATTTTTTCTGTAAGCTGTCCTCTTACATGAAAAATATGAAGAGGAATGGGTATATATGATATTTTCTTTTATAAGAGCTGGATAATCGTATTTAAGTAAGGATCCTGCCAAACACCTCTCACAGGAAAGGCTTGATCAATTCAATGACTTTTGTTGTGAAGGTGCTGTCTGTGGGACTGTGCTTTGGAAAGGTGAAACAGCAATTAGTTTGTGATCTGTCACTTGGTAAAGGTCATTGCCTTCTTACAGGTCTGACCTTACAGGCATAGATGATGTGCCGCCTTGGTTCTCAGGCACAATCGGCCTTGCTGAGAAGTTGGGAGCAAGGAATAATGCAGGCAGAAGTGAGATGTTATACTAGATTTCTTTGTGGTGATATTTAGCTGAAGTAAAAGTTACTTCCTTTCCTTTCCTACACAAAGCACGTTGCTATAAGCTCTTATTTTAACTTGCTGCAATTTGTAGATGCTTTGTTTTCTCTGTGCTGATATTTTCTTTAGGTACTTCATGGTCATTTCTTGTCATTGTAGCACTGAGGTGTTCAGCCACTCTGGTGCATCTTCCTGTGGTTTGCTCCACAGAATCACAAACTCACAGAATGCTGCATCTCCCTGCCTAAGCAGATTTGCCGTGGGCAGGCCACACAAGAATATATCCAAGTGGGTTTTGAGTCTCTAGACAAAGAGACTCCACAATATGTGAGCAGCCCATTCTAGTGCTCTGTCACCTTCACAATAAAAAAGATATTCCTTGTGTTGAGGTGGAACTTCCTGTATTCTAGTTTGTGTCCATTTCCCCTTGTTTTATCACAGGATGCCACTGAAAAGAAACTGCCTCTTCTTTATACCCACCTTGAATATATTTGTATACATTTGTGCTGGTTTGAGACCAATTGGAGAGAAATTACATTATTGTCTGTGAAAATAAAACAATAATAATGTTTATCTCAGTCATTGGTTTTGCTTAGGGATATAAAAACAAGACCACAAACCAAGATAGGTCAGTCTCTGTCTGATTGTCTCCTGCTTCACTGTATCTGCTTGAACCTGCGTAACCTGAAACTAATAATTTCGTTCTTCTAACCTCTTGCCTACCTTTTGCAGCTCTCCCTGTACATAAGAAGGATACTGAGATGAGAGAGGGAGGTTGGAACGAAGGAGGAAGTAGGGGAGTTGGTTTGAAAGCCCTCTTGGGCAGGCTGGCTGCTCAGGGTAAGCTGTGTGTATCTGTGTTTCTGCATTACTTTTAACTTTTATGTTATTGTATACAGCTGTAAATATCTGTATATATTGTATATTTATATATGTGATTGTAAATTGTGTCATGATATAAATACAATTCCTTAATTTCCAGCTGGCTGAGTTTGGTGAATTCCTAACCAGCAGTGGGGTAGGGGTAGGGAGAGGGGAGAGGCAGGTAACTCCTACCCCTGTGCAGCATTAAATAGATTCCCTCTCTGTCTTCTCCAGGTTAAACATCTCAGTCTCTCCTCGTAAGACCAATGTTACAGTCCCTTAATCATCCTTTAGCCCTCCATTAAACTTTCTTTATAATTTTCCAGTCTTTCTTGAACTGAGAAGCCCAGAAATGGACTCAGTACACCAGCTGTAGACTTGCAGTGCAGAGCAGGCAGGGAGGAGAACCTCTTTCAACCTGTTAGATACACTCTATGTGCCCCAGGATATCACTGGCCTTCTTGGCCACAAGAGCACATTGCTGTCTTGTGGATAACTTATTGCCCACTGGGATTCTGAGGTACTTCTCCATGGAGCTGCTTTACAGGTTAACCCTGTACTGGTACATGGTGTTGTTCCTCCACAGGTACAGCAGTCTACACTTAGCTTGTTGAACTCCATTAGGTTCTGTAGGAATCCTATCTGGATGTAAATCACCTTGTGATTGTATCAGGAACTGAGATATGTCCCAACAAAGGATAGGATCTGTTCATCAGACAGCAGCTGCCCCAGGAGCAGGTGGTTGCAGACCCTCTGGAACGTGCAAAAAAGGCAAGATCACCAGCTACCCCGGAAAGGGCGGATTGTGGAAAAGCTTCTGGACTATGCAACAGATTCACCACCTGGCCTGATTAGCCCTGGATGTGTGTTTGGTGTATGGACAGGTAAAAGCCAAAGGAGGGCACAGAAACCCACCCAAAGCTGTATCCTTGCAAGGGCACAGGAATACACAGGAAGATTCCCTGGAGATGAGACCTGGAGGACAATGCACTAGAGTGTGGGCCAGGGGAGGATGTGATTAACTGAATAAAAGACACGGCCTATACCAACTTTTGTGAGAGGGAACATCACCATGCAACCTGAAAAGAGTATCCCAGGAACCCTCTCTCCACCAGCACCACCAACCATGCCACGCCCTGAATTTTGCCTGCTGAAAGAAGAAAATAACTCCCTGAGAAGAGAGAATTCCACTGAGAAATATTACATACTGGAGGCTGCTCAGAGAAGGGGAAAACATTATAGATGTTCTATCCCTCTCCTCTTCCAGATGAGGACAGCACAAGCTGACAAGAATTAACCTAGTGACCCCTCCTCCAAGTCAGAGGCAGCACCATTCCTCAAACATCCCCCAGCCAAAGGAAGCATCTTGAGAGAGTGGGGGGCAGCAGGTGGGTAGGTGATAATATAGTTCCTTTCCTGCTCTTCTCTCTCCATTTGTTTCTCTCTTACCTCCTCTCTCTTCCTCTGTTCTGTTTATTATATCCTTTAATAAATAACCTCACTTTTGATTAATTTCACAACATGGGAATGTATAAGAACCATTTTCTCTTCTCTGGACTGAGACAGGTTCCCTTTCATCCAGTGCTCCAATCCGTCCGGATCTCACTGAATTGCAGCACAGCTTTCTGGTGTATCAGACAATTCTCTCACTTTTGTATCTTTAGCAATCTTGCTGAGAGTACACTCTATTGCTTCATTCAAGTTGTTGATGAAGTTGTTGAACAAGACTGCACCCAGTATAGACCACTGGGGAACACTAGCGACATGCCTCCATCTGGACTCTGCACTGCTGTTCACAGCCCTCGGAGCTCTAGTGTTTAGCTATTTCTCAATCCATCTCACAGTCTGCTTTTCTTACCTACACTTTTTGAGGTTATCTACAAAGATTCTATGGGGAACAGTGTCAACCACCTACTTAAGCCAGAAAACATCCAGCTGCTTTGGTCAGAGATTGGCTGAGGTTTTAAAGAGTAAAAAAATATTAATATTCTATTCAAAATCTGATTAGTTATATCAACCAGTTTGAAAGAAGATTATCAGCTTCTTTGTGAGAAGAAACCAAGAGAGAAATGAAGGCCTATTAAGGGAAATGGACCCTCTTGTCAAGCAATTAGCACTAGCAGAACAAACTAGGTGATGTACTTTTAAAGGTGTAACTATAACTTTTGATTTGGTATCTTGGAGAGAGGTGGATTTTGCTGTTAAATACAGGGAAAGTAGACTTTGTGATAATGATAAGGGTTTTTTTGGTGGTTTGTGTTTTTTTTTGTGTTTTTGTGTTTCTTGGGTCTTTTTTTGTTCTGTTTTGTTTAGTTTTTTAAAAAATTGTATTGTGGAAAGCTGCCTTGTTGACCCATTCTCCATAAAGGAGAAGCCTTGGGATGAAGAAATATATGGAAAGGCAGTTCTTGAGAGAAGATTATTTCAGCAAATTTCAGTGTATGTTTGTGTGTGTATATGTCTGAATATTCTTTAGGAAAAGAACACTGTAAATAGAAATTCTTCTTTTAGGATTAGTCCAATGCTTGTCAATACTCAAGAATGATGCACTCTTTAACTGAAATACTGACTGAATTTCTGTGAAAGGTGGCCTAGTAGGCCATAAGAGGCAGAGCTGAGAAAACATATTGTCAAAATTATGTGCCTAGGCAAAAAGTCAAGAAAATTAACCTTGGCCTTCCTACCCATAGTCAAGCATGTTTGCAGGAGTGGGAGTTTTGTTTCCTATGGGCAAATTGGTTTGCTCGTATGTATATATTTTGTTCATTTTCACCTCTTAATTTTTTTTTTTTCCTCCATAACTTTATCATTGAGTGCTTCCTCCCATATTACACTGTCTGTGGTATAATTTACACACTGGGATACATCCTGGTTTTTTCCAATGGTGGTTTTACCCACTTATCCTTGCATAATTTAATAAGGACCCCTCAAAGCTGACTCAAATCCTTGCTGCTCCCAGCCAGTGCTTGGCAGAAGGTTTACATTTACATCACTGGTTATTTTTGATGTTCAAATGAAAACCTAATTTATTTTTATTCATTTAATTAATGTTTAAATTATTCTCCCTTACAATCCACTGTGTCAATAACATTCAACACCTAAGTACAGGTCATATTTTAAAAGCATTAAAAAAAAAACCCCAAACTTTGTGAGCTACTGACTGCAATATAAGAGTATAATATGACAATTCATGTAGACTGATTTAGTCTTGTTTTTTGTTTGTTTTTATTACAGCTGGGACATTGAAGAAAATGATGACAAGGTGCTTTTTATGATTTGACAAAGAATATGAATAGTTTATTTTTTCCTCTCTAGTGTTCATTATTCTTATATGTCGATAGTGACTTTTCATAGTCATAGTTTTGCTCACTCACTTAACTTGGACAAGACTGTCCTTGAATCTCCTTGTGTGTGGTGGAAGGTCCAAATCGTACCTAAAATACATATCCAAGACATGTCTCTGCATGTCCTAAACACCTACCTATATACCCACCTAGCCTCCACTCTCTTCTCCTTCCTGAGCTGGAAGATGAGAGAAAACAAAAACCTTGGTGCCCCTCAGTCTGCCACAGAGACATCATATTTGGTCTTGTTTTGCACCCTGTTTTGATTTTGGTAAACACAGGTCACAATGCTGAACACGTGCATCTCCCTTTTTTGGAAAAATAACCTAGTATTGGTCTATGGGTGTTTTTTACTTGTTGCTATTGGTCAAAGACGTTCACCAAAAATGCTTAAAACTTAGTCAACTTGTTTGTTTGCTGTGGATACACAGATTCATAATAAATGGAGAAAGAATGAGGAGATGTTAAATGTGCTTGTGGAGGTTTGTAGGAGTTGACACATAGGCTCTAAGTGTTGGCCATGTGGAATGTGGTGTATGGTTGTAGTGGGTTAAGCAGTTACCTGCCCCCCCCCACCTTTATAAACCCTGGCTAAAACTCAGAAAAACACACTGGAAGTTCATAAATGACGCTTTATATTTACAGCAGTGCAAATATACAAGCAAATACATACAAGATATAACAGATATTTACAGATATACACAGTAAAAAAGTAATACAGACACCACACCCCTCCCGGAGACCAAAATCACCAAGAGAGGGTAACCAAACCTCCCTACCACCTTTCCCCTCTTNTCTATATTTTGGTTATAACTTTTAAAACAACTTTTTTTTTTTTTTTCTTTCTCAGTGAAATTCGGTGAAGTGACACTGTGTTTAACTCTCTCTCAGCCAATAGTCTAACTTCTCACTCAAATTCTCCAATTAGCTCAAACCAACACAATGGTGGAGTCAGGGGCAAAATGACCTTAGAGGTTGTAAAAACTCTGATAAGAAGGTATAACAAAGAACTCACAGGTTTTAGATGTTAAGCAGATGTGTTTTGTATCAAGTAGAGATGTGTGACTATATATTTTTAGTTAAGCCATTGTGTTAGCTTTAGCTATTTGGATGGGTAAATAGCCAATAGAATAGTTACATGCTGCCTTCTTTAGATTATCTAAGCATATATAAGATGAACAAATGCATGTAACAAATTGAATTAGTTTGTATCAAACCATCTCCATGTCTCCTTGTCATGGTGACAGTTTGCTGCTGCCTTTTTTTTTTGCTTGCTACCTGTCCTGTCTCTCCCGCAAATGGCAGATGCCTCCTAAACCGAGCCAAGGGTCTGAAACTGCTTTCCCTGCCCCTGGAATCTGCTACCCATTTAAGCTCAGATGAGCCTGGATCGGTTTGGCACTGGGTGAGCATAGTAATGACCTAGCAATGAGTTGCAACATCGGAACCAGCAGTTCCTGCTGCTCCAGCCAAAGACTGACTCTTTTGCTATACAGCACCCAATCGGATTCTTGCAGTCCATAAGCCTGGGCCTTGCCTTGCCCAGGTGGTTGGCTGCTCCCATAGCTTACTGAGAGCCACGGAGGATTTGCCTCCTGTCTGTAGATCTTTTCAGACAACCTGCTTAATTTGAACTATGCAAACAGCAAACACCCCCCCTGCCCTGCACCATCACCCCGTGAAAAGGTCACCACATGGTTGTGACTATATTTTCCTTGTTTATGGCTCTGCATATGCTTGTATTTAGCCTTTAAGTGGCACTTTGTGCTGCAAGACGCTCTTTAATAGTTTAAATTTCTAAAACTTTGCTAAAATTGTTTAAATCAATTTGACTGTGTATATACATTCTGTAAAGATAATTTTACCAACTGCATAACAACATTTGTTTGTTGATTATAAATAAGTTTGATGAAAATTTCTTTATATATTTAATAAACTGTATAATAATTTAATATCAGTCTAATTACTGTTCACATTTAACCTAGATGCAAACCCCTCCATAATATCATGGCATCCTTTTCTGATGAATCTAAGGGGTTTTTTTTGTTACTGATAGTTTCAAAGAAATCTCAAATCACTGTTTCCATTCCCCTCAAAGTCATAGGATCTCATATGCATAGCAACAGCAGTGCATTGTTAACTTTCTGCAGCTGAGAAACGTCTACCATTTTATTCCTCTTTTTTTTGTCTTCTTGTTTGATCCATAATAATAAAATATTGTGTCTCATAACCAAAAGTCTCTATGTTTTCATACATCTTGTGTGAAACTTGGATTGGAGATCCTTCTGAAATATGAGTGATCTGTTGACTTATCCTTTTTTGTACTAACATCTGTTTAAAATTATGTAAGAACACTCAAGAGAGGTTTGCTTATAAGCATGTGTTTATGTCAGTCCCTTCTGTAGAGATATGAATATCTGATAATAATGTTATTTCCATGAGCTTTGAGAAACATACTTATGTCTCACTTCTAACAGATTAAGAGAAGTTATGTTAGTTCTGGTTAGATAAACAGTAATTCAGTAACAGTGATCTGGTTTCTCTGACATCAATTTGCTGACATGGTTTTACTGCTGGTGAAGCCTCTTGGAAAAGTTAATTTGTTTTAATACTGTCAGGTAGCTCGTATCTGTCATCTGTCAAATGTAATTTAAAACAGAGAGCATTTTTTTTTTTGCTTTGTTTTTAAACTTGTAGATGAGAAATAATTATGAACTTCTTAATGCTTTAAGATACATACAAATAAAGCTTAGAATAATACATTTAAAGTAGACAAAGTGTGTATATGTGAGAAGAAACAAGTTGATAACATGGTATGAATTGCAGACAAATGGCAGAAAAATATTATTTAGAGACTAAATTAATTTTTTTAGCCATAAAGCCAGGATAGAAAGGGGCTGCAAACAAAGAGGAGAAGTGGTATTAAGATGAAGTTGAAAAATGTAATGATAATAAGAGGCTGTTATTTTCTGGCACAGGAACAATTGTTATCACAATACATCAGGAGTTGCATGCAATCAGAAAACCAAGAACATTGCTGCAAACCACAAGAAAGTCATTGAAAATTGCACCCTGAATTGAGAAGTTGCCTCTGTGGAGGTAGAAATGTGGAGGCATACAAGTGGAAATATTAAACAATCATTTTCCAGGCTGCTGATTTGGAAACTGCAAGCATTTGTAGCTGAAAAAAGATAGAAATTAGTTTTTCAGCCAAGGATGGAGTAATTGTGTTTATGTATAGTAAAGTCAATGAAGTAGTAAGCAGGGATATGTACACCTTTTTGTTTTTTTTATTTTGTGTGCAGTTATAGGAATACAATGAAAGTTTAAACTGAAGGTTAAAGGGAAGGTTATGCATAGCATTGCATGTTGGAATTTGGAGAACTGCCACTTTTGTCTGAACTAAAACAATGCTGTAGGAACTTAATCTGAGAGACAAGAACAGAATTTTCTTTGCGGCAACATTTTTCCTTTTTAAACCTGCTTGTATACAACAGTTCTTTGCACACTCTGGTACATAAGAATGCAAAATAGAATTGTACTGTTTTGTTGCCATTTGGGGCTAGATGCTGGTATATGATGCATTTCTTTGATATATGTAAGAGATATAAGTAAGATGGATGTAAGAGAATATTCTTCTCTTTACAGTCTTAATGAGAGGTCATCTATATTGTTTGCAAGGTATCATTTACCTTTACTATTCATGTTTCTTCTAATGTTCTTCTAATGGTGCAACCCTTTACAGTTTGGCCTGATCAAATAATCCAGTCAAAATATTCTAGTGTAGGTGATGGCTAATTGGCCCGCTGTACAATCACACAGGAACGGTGAAGTATTGGGATAATTTCAGCATTGTTTAATTTTGTGAAAAACTTGCTTTTTGAATATTTGGGGGATGATTAAACTAAGGTAAATCTAATAGTGATTTAGGACAGAGAGCCTGAAATAGATATATATATGTGTCCATTACGTTTGAAAGGAGGATTTTAATAAGAAAAGTATCTAAATGCCAAATATAGCAAGTTTTACTTCATTTTAGGTAAAACTTGGCTTTTTTTCTTAATTTACTTAGATGAAGTAAAAACCCCTTCAAGCTAAAAATTGATACCAAAAGCACTAATTATTGAAATCTTTCAGTGTCTATTTTTTTTTATGTGCACCTGCACAAGTTTGTATGTAGCTTAATCCATTTATTTCTTTTATTTGTACTACTTGTACCTTGCAAACACATACTCTTTGTTGTTTAAAAATAGAGCTTGGCAGAAAACTACAGGTATTTTTTTCATCAAATAAATCTTTCTCCTAGAGGTAGTCACTTGCAGCTCACAAATAGTTCTTTGAGTAGCAGGTCACTGTGCAATTAAAAATAGATACTATGTTTAAGTGCCTTTCAAACCAATACAACTGCTTAGTTGTAGACATCAAGGCTTTATAATATCACTCTTTTTTAAAAAGGATTTCTTGTTTGCCTAATCATGGTTTTAAAATAGATTTCCAATGAAGAAAAACCTACTCTGAAATATCCCTTACCCCAATCCACTGAGTTTAGTGCATATCTGAGACTAGATTTGATAAAGGAGACAGTTGCTACATATTTGAGAAGCATTCTGTCCCCATTTTCTCTGGAGTTGCTTATATATCTTCTAGACAGAACAAAGATGGGAATCCAAAACTCTGCATTTTAGAAAACTTCTCAAATACTGGATCATATAATATTTTTTTGGTGGTGTATTTCTTGCTCTCTTTTTCAAATGTTTCGTGTTACATAAAATATTTGTAGCAATTCAGGGACAAGTTTGTCCGCTTATACCTGTTCCCTGTTTCACTGACAGAGAGGATATAGATGTTGCAGTTTTCCCACTATTTCATAGATGTTCATGCAATATCCAAGAGAGATGTCATGTGTTATAGCTGGGTATTTCTAATCAGGAGGCACGGAGAAAAATCTAAATTAATACCTCACATATTGTTTTTTTGTGACTGGAAGATATATATCTTTTTCCTGTGTAGCTTCTCAAGAGATTGTTTCCTTTGTTTCGATTTAAAATTTTATTTTTCTAGCTTAAAGCTTCTGTTTCTGCCATTAACGAGGAGGAAAAAGAAATAGCACTAAGGCAAAAACTTTTTTTTCTTCAATTTATCTTCAGACTTGAAGAATACTCCTGCTAATAATTTCTGGTTTCTCAGTTTTTCAGTTGCCTAATAAATTAAATTGTAAAAAGTATGGGGATTTGTAAACAATTTTGCAATGGATGCATATGGCAAATGAAGGACAATCATTGTCTATAGTGGTTGCAGCATGCTAGAATTTCGGGTAATCCCTGAATGTTCTCTGAGCACGACATCCCCAAGGCAATAAAACACAATAATATTTAACTCAGGAAGCTTAGAGTAAGCTTGGATTTTAAAAAATTAACTATACCTTCAAATAATTTACTTTGACAAGCATCATTATACCAAATGGGGCAGAATATTTAATTGTGAACTGTTAGCATTGGCATCTGGAAAACAGCATTTTAAGTTGTTGTTTTTTTTTTGTTTTTTTTTTTTTAACTTGAAGGATATCTTCTAATTGCAGAAAAAGTGCTCTCAGTGGAACATAATTGGCTGGTCAAGCATTCACTGAAACATATTCTTGCTGTTCCTGTCTCTCATCAAAACAGCCAGAATGGCTTAGTATGAGAACTGAAATACGTTTTGTTTCTGAATAGAGTTGTCAGGTAAGTATAGTAAAGTATCTGTAAAATAGTGTATTGTTTATGGTATTTTATGGCTATCTTTCTCAATAGTCTATTTATCCAATTGAGTAGTCTTCATTTTCACTTAATATATTCTTTGGACAAATGAAATTAAAATGGCTTGTTTGAGACAAACTATCCTATTGTGGTGTGGAACAGTTAGCCATTCTCAAAATTTTCAGAGCTTTCTCTGTTATGTATAATTGTATTCTGTCTTATTTCAGGAAAACTGAAAGAAATCAGTAATTTTGAACAGTTGTTCAAGCATTAATTTCTGCAATTACTAGTGTGTATTAAAGATACAGAAATAGAAGTTTGACAGTTTGCTAAAACATATAACCTAGAATATCTGAATTTTAGGTATACTTCTCCAGACATTCAAGCACAGATGATAACAGAGAGCCAACAGATTAAGGAGAGTACAGACATGTTAATTAAGAAACCCTAACAAAACCAAACCAAACTTCACAGAAACATTATCCATCCATTTGCACTTCAGTTATTACCATCCAAAAATAATTTACAGATCTTCTTGTAGGTGCTTACAAAGAGACTGTTGTGAGACAAAGCTGAGATAGAAAATGTTGTGCTAGTCATGCAGTCAGTGTAATTAGTTTAAGAATATCTTTCCCTTTGTGTACCTGAAACAGTGCTGTCAGGTCAAACTAAATAGCCACCACCAGCCAATTAGAGCTGGATGGGTCAGGAAGGTAAAGCTCTTTTCTGATGAAGCAGATTACTTTAAGTTGCTAATCCACATGTAAAATATCATTATGATAAGCCTTCTAGAGTTAAAAAATGAAGTATTTGTTTCCATGTATCTGCTAAGGATGCTATACAAAAAGCTACAGTGGATTTTTACCCCATAGTAGTTTATCTTTCTGTTTTGTGGCAAGGATAAAAAGTTTTGCTATACCTTTTCACTTCTTTCTCTGTAGTTGTTACAGAGAAATCCTATGAAATAGGCTAAAATATCTGCATGGAATCAATCCTGCTTTTGATATGTGATTTCTATTCCTGCATACTATGTTTTGAACTTTTTTTTTTTTTAATTTATAAAAAAGTTATTGTGTGTGCCCCTTTTGTTTTTGTTTATGATGGTTTTTTGCTTGC
>VWZI01011515.1:1692-21741 GCA_013396835.1 Psilopogon haemacephalus
GGAAAGTTGGGCTTCCATATTCTGGTTTATTTTTTTTTTTTTTTTTAATTACAGTAGAGATACAGTAGCTTTAACAAAATTTCTCCATGTAATGTTGAAGACCTTGGGAAAATGGCAGCACCTCAAGCCCTTCACTCACAAAACACAATATTCAAATTGGAAAAAGATTTAAATTATCTGCACTAGTATGTTCAGTTCATTTATGTGAGGCACTGAAAAATCAAATTCAGTATCATGTGATTAAGCTACATCTGTCTCAGCACAAGCAGTAACCGTATTTCTTTAAGTTCAGCAGGTGTTTCACAGAGAATCTAAAGGATTTTACACAAAATTAGCACCTATAATAAAGCACCAATGATGAAGAGACAGCTCTTTATATCACTGATATATTATAGTTTCATTCTAATAAATGTCATTGCCAAATATTTCAAAACCTAAACCAGGTTTGCTGACTGAACTGTTTTGCAAGCATATTTGCTATGGCTTATTGCAAAGATGTTCTTTTATAGACATACAGTTTAGAAATTTTATTTGACACTGCTGACTACTAAATTAACAGCTTTTCAACTTTTCCAGACTCATGCAACACAATAGAGATAAAAGGTAAAATGCATAACTTCTGCATTAATTCTTGTTGGCAGTGTAACAAGAGTCATAAAGATGTGTTAATTGAGCCTAGACTATGGGAAATAAATGATAAAATCCCCCTCCAGCCTTGATATCATCTCTTTCCCTCTCTCTCTCATTTTGTCTGTTCAGTCTGCACTAAGTGTATCATTAGGATATATGAATAAAGCCCAAGTACAGTACAGCTTGCACGAAGACGTGCCTCTCAACAAAGAAAACAAGTGTTTGCTATGCTCTGCTTCTTGTGACACTGCTTGAGAGAAAAGAAGTGGCCTTTTGAACTTTCTGGTTTCCATGTCTTGCATTTACTGCTGTGGAATTTCTTTGGGATATGATTTTTTAAACATGTAAATTAAGAGCTTCCTAACACATCAGGGTCAGGGATACATACCTGCAGACAAATCATGTTGAATTTCCAGTAGGAAGTGACTATCAGAGTTTCCAGAGAAGTCTGTAAAAGTTTCAGGACACTGAACTCAACAGTGATTTGTCTTTATTTGAAGATTTGCAATATGAGTATGTATTTTAAATAATTACTCTTTATATAGAAATAAAGAATTAGAAAAATAAAAGAAATTATATTTTGTAGAAGTATAAAGTTTCATGAAAGATAGAAGAGTATGCTTTCTATGGGTTTTATTTTTTGGTCCTTTTTTTGGGGGTGGGGTTTGCATCTATGGTTTTGTTGTTTGGTTTGGGTTTGTGTCTATGGTCTGTTTGTTTATTTGTTTTTCACTCCTAGAATCCTACTATAAAATAACAGCTTTTTAAAGTAATTTGTGGTACATTATTTGAGTAATGTCCAAAAGACTGAAGAAGGTTTGAGACTGCGGGATGGTGATAACAGAATTAGAAAAGTGAAACATTAAGTAGGATGTTTGTATTCCATCATGTGCTTGTCCAGCAAAGGCCTGAGGTGGTACTTTTAATTCTTGTAAATTCATTTTAAAACATGTCAGTTCTTTAGCTTTGAGTTTCAATTGGTATACAATTTAGCAAGCTGTCCAATCTTTTAAACAATCTATGAAGGAAAAAAAAAAAAGTAACAATTTCTCTGTGTGAAAAGTAACCTGTAAATGAACAAGGACAACAACACAAGAACAATAAAATTTTAAAAGAGGAAGGTGCAGTTTGGAACTCCAGTTTCTCATTAATATGATTCAAATACTATCTTGAATCTCATTTAGTTCATCATCATTTTGCTGTCTGAGCGGCTTGAATATAAAGACCCAGATTCAACTTATCTAGCCTCAAATATCTGAGGTGTTTAAATTAGGAAAACCATTACTTTACATTCTTCCCACAGTGACTGGAGAGAAATAAATGTTTCTCAGCTCCTATTGAGGTAGTTCACCCTTCAGAGACATGTATTTCCCTTCATTGGTTATGAGGAGAGTCTACTGTAGCTGTGCTTCTAGTTTAGGCATCTTATTTAAGTTCCCATAGCTATGTAGGACAAATCCAAACCAAACTCAATAGCAACAGCAAAATCTATGTCAGATTTCTGAAATAAAACTAATCCCAATATCTCTGTCTGTCTTTCTCCTCCTCTCATCTGGTAGCCATGCAAACTGGGAGCCTTTCCTTCAGTGTGTATTTCTCTGAAGCACTCCAGCTTGTCCGTGCAGAGAATGCTGAATACAAGGAGTGCAGCTCTAGAAATAAGATCTGTAATGCATCCCTAGACGGTAGCTCCCCCTGCAGAGAGGCTTTCTTAATTCCATGGACCACCTCTGCAATGAAACATGTCTGAGGGACAAGTGTAAGAAATCTTGTGCACATTTTACAGTGTTGCTGTGAATGGATGCCTGGAATTTACTTTCAAATGACTGAATCATACAGAATCACTTTCAGAAGAATTTATCTTCTGTGGCCCTGAATTACTACACACATAGTTCCTTGTGTACCTATTTGGCTCTCAGGGTTTCATTAAGACCCTTAAAAATTAACACGATGGAACTTTGTATTTGTTGTTGTTTTTCTTCTAGGAACAGGAATAAGCAAGGTGAAGATGAATGTAAACAAAACTAGTTGTAAACTCTATTCCCAGAATTCTCTACTTCTACACAATATTTTCAAATACTCTGTTGAAAGCAAACCCCACTTTTACATAGAGCATACATTCATAAAAAGCTAAAATAGTCTAATTAAAAAAAAAAAAAGGATGCAGTTAAGTATTTATTCTGTCATGAGATATATTCTTTCTTGCACAGTTTTTAAGACTGCAATATTTTTATTGAATCACTTTTTTAAGTAAAAAAAAAAACTATAAAAAAAATTGAAAACATATTGGAGTCATAAAAATATATAATTGCTTAGGTTGGAAAAAACCTTTCAGACCATTGAGTCCAATTGTTAACCTAAAATTATCAAGTCCTCCACTAAACTGTGCTCCCCTAAGTGTCACATCTAAATATGCTTTTAATACCTACAGCAATGCTTACTCCACTGCCTTCCTGGGAAACCTGTTTCAATCTTTGGCAACACTTTCAGTGGAGAAAGTTTTCATTATATCCAACCTTAAGATCTCCTGGAGAAGCTTCAGGCCATTTCCTCCTGTTCTATCAATTGCTGCTTGTGAAAGTAGTTCAATCCCCACCTTGTTACAACTTCACGAAGTTGTAGAAAGCAATACCATCTTCCATCAGTTACCTTTTCTCCAGACTAAATAATCCCAGTTCCCTCATTTGCTTCTCATAAGAATTGTTGTCTAAACCCACCATCAGCTTAACTGCCTTTTTTTAAACCTGCTCCAATAGAAAGTTGGACCAATCATCCCAAGGCCTTGAAGTCTCTCTTAATTGTCATCAAACTTTCTGTTGTAACTTCATCACTGACTAAATTAAAAATCAATAAATACTAATATGAGGGCTGTACCAGGGTAAGAAACTATATTTTCATATCTTTTACCCAGACCTGAGGGAGATTACAGACTTTCCTAATTAATGGCCTTGATCTGTATACCAGGCCTTCTATTCTCTTCAGAAGGGAATCTTTTATGAAAATGGCTAGTCTTTTTTTTCTTTATGGAAAAGACTGATTTAACTTTGGTTGCTAGATGAGCCATTGTCCTTGACAGTGTTTAGTTCCACTTACAGAGCTTCATACATATTATACAGGTGAGGTAGTAACAGAGGGGAAATGCCTGTAGAGGACAGGAATTAGCTGTCATTGTTCCTTGTCCTTTGCGTCACTGTGTTCCTCCAGACACAGAGGCAATAGGGAATTTCCCTTGTCATGGATCCTATCTGCTTGTTGGCCCTGCCACTGGTAAGGTAGGATGTGATTCCGGTAGTCTTGGTGACTGCATGTTCACAAAGAAGCTCTCTCTGAGAAGATGTGAAAGTTTTGGTGGATGTGTAGCTAAAAGAGGCTACAGTTTTCTGACAGGTGGATAGCATTGCTTCCTGGTCAAAATGGTAGAGCTTCAGCACCCTTCCTCTGCATCCTGCCATTCCATACCCTCTTGGACCACACTCTGCCACCCCTTGTTGCTTGCCTGGTTGTTAGTGCTCCCTAAGAACATCTTTTATAGGTATAGAGGCATATCATTACCATTGCTCTGGCCCCAGATTAGGTCCGGTCCACTGTGATGGCATGAATTACAGGTGAATGCTAGTTTCCATCATTAGAATTATTCCACTACCAGAATTCAAGGTTGTGAAAAAATAATATGTGAACTTCACATATTCCCACATATTCTCATAATGCAAAGTATCAGGTAAACATTATATAGTTACATGATTTTTGTTCTGTAAGGCTGTAGTTTGCAGTTTAGCTAAATCTTTCACCTTGTTTACAGTAACATGCTTCAGGAAACATGTCCATGATCTGTAGAGATTTTGGAAGGAAAAATTGTTGGAGAGCTTAGGAATATATCTCTGGGGTGTGCTAGCACTGTCAAGTTCTACAAAAGATGGAAATAATGCCTTCTTCCTGTTGCAACAGATAGGACAAGAAGTTGCTCATTTAAATTGTTGTAAGTGAGATACCAATTATGAGGTAAGAAACTTTCAGAATAGTAAGGCTAGTTAGAAACCAGAATACAATTTCTTAAGGAAATGGTGGGATATCCAACTTTGAAAGACTTTCAGATTTGTTTAGACAACTTTAAACTCAAAACAATAGGAGGAGTAGTATTAGATTTGGCAGCTGCTTAGGCCACAGGATCAGCCTGTCTAACACCTTGAGTGATAGGGTACAAAGGCACAAAGCTGAATATTGATAATAAGAATTTAATTTACAGCTCTTCCCAGATGTCAGTGTCCTGCAGTGATTCTCTTTCATCTTTGTAAAATAACAGTAAATAAATAAATAGAGTCCATTGGCAAGTTGTTTGAATGATTCCTGGACAATGTTCTTTGTGTTTTACTCCTGCAAATTATATGCATACATCTCATCCATAGTTCTCTCAGTTTCATGACTAAAAGGCAGCTGTCATTCAAGCTCAGCACTCTTATGTAGTTGCGTGCTATCCTGTGCTGAGCATTAGTGACTAATAACAAGAAAGGATTGTGAATAAATAAATTGGAATCTGTTTTGGAACAAAAGTGAATTAAGTTTTTGGTTTAGTGTATCATATTTATTTTCTACAAAAATTAAAAAAAAAAAAGTATAAAATTTTAGTGAATCAGGCTTACAAAACTAACAAAAACCCCACATGGAACCATTCTTTTTCTATGTTGTCACAGATACAGGCATATTCATTATTTAACAGGAAATAACGTAACCCAAACATTGAGTCATGACATTAGGATGGAGATGAAATAGTGACTATGACACCAAAGTGGAACTAGCGGTTCACTATAAACCTACTTCTGAATCACTCCTCCCACCCCTTCTCCCTAAATACGTACAGGAAATGACTTGTAAATAGCTTGCATTTACTTGAAAAGTATTTTAAAATTTTGATGCTAGGAAGGTATTTTTAATTTATTTTGCTAAACTTGAATTTAATAAAAAAAGAGAAGCCTAAGCCATGCTCCCCTTTAATGAGATGTCTTCTAATGTTTATAGAAAGAGCTTTGAAGATCAAAAATAACACTCTCATATGACAGCAGATGGATTACATCTGGAGATCTGCAAGAAAAAACAGCAACCTGGACACTTCAAGAAAATGGACAGAATCTGTATGCATTTCCTGTGGAAGAATCAATCTTTTAAAAATTCCGCAATTGCTGTCCACTGCCAAGCTCGTAAACATGGGCTTGCAGTGATATTTATTATTTCCTTGCAGCTGTGTATAATCACAGTAACTGTATTTAAGCTCTAAATTGATGCATGTTAGTGGGTTATACAAAGAAAATCAACATAAAGACAGCCCTGTCAGTCAGGCCCTCCATTTATCCTGCCTCTAACGGCAGCTAACAGTATAAGGCTTACAAGAAATACCAGTATGGAAGACATCCTGACTGAGAGCAGGACACCCACCAAACCCACTCTTACTGATGTTTTTAGATGGATAAGAGAGAGGGAAAATATAACAAAGGCCCATGAGTCAAGATAGAAGCAATTTAATAGGATGAACAGTAAAAGCAAAGGCCACGTATGCAAGAATAAACAAAGACATTATTCTCTATTTCACATAACCAGACGATGTTTGGTCATTCCCAGGAAGCAGTTGCTTCAGAGTACAGATGTCATAAACTAATGCCCCTACACTTCCTTCTTTCACTTAGCTTTTCTATCTGAGCTGATGTCAAGTGGCATTGAACACCCTTTTGGTCATTTTGGGACAGCTGTCTCAGCTATGTCCCTTCCCAAGATCTTGCCCACCACTCATCCTACTCTTTGGTGGAAAGTGCAGGAAAAACACAGCCTGCATGATCGGTTTAGCAGCAGCCAAAACATTGGACTGTTATCAACATCCAACTACTTCACTGCAAAACACAGTACTACAGAAGTTCCTCTGGGGAGAATTAATTCCAGCTCAGTCAAACCCAATACAGTCAGTCATTTAATGGCACTATAAAACAACACTCTTCTGGCCTCAAAAATTTAGACTACAGGATTTTGTTTTCTTATTGTTTGTTTGTTTGTTTGTTTGTTTTGAGAGAGGTCCTATCTTTCCATTTATTACCCTGTGAGATATTATCCCTTCATTAGTCTTCTGAAATCATAAAATGTAAACATTCATTAATTTGTTTTCACATTCATATTGTGTGAAGAAACCATCTCAGGTTTGTGGGAATTTTTGAGAATTTAATCAGAAGTGCAAAAATTTTGAAAAATAACAAGAAAAAACGTTTTCTTAATACACTGTCTCCATGTCACCAGTGGTTTTCTTTATTATTTTTTGTATACACTGGTAGTACAGTGACAACTTACTTGGCGTAGTCAATATATGCAAGCTTCACTGCCTATATAAATAGAGTTTTATTTACAGTTTATCATCCAGGCTAAAAAAAAAAATAATTCATTTTCTTTGACATTTAAAATATACTAGACACTAACCTGCCTTAAATACCACTGTAAATGTCATCCTTAAAAATAACATTACACAAAAAATTCCTCCCTATGGTCAGACAATAGAAACCCATGAGAGATCTAAGTCTTTGAAGTCTGTTAATAGCAGTCCTAAAGAGAATAAGAAAATAGATATCAAACGAGGTTTCAGGACCTAAAAATTACTTCAAAAACACAAAATATGCTCAAACATCTCAAGCAGATGTACTGTATTGAGGAGCAAACTCCTTTCTTTAATGCATGCATGCACCATTTTCAGAACAGTGCTTCAGTTTTATATTTAAATACATAGAATAATAGGTCTATCATATGTTTTACTTGTTACTGAAATCATGTTTATCTAGGTCATATGCCCACTTACAAACATCTGTTTAAACAAGGGCAACAACATGATGCACTAAAAAGGGCTTCTTAACAGAGTCTGCAACCGCATCATTAAGAATATTGGCATTGTTTTGGAAAGAAGTTATCCTGTCTCCAGCAGTGGTAGGTGCTAAGGAAGCATTTATCAGAAAGTAAATGAGAAGATGATAGAAACACACACATTCACAGAATGACAGAGACACGGACAAATAGGTATGCATATCATGATCGTTAAATTGAGACACTTCAATATGCTAACAGACAACTTGAATGAGAGGTCATATCCAAAGCCTTGTGTTTGCTTAACATTGCTACATGATCTTTAAGTACTTTTTAACAAATAATTTCAATCTCTTCCCTACTAGTTTATTCCCTTTCTTTTCTGAAGTGTATAAGTATGCAATTTTTCAGATTTCATTTTTAGGTTTATAGAATCATAAATAGAACCATAGAATAGTTTAGTTTGGAATGGACCTCAAAGATCATCTGGTTCCAATCCCCTGCCAAAGGCAAGGCCACCTCCCACTAGAACAGATTGCTCAAGATCTCATCCAATCTAGCCTTGAACACCTCTAGGGAAGGAGCATCCACAATCTCCCTGGGCAACACATTCCAGTGTCTCATCACCCTCACTGGAAAGAACTTCTTTCTAACATCTAATTTAAATCTCTCCTCCAGTTTAAATCCATTACCCCTCGTCCTGTCATTACAAGACCCAGCCTTCTTGTAGTCCCTTTTCAGATACTGAAATGCCACTACAAGGTGTCCTCAAAGCCTTCTCTTGTCCAGGCTGAAGAGCTCCAACTCTTGTAGCCTGTCCTCATTGCAGAGGTGTTCCAGCCCTCTGATCACCTTCATGGCCATCCTCTGGATTTGCTCCAACAGTTCCATGTCCTTCTTGTGCTGGGGGCTCCAGAACTGTACACAATATTCCAGGTAGGCACTCAATTTAATCAAATAAAAATCAGGGTAGTATAATAGTGAAAAATCATAGAATCAGTCAGGGTTGGAAGGGAACACAAGGATCATCCTGTTTCAACCCACCTGCTATGGGCAGGGATACTCTATGCCAGATGAGGCTGGTCAGTAGCTCTTTTCTTTTTAATCTTCCTTACAAGCATGCAGGCTACCCATTGTCTTCTACTACATTATGTACTGCACCTACAACTGTGGAGATGTGGTATTATCAAGGGATTCTAAACATTACTGAAACACAAAACATGATAATTACCATATTGCAGCTGCTCAGCTGGTATTTTCATTTGGAGCCAAGAAAATTTCCCTCTCCTCTCCTCACACACTATTTCCATCATTGTAGATTTGCAGATATAACGAAAATAGGAAAACAACAATAAAAATCCCCTGTGATTATTTTCATGAGGGGATGATACTTTTACAACTCTTCTTAAAGCTGTATTTGCTTTTATAATATGCTTTTCTTTCTCTGTGAGTGCTCCTTGGAAGAGAACACACATTTCAGGGAGTGGAGGCAGAGGTTGCAGGGGACAGAGGGAATGGAAAACAGAGAGAGTGAATCTAATAGCTTTGTGACTAGAAATCATGTTCTCAGATCCTTAAAAAATATGTTCTGTGCCCTCAAGTGCCCATAGCAGATGAGACATTCTCAGCCGGAGTACTGAGGCAGTCATTATATTTTTGCAGCAGATACCTTTTGGGAGGCATCAACAATGTCAGCAATTTCTATACTGTTCATGTCAGAAGGAAGAATTAAATTCTTCAGCTTCTGGCTGAGATGGAATTTACCTACTGTTGTTCAAGCATAGGGTGATAGCAAGGCTGCAGCTGCTTGGCTTCTTCTTAAACAAACTTTCTAACCAGACACCATGGTGCATCTTTTGCTCCGTTCCCATGGCAACACCTCTATCCTCTGGTGCCCATGGTGTCTCTAATGCTTTCGACTAGTTGAATTCCTTGGCACCTGCCTCCAGTGCCAGGTCTTGTCAAACCTTATTAGACTGAGAATCCATTTCAGCTGCACTGGTGGGAAAAGAAAGCAGACAAATTTAGTTCACCTGAGATCTCTTTCAAATCTCAGTAAAGTCAATTTCTCAAGTATTCAGCTAAAAGCTGAACTTGCCTAGGGCAAAGATGTGCACATGCACACACAAAAATACACAGAATCTCCTTCTGTCACGTGTGCTGTTTCTTCCTTGGTAGAATAAACATAGAATCATATAATCATAGAACAGGAGTTGGAAAGGTCCTTTGGAGATCACATAGTTGAAATTCCTTGCTAACAGATACACCTAGACAGGTTGCACAGGAACATATCCAGGCACATGTATGATCTTGATCTAATACAGATGATACAGATGTTCTTGCTTTCAGTTGCAAAAAGAAAAAAAAAACAAAATAAAATAAAAGTGGGGGTTTGCTGTAATGGAGGGTATTAATTAAGGCAAGATAGGATTTTTCAAAATTAATATTGTTTCTTAATGTTTATATTCAGGACTCTCTCACCACCCACCCACTAACTTTTAATAATAATTAGGTTCTGTGCAACAGTGATGAAAACATTATAAAAAAGAATAATTTGATTTAGAACAAATACCTCCAGTAATATACTATTAAACTCAATTGAACTTTAACAGAAGTTCTTGCAGTCAATGCACTGCTTGCCCACTAGATGGACTCACGAGGCTCCTTTCTGTTCAAGACAGAAGGCTAGGGTTCAATTAGATTCAATTACAGAGTTTTGCTAAAAATTTGCCAAAGAGGCTTTTAAGTATTTACTCATGAAAATTAGGTCCCAACTCATGGAGCTGGCTGCAGTTTCCAGACAACACCCAAACTCGAAGGGAGTTCTGTTGGTGTCTTCTTAGCTGTTGAGGCTTTTGATCTTCTCAAGCTCTATCAATGATGCTGGGGAAGGAGATAGACAATCTCAGACCTGGTCCTGGTTCCTCTTAGCTCCACACTCAGCAAGGAGGCTTGCAGAGGGGCAAAGAGGGTATCTTGCAGATGTGCAGTTTTGACAGGAGACTGGCAGGTGTCATGCTGCCTAAACAAGCCTATCACATAGAGGCATTTGATTCCTATTTATAGTAAACTCAAAGCAGTTTCCAGGTAGACAAGCTCAAAGCATCAGGTATTGTTTTTATGTGATAGAGCTAGCTTATAGCTTAACATAGCACAGCAGGATGCGACAGCAGTGGGGCAGTAGCAGAATCACTGCCAGAAGCAGAGAGAGCATGATAAGGCAGAAACAATGGTGGTAGCAGCAAGCACATTATCTCTACCTGCTCATCTCTTTTTGTCAATGTAGTCTGAGCCTATCTGGCCTTTGGACACAGATTAGCCAATCAGAATGACACTTTGCCAAGTTTAACCATATTAGTCGAAGTCACAGCTTATTTCTACCGTTTAAGGCAGTACATAAACAAGTGCATAAACGTGTGGGTACCCTGTGAACAAGTTTAGACAGACATGGAAGCACCAGGTCCTTTTGTCTTCCTTTCCCATGGTTTCTTCTCCCAACAACAGGAAGGGAGAGCAGGAAAGCATGTCTGGGCCTATTCTGGCCTGTTTAAGACTTCCACAATAGTTGTGTCTGAGAAAAATCATAAACAACTTTCCCCTTAGACCTTGGACATATGTAGTTATACAAGCTACCTATTCCTCTCTTACAGTGACACACAGCAAGTATGGATTCAGTTGACACATGCAGACTTACAATACAACACACTGTCTTTTCATATGCCCACTCTTCTACACTCTACATTCACTATTAGTTCCCAGAAAGTCATTATATTTGTTTAAATACAAATAAAACCTTACCAATTTAGTGAAGAAACATTTCTAACAAATATGTATGCTCAATGACTAAGAGAGATAATGCACCTGGGTATGATTACATCTCATGCTCATTATCCTCTAATCTATGTACCTGCGCAGGTGTAAGCATAAGAATATGCAGGAATGACCTGTATGTTGGTACCTGCACTGCATTTTTTATGGTCATATTGTACTGGTTTAAGGAAAACTGGAATATTTTAATGGGAGAAATTAGATCATTGGTTGTAAAAAAAAATTAAAATTCTGAAGTCTGTATCATTCATTGGTTCACTGAGAAGGATAAAAAGTCAAAATTTCAACAATTTATCCCACTCTGTGCAGTGACACTGGATCTATTTGCTTCCTCTTCACTCTGCACTAACCTCTCCACTAACTCATAACAATGTAAGGTTTGCTGGTTTTTGTCTGCCTAGGAAAGTAAAGCGAGAAAGAGAGGGTACTCTTGAGATCCTTCTAGGCAGACTTTTTTGGTCCAGGAGTGAGTCTGGATTTCTGTATTATTTCTTATTTGTATATAATTGTAAATATATCATGTATATATGTTTGTAAATTTTACTTTGTTGTAAGTATAGCTTAGTCTTACTTACCAAGCCATCTGGGGTAGTCTGGTAAAATCCAACAATGTGGGGGACAAAGTTTCTAACCCACCACAACTAGTTTGGCAATTAAGGGGATATATAGAAAAGAAAAGAGAAAAAAAAGAAAAGAAAAGAAAAGAAAAGAAAAGAAAAGAAAAGAAAAGAGAAAAAGCCAGGTTGGAAGAGACCTCCAAGATCATCCAATCCAACCTATTACCCAGCCCTGTCCAGTGGCCCTAAGTGCTCCATCCAGTCTTTTCTTGAACACTTCCAGGGATGGCAACTCCACCACCTCCCTGGGCAGCCCATTCCAATGGCAAATCTCTCTCCCTGTGAAGAACCTTTTCCTAAAGTCCAGGCTATACCTCCCCTGGCACAACTTGAGACTGTGTCCCCTTGTTCTGTTGCTGGTTGTCTGGAAGAGACCAACACCCACCTGGCTACAACCTCCCTTCAGGTAGCTGTAGACAGCAATGAAGTCACCTCTGAGCATACTCCCCTCCAGGCTAAACAACCCCAGCTAGATGGTTGCTCTGTGCCTGGCTGCTCTTCAGACACTCTGTCCCCAGCCTATAGCACTGCCTGGGTTTGTTGTGGCCAAAGTGTAGAACCCTACAGTTAGACTTGTTAAATTTCATCCCATTTGCCTCTGTCCACCCATCCAGCCTGTCCAGATCCCTCTACAGGGTCCTCCTACCATTCTAGCCTTCCCAGGCATTAACAGGATGCTGGTAGAGAGGCAGACAATCACTGACCTGATCCTGGTTCCTTTTTGATGATCTGTGTCCCTTCCAGGGCTCCTTGTCTTGGCAGAAGACTTGGCACAGAGTTTTGCAGAGGTGTAGGCAAATGGACACAATGTCACACTGACTAGGCAAGCCTATCCTTTGAAGGCACTTAAGGCCTATTCCTGGTAAACTTAAGGTACAGCAGGTTTCCAGGCAGACAAACCCAAAGTATCAGGGCTTGTTATTATGTAGTAGGGCTAGCTTATAGCTTAGCAGAGCATGGCAGGATGTAAAGGCGGAGAGCTATTGAGGCAGAGCACTGACATAAGCATATTAAGGCAGAGCTCATTGTGTTTAACTGCTCATCTCCTTTTATCAATATAGCCTGAGACTAATGGGCCCTTGTCCACAGATCGGGCAATCACAATGTCACTTAGCCAATCTTAACCACATTAGGTGAAGTCAGGGCTTGCTTTTACCTTTTTAGAACAGAACACAAACAACTGTATAAACACATGCAGGAACCGTGTAAGCAAGTTTAGAAGGAGAGAAGGAGACTAAGAGGCACCAGGGCCTTTTGTCTTCCTTTCCTGTGATTGCTTCTCCCAACAGCAGAAGAAGGGAGAGCAATAAAAACTATCAGGACAAGCCAGGACATGTTTAGGTCTATTTTGGCCTATTTTCCTTTCCATGACACAAGGTTTGCTCTACACCATATCCCTAAGCATCAAATGCAAATGACTTTTAAACGTATCAAGAGTTGGTGACTCAACTACCTCCTTGGGCAGCCCATTTCAATGCCTGACAATTCTTACCATAGAAAAAATTTCCTAATGTCCAGACTAAACTTACCCAGTCAGTTAGAGGCAGAATGACCTCTTGTTCTGCTACTAATTACCTGTGAGAAGAGAGCAGCACCAGCCTCTCCACAACATCCTTTCATGTAGCTCTAGACAGCAATGACATCTCCCCTCAGTCTCCTCTTCCTCAAACTAAACAGCCCCAACTCCAATGCAAGCCATTATGCCATTGGCTTTCTTGACCACCTGGGAACACTGCTCCCTCATATTGAATTTTTTGTCAATTACAACCTCCCAGTCTCTTCCAGCTAGACAGCTTTCCAGTGTGAAGGTTTAAGCCCCCTGGGACCCCCTGTCTTTTCCCAAGGAATGATTTCACCCTTTTCCCAGGTGACATGGTTAGACACTCCCACTTCCTGCTAGGATTTTGGGACTATAAGAGGGGGAACCCAGTCCCCCCCTTCTTCTCTCTTCTTCTTCTTCCTTCTTCTCTTCCCCTCGCGCTGCCTGGTCGAGCACCTGCTTGCTTTGTGCTGCTGGAGCACGTGTCTCCCTGCCGCCGTGTGGAAGAGCACTGTTATTTCTCTGCTGAGACTGGGACTGAGACTTTTCACAATAGGATTCCTGCATCCTGCTTTCCAAAGCCAATTGAACTTCAGCTGCCTGCAGCGGTTGTATTTTTTTTTCCTTTCCCCCCTTCTCGCTGGTCTCTGTACCCCTTTCCCTTACTCCCCATATTCCAAAGCTTGTTTCCCTTTCTCCCACCTGCTGTAAAAAATCTCTTTTCCTCCTACTTGTTGTTAAAGTTTATCCTTTTTACTTCCAAATCGTTTTGAGTCTTTTATTGGGCTTTTGGGCTCAGAGTGGGGGCAGCTAGCCTCAACCCAATACATCCAGCCACACTTCTCCAAGCCTGTAGAGCTGCTTAGGATTTTTGTGGCCTAAGAGCAGGATCTGGCATTTGGCCTTGTAATGGTTTGGATGGTACCTAGTCACTACCACAAGGATTCACTGAGACTAAATTCAGCTGGATGGAAGTTAAGGAATTAAGGTTTGTACATATACAGCCTAGCACAATTTACAAGTATACAGATCACTTTCTCATTTATTGTAATGACCTCATTCTGGGTTTACTCCCTGATTCCTAGCTTGTGAGGCTGGATGTTAAGGGAAACTGCTGATTCCAATGCTAAAGACTGAGGGAAAGTAGGTACGGAGCACTTCAGTCTTCTCCTCATCCTTAGTCGCTGTGTTTTCCTCTGCAGCCAATAAAGGATGAAGATTTCCTGTAGAAGATTTCTTATTATCCTTAGTGGTTATAACTAGTTTGAGCTCTAGCTGTGCTTTAGGTCTCCTGATTTTCTTCCTGCATAGTTTCACTACATCTTTATAGTCCTCATGAGAGGTCTGTCAACTCTTCCCAGGGCCAGAGACTATCCTTTTCTTCTTGAGGTCCAGCCAAAAGTACCTATCCAGCCAGGTCAGATGCCTTCCCTGATGACTTATTTTTCAGCACACAGGGACATCCTGAACCTGTGCCTTTAAGACTTCCCTCTTGAAATGTATTCAGCCTTCCTGGATGTCTATATGCTTCAGAGTGGCCTCCCAAGGGACTTTGTCAATCAGTCTCCTGAACAGGCCAAAGTTTGCCTTCTGGAAGTCAAGGCAACAGTTTTACTCACCCCTCTCCTTCTTTCCCCAAGGATAGAGAACTCAATCATCTCATGATAACTGTTGGTCACCAACCTTTACTTTTCCTACAAGTTCTTCCCTCTTCACAAGAAGCAGGTCCAGGAGACCCCCTTCCCTGGTTGTCTTCCTCACCAATTCTGCCAGGGAGTTATCCTCCATACTGTGATGGTAGACCTGAAGGGTCAAAATAGGCCTATATGTGTGCTGGCTTGCCCAGACATGTTTTTCTGCATTCCCTCTGTTTTGAGGAAGAGGCAATCACAGGAAAAAAAGGCAAAAGACCTGGAGCCATGGAGTCTGAACACTTTGGCTTACACAACATTTTTTTTCTCCTGCTTATTTCCATGGTAAACCAGGTGCACATGCTTGCCTTATGCTAAGCCTGTGCTAGGCCTATGTTTTCTCCCTGTATGGGAATAGCAAACCTATGGCTTCACCTAAATATGGTCATAACTTGGTTTACTGCCACTCTGGTTAAATAAGCTAATTTTGTCCAAAGATCTAATCAATCTCAGACATTAATATAAAAACAGGTAAGTAGGTAACACAATGTGTTTTTGCCATGCTTTTGTTATTATTCCATGCTTTGCCGTTGTATCGGTGTCTGTAATGCCTTATTATATATATAAACATAAACTATATTCCAGCCTGGGACAGTTTTGGGTTTTACCAGGAGCTATTTGAATCACCTTCACACAATTAGCTGCATACTACAGCCAGCGTGATATATCTGCTGAGATACATCACGAGATATCCTACCTGCATCTGCTGAGACACACAGAAGTCCAGAGAAAGTCAGGACCAGGTCAGCGGTCATCTGCATCCCTTGNCCCTGTATGGGAATAGCAAACCTATGGCTTCACCTAAATATGGTCATAACTTGGTTTACTGCCACTCTGGTTAAATAAGCTAATTTTGTCCAAAGATCTAATCAATCTCAGACATTAATATAAAAACAGGTAAGTAGGTAACACAATGTGTTTTTGCCATGCTTTNGAATTCCATTACTAACCCTGAAAGATGGGAGAAATAACATTTCTGGCTAAAAAACTTAAAGCTTCCTTTATTTACCTAGCTCCTGCCTTAAGCATAAAGGCCCTGAGTCCATCTAGTGGCCACGTGGCACTACTGACTGTAAGAAATCTCTTCTGGTCCTAATGAGTTAATTAATTAAATTGAATCTAATTATTTATGCATATTGATATTTACTACTAGTTCTAGATATCATTTACGTGATGCATTCCATGATCATTATAAAAGAACCAGTTTATTATTAAAATTAGTTGTCGGGGATGGAAAGGTTTGGATATCAAAATTAATAAATTATATTAATTTTGGAATATCATCTCGCATTAATTAATCATAACCTCTTCCATCACACTGTCATGGTTTTATCGCTGACAGAATGAAAACTCTTAAACGAATTGGAGAAAAATAACAGAATTGTATTTTAGATAGAGAGATACATGAAAAAGTTACAAAGCAGATGTGAAAGTTATAGCAACCCCATGAATTTATTCCCACCCATAACTAAATCTATAAATCCCCATGCTCCAAGTCCTCCTTCGCCCGTGCCTTTGCCATTTCTTAGGCCCCAAAACAGGCCTACCTGCTTACATATTTACCCGATACCCAAACACAGCTAGAGGGGGAGGAAAAGGAGAGCGAACTGCCCTTGATGTGAGTTTATGAGGAGACAGCAGAATTATGGGCTTGAATAACATTCTCCTCATAGTTCCTAGAGGAGTTTTGACCCCATAATTCCCAACCTGGGACATTCCACCCCTTATTCAATCCCATAATTTCTGCTCATCTAACTAGAATCATATTCTCTATAGTAAATGGTGCCATCCAAATAATCTTTCTAAGACTTTCCTCAATCTGATCTATCTCTCATATCCTGGATACAATTCTTCTTCTCATCAAATGGGACTTTTTGGATGACGTGTTATTTGAAAAAGACTTAATAAAAGACTCGTTCTCAAACAAAATCAAACTTCTCTGTGGAACACACTTGATCTTACCACCCTCCTACATCACCCAACATACATGTCCTGGACTTCCCCCATTGGGAACAAATACACTCCCTTCTTACCTTCAAAAGAAGCCAAAGTAAGCTGCATCCAGTTAGAGCCCTGCTGCCTCTCTTTGTTGCTATTACTTGGATGCCTATTCAAAAGGCTGCCAAGCCTTCAATATCAACGTATTGAACAGTGGTTTCAATACAGACCATTGAGAGACACCACTTGTAACCCATATCTATCTGGATATAAAGCCATTGACCACTACCCTTTGGATGTGATCATCTAGCCAATTCCTTATCCACTGGACAGTCCACCCATCAAATCCATATCTCTCCATATCTTAGTAAGAACAACATTGTGGAGGACTGTATCAAAGGCTTTAAGAAAGTCAAGATAGATGACATCTATTGGTCTTCCCTTGTTCACTGATGTAGTTACACTATTGTAGAAAGCCACTAACTTGGTCAGGCATGCCTTATTCTTTTCAATATTCTTCCCTGACACTAAAGAGATTGAGAAAAACAGTACCTGTGCTCCCAATCCTCCAACCATTCACTCCGGAACCCTAAAGTCCCTTTTAATGCTTTAGCACTTCTGTCTACAACCTCATCACTGCCAATCTGAATTATTGTAATAATTAGATGACCTCACCAGATCAAGGAGTTTTCTCATGAAGTTTCTTACCTGAGACTCAGGGATGAACCAAACTTCACTGGGAGGGACCAGACTTCACTGTTGGATGGATCTGGTCAGTATATGGAGCTCTCTGTTCCCACAGAAGCTAATTGCTTAGGACAATTGCTCTCCTTTATTTCTTTTTTGTACTTTTTTTTTTTTTTTCCCTTAATACTGTCAATCCTAATGTGTGGGGCTGACTCATCCCTTCCCTTGGAAGGACCCTTATTTATATGCTCCTCTATCCTTAAGCCATCAGTCTCCACAAAGTGTAGTGACATAAAATATCTGCCCAATCCTAACAAACCTTGCTGTGGAGAAGGTATGCAGGGTGTCAGACTGTCTACTGTGAAAGCCTTCAGTGCTTTCATTGGCCCAAGCAGCATGGGTTCAAATTGGCGGAGGGGAGATTTGAATGGGATGTTAGGAAGAAATTCTTCACAGTGAGGGTGGTGAGGCACTGGAACAGGTTGCCCAGGGAGGTTGTGTCTGCTCCCTCCCTGGATGTGTTCAAGGCCAGGCTGGATGAGGTCTTGAGCGACCTGATCTAGTGGGAGGTGTCCCTGCCTGTGGTGGGGGCTTGGAACTGGATGATCTTTGAGGTTTCTTCCAACCTAAACCATTCTATGATTCTATGATTCTATGACTGAGGGGCAGGGGGTACACAGGGTACTTTGCCCAGATCTGGGCTGCAGTGTGAGAGGTGAGGGAAAAACCAAGGGACTTCCAGAGAAGTAGGAGAGGGCAGGGAGCCAGAGGAATTTTTGTGGTGACTGATATTCTGCTCGTCTCCATGCCTTGGCTTGTGGTAGCAATTATGTGGCATGGCCCTGCCTTCCCACTGTTGCCTACGTGCCTACAGGGCTCTGCTGCAGGCAGCCTGTACTACTGCCAGACTGCTCTGCTTAGATTTCCTCTCAGCTGCCTGTGCCCTGGAGGAAGGCCATGTGGCTCAGCTCTCCTCCACTGCCCTTCCTGCTGCCTGTGACCTGGGGACAAGGCAGGGGGCACGATCCTGCTTCATACTACATACGGCCTAGAGAAGACCATGTGGCACAGCCCTGAGCTGCCAATGCCACCAAGAAACTTGGAACTACTCCTGTAACAACACCATGGTTTTCAAGACATGGAAATGGTGATAGAATTCTGATACGTATTTTTTGCACTGCTTTTCCCTCCTATGCTCCCTCTGCTATGGTTGTAATCTAATAAACCAAATTCATCAGTCATTTGGAGTCATTCCAAGGGAATTATTTGAACCTTAGTGCAGCCACTCTCCACCCGCTACTGACCAGGGTTGTTAAGGGGAATACTGAATTGTGACATCTACTACCTATTTTTTTCCCTATGTCATTTTTGTGTAAGTTCAGATTATCTACAGATATGATTAAATTTTTTTAATTTATTTTTTTCTGTCTGCAGTAGAAGTTACAGCAAAATCTTGATACATGCTAAAAGTGTTGCAGAAGTAAATCTGATAATTACACAGATTGCAGAACAGTAGTGGAGCCTGTTGTCAGTAGTTTCTTTGAGAACTCTCACTAATAAATGACTCAATGTCCTTTATAAAGGTTTTGCCAAAGATCAGTTTATTCAATGCAATGTCACTCAGCACAGGACAGAAATTCAATTCACAAACTTCTCTCAAATTCTCTTGCTACACTGCAAAGAACAGACTTGTGTTTGGAGGCTGACAATTGCCACTATGGCTTAAAAGTATGTTTCATCCATTAAATTTGAAGACAAAGATAACAACAGCTGCTTCTTCAAGATGCATAATAATGTGGCCCCTACACTCCTTAGAGCACTGCTAACATGAAGAAAACTTTAAGTGAGACTTTCTAATGTGAAACTTTCTTTCTTCTCAGAGTGAAAAAGTATCTCTCTGCTTTCTTTTTCACTCATAACTTTAGTGGAACTTGCATTAGTTGGATTTCAGACTTACCTAGGTAAAAGTAATTGTCAAAGAAAGCCAAGAAACTCACAGAACTGATTGACAATGTAAATAGCTTGTGCTATTTGTTTGATTCTTATGCTCTGATTGAAAGGCTTGGTTTCTCCCATTCCTGGTTTATCCTAGGACAATCCACAATTCAGCTTATCTAGTTGTACCAGTTACACGTTTTGGAGAGAGTTCTTTAGGATTACCGTACTACTACTCAATTAAATTCCTCTTAAGAATTCATAATTCACCAGTGTAACAGGAAACTTAAAATTAAGTGCAGTATTTTGTGATTGTTTCTCCTGGAAAGTTTTGAATTTTTTTTTTTTTTGGTTTCTC
>VWZI01011532.1:0-10001 GCA_013396835.1 Psilopogon haemacephalus
GGGACTGGCCACGTATCTACTCCAGAGATGCTCCAGGGATGCAGCCCTGTGGCTGCCGGGACTCAGCAGCAGTGTGACAGGCAGAGGAGAGTTGGTAGCAGAATCAAAAGCGTAAGTTGGAGGAAATCCCCCAAGTGAAAACAAAGACTTGCTAATGTCATTTCCTCCAAGCTGAACAGAAAGACATCTGTGTGGATCCAGCTTTTATGACGCAACAATTCGCCTGCAAGCAGCACAGACCCTGCTTGCTGCTTTTTGTTGGACTGCTGCTTAGAAATAGGAGAGGTGCATTTCAGCTCAACTTCATGAGATCTTCCTCTCAGTTTCCACACGTAGAGTGAAAGAAATAAAGAAGATCTCACTCTAGACCCCGAGGTCTGAAGTTCAACACACGCTCCTTGATGGATGGATAAAAGCACGTTCAGTTATTCCAGCTGTAGGTGAGCGTCTGAGCTTTAGGGCAGGGGGGAGCTGGTTACACATGGTTAAGTAGGAAAGTAGGCACCACCTGGGCATGAGCAGGTCTCTGCTGGTCATCACATAGCAGCAGCCAGGGGGTGCAGAGCCTGCTCGGGATAGACGAGCCCAACCCAAGCACCAATCCAGGCTGGGCAGTGAGCGGCTGGAGAGCAGCCCTGAGGAGAGGGACTTGGGGGTGCTGGTGGAGGAGAAGCTGAAGATGAGGCAGCAGTGTGCACTTGCAGGGCAGAAAGGCAAGCAGAGGCTGGGCTGCAGCAGGAGCAGTGTGGGCAGCAGGGCCAGGGAGGTGATTGTGCCCCTCTGCTGTGCTCTGCTGAGAGCCCACCTGGAGTAGTGCATCCAGTGCTGGAGCCCCTGGGACAAGAGGGATGTGGAGATGCTGGAGGTGTGCAGAGAAGGGCCCCGAGGATGCTCAGAGGGCTGCAGCAGCTCTGCTGTGAGCACAGCCTGAAAGAGTTGGGGCTGTGCAGGCTGGAGAAGAGGAGGCTCCCAGGTGACGTTTTTGTGGCCTTCCAGGATTGAAAGTGGGCTACAAAAGAGCTGGGGAGGGACTTTTGAGGCTATCAGGGATTAGGGGGAATGGAGCAAAGCTGGAGGTGGGGAGATTCAGACTGGATGTGAGGGGGAATTTCTTCAGCATGAGAGTGGTAAGAGTCTGGAATGGGTTGCCCAGGGTGGTGGTTGGGGCCACATCCCTGGAGGTGTTTGGAGCCAGGCTGGCAGAGGCTGTGGGTAGGGTGTCTCTGGGCATGGCAGAGGGAGTTGGAATTGGCTGATCCTTGTGGTCCCTTCCACCCCTGACTGATTTTATGATTCTAACCCACAGCCCTGGGGGTACTCGGGCACCTGAGCGCATCTTAATTTGCGCAGGTTTTAAAGCGCGTAGGCACGCCCAGAGCCTGGGGCATAGTTTGTTTCCTGCTCCTTGTGCTGTAGCTCATTTTTCCCCTTTTGCTTCACCGCCGCTTTCCCTCTCCAGCTTCTCAGCCTTCCGCACCTGCTCGGAGGAGCCTTGGGCCAGCGCTGCCGGCGCGGCCGAACGGGAGGGGTGCAGGAGCAGTAGCAGCAAGAGCGGCAGCAGCAAGAGCAGCAGCGCAGCCTTCGCCGCTTCCTTCGCCGCTTCCTGCGCCGCTACCCCGCGGGCAGCTGCGCTCGGCGGCGCGGCGGGAGGAGGAGGAGGAGGAGGAGGAGGAGGAGGAGGAAGCGCTGCCGCCGCCGCCGCCTTCCCGAGCCGGAGCGGGGCAGTGCGGTGCTTCGCTTCTTCCCTCCTTCCTTCCACCCCGCTCCGTGCTGCCTGCGCTCCTTCCACCGTACCGGCCGGGACATCCAGGTAAGGCACCACCGGGGCTGGCGACGGCTTCCAGGAGCCCGGGGGCAGTTTGCTTGGCCGCGCTGCCCGCCGGGGCTGCGCAGGGCACGGGTGGCCGAGCCAGCGGTTCTGGCTGGCTGGCGGTGGTAGCCGCTGGGGTAGCTTCTCAAGGATGTGCGGCACCGTTCCCCGAGGCAGGAGGCATCGCCCGCTCCGTCTACGAGCGTCTCAGGGGTCCCTCAGCGAGGGCGAGCGCTGAAGGGTCCCTCTTAAGTTGTGCGGTGTCAGGGGGTCGCAGCCCAGGCTGCCACGTCCAGCGCAGAGCTGGCGGTTGCTGGGCGCTTCCTTGTTCCTCTGACTCCTCTTTTTGAGTTTTTTTTTTTTTTTCGTTCTGTCTGCGTCGCTGAGGCTTGTTGCACCTCGGCGCCGTGTGTGGCTTCGGTCCCTGTCCCACACCACCGCTGCCGTTTCTGGGAGGTGACTGCGCCTGGGTAGCCTCGTCCCGGGATGCAGCTCCTGCCGTGGGTGACTACATTCGCACGGTGCTTTTCATCACGGGCAACCTTTCTATGTGCCGTGAGCTGCAACTACCCCAATTACAAACCGAATTTGTTGTTTTGTTGTTTTTTTTTTTAGCCTAGATGTGGCCATGAACTCTTTGCTTGGAGCGACAGGTGTGCTCCTTCTGTGATGAATGCCTCAGCCGAAATGCTTAGCGTTGTTTTACGGCTCAAGTAAGCGGCGCTGTAGCTTTTGTAAGGTGGCAGAAATGCGGTTAAAAAGATGTTGTTGGTTTGGGTTTTCCTTCCGAGTCTTTGCTCCTGCAGCGTTTGTTTTCATTTTTAAAGCGATGGCTTTCTGGGTCTCTCCTCTGCTCCAGCATTATAGTGACAGGAGTAGGGGGAATGGAGCAAAGCTGGAGGTGGGGAGATTGAGATTGGATTGTGAGGAGGAAGTTGTTGAGCATGAGAGTGGTGAGAGGCTGGAATGGGTTGCCCCTGCAGGGAGGTGTTTGGGGCCAGATCCCTGGAGGTGTTTTTGGCCAGGCTGGCAGAGGCTGTGGGCAGCCTGCTCTAGGGTAGGGTGTCCCTGGGCATGGCAGGGGGGTTGGAACTGGCTGATCCTTGTGGTCCCTTCCAGCCCTGACTGATTCTATTATTCTATAATTCAGACTGGCCGTCAGGAGGAAGTTGTTGAGCATGAGAGTGGTGAGAGCCTGGAATGGGTTGCCCCTGCAGGGAGGTGTTTGGGGCCAGATCCCTGGAGGTGTTTTTGGCCAGGCTGGCAGAGGCTGTGGGCAGTCTGATGTAGGGTAGGGTGTCCCTGGACACAGCAGGGAGGTTGGAACTGGCTGATCCTTGTGGTCCCTTCCAACCTTGACTGATTCTATGGCTGCAGGGTGAAATGTCACTGTTTAATGGCTCAGGATTCTGTCCAGAGGCTTGACTGGAAGATGGGGATGTTACTTATGGCTTCTATGTAAAACTTTCAGGGTGTCCTGGGCCATCACAAAGCAGCACCTGTAGAAATAGGCTCCCAGTTACACCTGAGGGAGTGCCAGGGATGATTTAGTACATGCTCCTCTTTGCTTTCACCATGTCACCTGTGCTGCCCAGACCACCTGTGCTAGGAAGGGGAAGGCACTTGAGGAGTCCTGGTCTTGTCTCACAGGTGCTCCTCTTGTAAGTGAAGAGGGAAGCAGCAGGCAGGGTGCTACTCCTAGGCTTTTGGTGTTGTTTTTTTTTTTTATGGAACTACAGAATGTGGAATGTGGCCAGACAAGGGCTATGAGGGTGATCAGAGGGCTGGAGCACCTCTCCTCTGAGGACAGGCTGAGAGAGTTGGGCTTGTTCAGCCTAGAGATAAGGCTCCAAGGAGACCTTATTGTGGCCTTCCAGTATCTTAAGGGGGCGGCAAGAAAGCTGGGGAGGGACTTCTTAGGGTGTTGGGTACTGATAGGACTGGGGGTAAAGGAACCAAGCTAGAAATGGGTAGGTTCAGGCTGGATGTTAGGAAGTTGTTCAGCATGAGGGTGGTGAGAGCCTGGAAGGCGTTGCCCAGGGAGGTGGTGGAAGCCTCATCCCTGGAGGTGTTTAAGGCCAGGCTGGATGAGGCTGCAGCAGCTCTGCTATGGGGACAGGCTGAGGGAGTTTGGGCTCTGCAGCCTGGAGAAGAGAAGGTTTCCAGGAGACCTTATAGTAGCTTTCCAGTATCTGAAGGGGATTACAGGAGGGTTGGGGAGGGACTATTGACAAAGTCTTGTAATGAGAGGATGAGGAGGAATGGGTTTAAACTGTCAGAGGGGAGATTTAAATGGGATGTTAAGAAGAAGCTCGTTGCAGTGAGGGTGGTGAGACACTGGAAAGGGTTGCCTAGGCAGGTTGTGGCTGCTCCCTCCCTGGATGTTTTCAAGGCCAGGTTGGCTGAGGCCTTGAGTGACCTGTTCTAGTGGGAGGTGTCCCTGCCCATGGCACAGGGGGGTTGGAATTGGCTGAGTTTTGAGGTCTCTTCCAACCTAAACCATTCTATGAGGGTGGTGAGACCTTGGAATGGGTTTCCCAGCTGAGGGGGTGGGAGCTTCACCCTGGCAGTTTTTAAGGTCAGGTTGGATGTGGCTCTGGGCAACTTGATCTAGTGGGAAGTGTCCCTGCCCATGAGAGGGGATTTGGAACTGGATGATCCTTGTGGTCCTTTCCAGCCCTGACAGTTCTATGGTAGAAGGAAAAAAAAAAACAAACCTGCTCTCTGTTAGTCTCGCCTCTCAGAGAATTTGTGTGTCTCTGGGTTTAATTCACATACCTCATGCATTGAGCAATTAGATCTTAACGTTGCAATCATGGTAATGAGTCCTGTGTTTAGCCTTTCAGTGAAAGGTTGCTTTGCATGTTCTGCTAAATTTCTGCATGAATATTAGGGCTGTTTCGTACCAAGTGACTTTGATGTGAATGTGGCTGCTGAAAGGGCTGGAAGCAGAGCAGTGTGGTTGTATCAGGCACCTGCTTGCTTACTCCCTCGCATTTGTTTGTGCTTTGAGATAATCTCAGAGATAGGAAAATCAAACCCAAATTTTCTTCTTTTTTTTTTTTTTTTAATGATTTAGCCCTAATTCTAGATTAAATCAAATCACATAAACACTAANTCCCTGGGCATGGCAGGGGGGTTGGAACTGGCTGATCCTTGTGGTCCCTTCCAACCCTGACTGATTCCAGGATTCTATGATCCTTGTGGTCCCTTCCAGCCCTGACTGATTCTATGATTCTAAGTTTTCATCTATCACACCTGACTTCTTTAGCCGTTTAAGGGAGCTGCACTTCCACTTTTTTTCCCCCCTCATTTTTAAGTATTAATGTAGGCTTGAAACACTTCTCTAAGTTTTTTAAAACCATTTATTGTAGGGCTGTTCAGTCTGGAGAAGAGGAGGCTCCCAGGTGACCTTCTGGTGGCCTTTCAGTATCTGAAGGGGGCCTACAAATAAGCTGGGGAGGGACTTTTGAGGCCATCAGGTAGTGCCAGGACTAGGGGGAATGGAGCAAAGCTGGTGGTGGGGAGATTCAGACTGGATGTGAGGAGGAAGTTGTTGAGCATGAGAGTGGTGAGAGCCTGGAAAGGGTTGCAAAGGGTGGTGATTTGGGCCAGATCCCTGGAGGTGTTTTTGGCCAGGCTGGCAGAGGCTGTGGGCAGCCTGCTCTAGGGTAGGGTGTCCCTGGGCATGGCAGAGGGGTTGGAACTGGATGATCCTTCAGATGATCCTTTCAGCCTGGAGAAGAGAAGGCTGCCAGGAGACCTTATAGCAACCTTCCAGTATCTGAAGGGGGCTACAGTAGGGCTGGGGAGGGACTGTTCACAAGGTCTTGTAATGACAGGACGAGGGGGAATGGGTTCAAACTGGCAGAGGGGAGATTTAAAAGGGATGTTAGGAGAAAGTTCTTCACAGTGAGGGTGGTGAGACACTGGCACAGGTTGCCCAGGGAGGTTGTTGCTGCTCCCTCCCTGGAGGTGTTCAAGGCCAGGCTGGATGAGGTCTTGAGCAACCTGTTCTAGTGGGAGGTGTCCCTGCCTATGGCACAGGTGGGTTGGAACTGGTTGAGCTTTGAGGTCTCTTCCAACCTAAACCATTCTATGATCCTTGTGGTCCCTTCTGACTGATTGATTCCCTGATTCTCTCCTCAAATCTGCCTTTGTTGTAGTTCTCAGCTGTGGGTTTGGCGATGCAATGCATCCAGGAGCCTGTCTGACTGCCTGCACAGCTGAAAAAGGGAGTAAAGTCAAATGAGGCTGACAAAAGAATGCTAGCTCCACGTTGTTTTGCCTTGCCCTGGAACAACCCCGTGCTCAGAAACACTGGGGTAGCCTGGCATCCTGTAATTATAAGTGAAAATAGCTGTCAAAGTGTTAACTTCCAGGGGATTGCTTGGCAGCATCAAGGGAAATCATCCCCTCTGCCAGAGGCAGGTGCAACCTGTTGTAGGTTTGATTCCCTCTGCTGCTCATCAATTGGCTGCAGCCTGCTCTAAGTTTCCTACACACATTTGTATCTCCCCTATGCAAAAGGCTTTCTGATTCTTGCCCAATGGCAGTCTGTGCTTCCTGCTGTCAATGTGAAGGTCGTGGTGGGGGGAAAAAAAGTGTCTTTAGCCCCTGTTAGCCAATGGGGGGTTGGGCTTGATGGTCTCCTTGGGTCACTTCCAACCCCTAACATCCTGTGAAACATTGCATCCAGTGCTGGAGCCCCTGGGACAAGAGGGATGTGGAGATGCTGGAGGTGTGCAGAGAAGGGCCCGGAGGATGCTCAGAGGGCTGCAGCAGCTCTGCTGTGAGCACAGCCTGAAAGAGTTGGGGCTGTGCAGGCTGGAGAAGAGGAGGCTCCCAGGGGACCTCCTTGTGGCCTTCCAATATCTGAAGGGGCCTACAAAAAGGCTGGGGAGGGATTTAGGAGGCTGTCAGGGACTAGGGGGGAATGGAGCAAAGCTGGAGGTGGGGAGATTCAGATTAGATGTGAGGAGGAAGTTGCTCAGCTTGAGAGTGGTGAGAGGCTGGAATGGGTTGCCCCTGCAGGGAGGTGTTTGGGGCCAGATCCCTGGAGGTGTTTTTGGCCAGGCTGGCAGAGGCTGTGGGCAGCCTGCTCTAGGGTAGGGTGTCCCTGGGCATGGCAGGGGGGTTGGAACTGGCTGATCCTTGTGGTCCCTTCCAACCCTGACTGATTCTATGATTTAAGATGTTTAAGATGTATAAGTAAAAAATAAGATGTTTTTTCTACTTTTGTTTGTTTTGTTGGGTTTGGTTTGGTTTTTTAAGTAAGCTACTACTGGTGAAATTGGGACTAGGCTCAAAAAAAAAAAAAAAAAAAGGCAGGTTTGTGCCAAAGAACCAGTTTTAACAGTCCACAATCACCCTTCTGCAGATAGAGGATAAGGAAACACCAGTATCAAGATCAAAACATGTGGAATATACATGATTTGGACAGAGTACAGTAAAGACTGGTGTGAGGAAGGGGTGAGGTGCTGGGATCTTTATATTTCAAAGACTGTAAGTGCCTCTGAAGGATGTCTGTCTCATATTTTGGGACTTCAGCAACCTGATCTGGTGTGAGGTGTCCCTGCCCATGGCAGGGGAGTTGGGACTAGATGATCCTGCATTCAGTTTTGGGCTCCCCGTTTGAAGAGGGACAGGGATTTGCTGGAGAGGGTCCAGAGGAGGACTATGAGGATGCTGAGGGGACTGCAGCACTGCCTGGGGAGGAGAGGCTGAGGGACCTGGGGCTGCTTAGTCTGGTGAAGACTGAGGGGATTTAATCAGTGTTTGTAAATCTCTGAGGGATGGTCAGGAGTGGGGACAGGCTCTGCTCACTAAGTTCCCTGGGATAGGCCAAGGAGCAATGGATGGAAGCTGCAGCACAGGAGGTTGCAGCTCAACACAAGAGGCAACTTCTTGCCTGTGTGGGTCCCAGAGCAGTGGCACAGGCTGCCCAGAGAGGTTGTGGAGTCTCCTTGTGTGGAGCCTTTGCAGACTCTGTCTGGATGTGTTGCTGTGTGCCCTGAGCTAGATTGTCTGCTCCTGCTCGGGCAGGGGACTTGGATTTGGTGATCTCTTTGTGTCCCTTCCAATCCCTGACACCCTGTGATCCTTGAGGTCCCTCCCAACCTTGACAGTTCTCTGATTGTTCTGTGGGTGCATCTCTTTGCATAGAGCTATCAGTACCCTGGCTTAAAAAGGGACAGCAATGGTCAGCCAGTAGCTGTGCCATGGAATTCAGAGTGGTGATGTTCCTGCTCATGAAGTGACCTGCTAATGCCCCAAGCTTCCTCCATTACGCAGGACGGCAGGGGAGGGCTCGTTCCAGGGGTTGCAGCCCCACAGACCTGAGTCCCACAGCAGAGAGGTCAGCCCAGCTTAATTCTCTTGGCTAGCGTTAGGCATATTGCTGCCATAATGGGGCACAGGTCTCCAGAAACCAGGGAAATTCCATCTGCATTTTAACAAGTGCTCAAACAGGTCCCAAGAGATGCATTTCTGTTAATGGAGGCTGTTAATTCTGAAAGCAAATCCCTGCTATGCTCTGCTGGCACTCAGGCAGAGGAGGACTCTGCTCTGCTCCTTCAGGAGCAGTGTGGGCAGCAGGAGCAGGGCAGTCCTTCTGCCCCTTACTTAGCACTGGTTAGGTCACACCTTGAGTGCTGTGTCCAGTTCTGGGCCCCTCAATTGAAGAGAGATGTTGAGGTGCTGGAAGGTGTCCAGAGAAGGGCAGCAAGGCTGGGGAGGGGCCTGGAGCACAGCCCCAAGAGGAGAGGCTGAGGGAGCTGGGGGTGTGCAGCCTGCAGAAGAGGAGGCTCAGGGCAGAGCTCATTGCTCTCTGCAGCTACCTGAAGGGAGGTTGTAGCCAGGTGGGGTTGGGCTCTGCTGCCAGGCACAGAACAGGTGGACACAGCATCAAGCTGTGCCAGGGGAGGTTCAGGCTGGATGTTAGGAGGAAATTGTTGGCAGAGAGAGTGATTGGCATTGGAATGGGCTGCCCAGGGAGGTGGTGGAGTCCCCGTCCCTGGAGGTGTTGAAGAGGAGGCTGCATGAGGCACTTGGTGCTATGGTTTAGTTAATGAGAAGGGTTAGCTGGCAGGTTGGACTCAATGATCCTAGAGGTCTTTTTCAACCTGCTTAATTCTGTGACTCTGGTCTAGTTTCCTAAGTGCGTATTCTAATGGGAACAGTAAAATACAATTTCTGTCTTCCAGTCCTGGGCCCTAAAGTGGGCCAACTAGGAAAGCAAGCAGCATGCAGAAGAGGGAAGCTGGTGTTTGGGTGGCCACACGTGCCCTTTGCTGTGGCAGAAGAGGAACTGAGGAGCAGAGGCTTGTGATCGGCTCCTGCCCTTACAGCTCCAGCAGATCTCTGTCATCCCCTCCCCTGGCTCAGCTGAACAGGCTCTGATTCACAGTCAGGGAGAAATGCCATGTGAGAGAACATCTTGACAAAAAAAACCAAACCCAAACAGTCAGATGACTTCTTCACGTGTAGGAATCACAGACTCATAGAATGGGTTAGGTTGGAAGGGGCCTCAGAGCTCCAACCCCCCTGTGCCATAGGCAGGGACACCTCCCCCTAGAACAGAATAGAGTAGAATAGAAGAGATTCATAGAATCATGGAATGGTTTAGGTTGGAAGGGAGCTCAAAGCTCATCTAGTTCCAACCCCCCTGTGCCATAGGCAGGGACACCTCCCCCTAGAACAGGTTCTTCATTCAGCCTGGCACTGAACACATCTGGAGAAGGTTCATAGAATGGTTTAGGTTGGAAGGGAGCTCGAAGCTCAGCCAGTTCCAACCCCCCCTTTGCCATAGGCAGGGACACCTCCCACTAGAACAGGTTGCTTATTCAACTTGGCCTTGAACGCCTCCAGGGAGGGAGCATCCTGGGCAACCTGTTCCAGTGTCTCACCACCCTCACTGTAAAGATCTTTCTCCTAACATCCAGTTTAAATCTCCCTTCTTCCAGTTTAAACCCATTCCTCCTCATCCTGTCATTACAAGACCTTGTGAACAGTCCCTCCCCAGCCCTCTTGTAGCCCCCTTCAGATAGTGGAAAGCTACTCCAAGGTCTCCTGGCAGCCTTCTCTTCTCCAGGCTGAAAATTCCCAACTCTCTCAGCCTGTCCTCACAGCAGAGCTGCTGCAGCCCTCTCAGCTGCATCTTGGTGGCCTCCTCTGCACTGGCTCCACCACT
>VWZI01011535.1:0-20519 GCA_013396835.1 Psilopogon haemacephalus
CTCTTCCAACCTAAACCATTCTATGATCCTATGATTCTATGATTAAAAACACACCAAGGGAGCAGCCACCCTTGCTCAGCAGGGCCAATCCCTGTCCAGGACTCTCCCAGACTCTTGACCAGTGACAAGTGTTGTCTCTCAGGGGTCAATGCTGGGACCAGTGCTGTTTAACATCTTTGTCAGCGATAGAGACAGCAATTGAGTGTACCCTCAGCAAGTCTGCAGGTGACACCAAGCTGTGTGGCACAGTCGACTTGCTAGAGGGCAGGGATGTGATTGAGAGAGACCTGAACAGGCTGGAGAGGTGGGCCTAGGCCAAGCTCATGAAATTCAACATGGCCAAGTGTAAGGTCCTGCACCTGGATGTGTGCAATCCCAAGGACAAATCCAGGCTGGGTGGCGAATAGCTGGAGAGCAGCCCTGAGGAAAAGGACCTGGTGGTCTGGGTTGATGAAAAGCTCAATGTGAGCTGTCAGTGTGTGTGCACATCCCAGACATCAACCATATCCTGGGCTGCATCAAGAGAAACATGGCCAGCAGGGCAAGGGAGAGGATTCTCCCCCTTTACTCCACTCATATGAGACCGCACCTGGAGTCCTGTGTGCAGTTCTGAAGTCCCCAACACAAGGTCATGGAACTGTTTTAGCAAATCCAGAGGAGGGCCACGAAGATGATCAGAGCACCTCTGCTATGAGGACAGGCTGAGAGAGTTGGGGCTCTTAAGCCTGGAGAAGAGAAGGCTTCCAGGAGACCTTATAGTAGCTTCCAGTATCTGAAAAGGGCCTACAGGAAGGCTGTGGAGGGACTATTTACAATGTCTTGTAATGACAAGGTGAGGAGTAATGGGTTTAAATTGGAAGAGGGAAGATTTAAGTGGGATGTTAGGAGGAAGTTCTTTACAGTGAGAGTGGTGAGTCACTGGCACAGGTTGCCAGGGAGGTTGTGGATTCTGCTCCCCTGGAGGTGTTCAAGGCTAGGTTGGATGAGGCATTGAGTGACGTGTAGGTGTTCCTGCCTATTGTGGGGGGTTGGAACTAGACATCTTTGAGATCCCTGTAGAGGTTTGGGTATTAGTTGGCCGAGGCAGGAATTATAAAAATACAATTACTTTTATTTTCCTGAAAACCCCGCCCCCAAACTATGTCCAGAACTAGATCAGGTTTATTTACAGGCTCTAATTCAGTCAGGAAAATCTTCAAAGGATTTTAATGGGCAAATCTAGAGATTTAGGCAAGTCAGAAAATGAAAAAGGCTAAGCTACAAACATAGCTTTCACCCACTATAAATAAGGCTGAGTAGACAATCTAAGGGAAACAGCAGACTTTACTGATGGAGGTGAGATAGGAAATCGGCAATGATCCCTTGCTGAATTTCTCTCAGGGAGCAGCCTCCTGCAAGTTATATCCAATTGTGTGGATCCACATGGCAAAATCCGATCAGCCTCCATGAGACAAAGATTCGTGGAGCGGAACTGCCTCAGCAGCACAGGGCAGGGAAGCCAAATTGCTGGCATCTTCTCCATCTTGGGGTAGCAAGCAGAAAGTTGGGCTGCACGGTGCTGTCAGAGAAGCATGGTCCAGGTGCCACTGGCAGCTCTATCAAATGGACCTAAGGACTTGCCAAGCTTGCAGAGTTGCACAGAATGGTTCATAATTGGGGGACTGTCCAAAAGTATGAATGGTGCAAAAATGGGAGCCGTGCAAAAGTAGGAGCTATCCAAAGCACGGACAGTCCAAAGACAGGAACACTGTAAAGCTGGAACTCCATAAAGTTGGGAACCCCGTGCTTTTTCCCTCACTGTATTTCTGGTTTTCTTAGACAAAGTGTCCACTTGCTATTTATACTGGATGTGAAGAATCCAGCCAACCACCAGCCAACTCCTGCACAGGATTCCACACACATCAGTATACACTTGTGGAAAAGTCACCTTCTGCTGTTCCCCCCTTCAAGCCCACAGATGGGGGGAAAACAGTTTTTTGCACTTTCTTTTTCCTCATTCAAAACTCCAGAGACAAGGTGGGGGGGAAAGAAGGAATTTGGAGTGCTACACAACCATCCCTTACAACCTAAACCATTCTATGATTCTAACTCAATGTCAGCGTCTATGTAGAATGTAGGGAATCCCTCTGGCTGTGTGGCTGTGGACAGCAGTGCACCAAGGTCTGGTCCTGAGTCTGTCTGGATCTCCAGCTCTAAAAGGCAAGGTAAGGTAAGGTAAGGTAAGGTAAGGTAAGGTAAGGTAAGGTAAGGTAAGGTAAGGTAAGGTAAGGTAAGGTAAGGTAAGGTAAGGTGACTTACAAAGACTGCAACTCAGCATTGGAAACACCTGACAAAGGCTCCCCCAGCCTGGTAATTACTTAACAAAATGTCAAACTCCACTTTGAACATACAGAATAGATCTGTCTGTGTTGTTGTGGCAGCAGAGCACCATGGTCTGCTCCTGTTCCTGTCTGGGTCTGCATCTCTACAGGGCAGAATAATATACCAAGCAAGCAGCCACCTTTGCTCAAGATGGGCAGCTCATGACCAAGGGTATCTCACTCTGGTGACTGTTTAACTCAATGGCAGTGTCCATATAGTCTGTAGAAATCTCTCCGGCTGCATGGCTGTGGACATCAAGGCACCATGGTTTCTCTGACCAGATCTCAAGCTGCAAAAGGCAGAGTAACATAACAAGGGAGCAGCCACCCTGGGTCAACATGGGCAGCTCCCTATGTTTACCAGATAAGTAGCTCTTGACGGAGAGAGCAGGCAAGAGGGAGAAAAGAAGAATGAGTTGGCTTTGCTGCCAACTTACAAGAAAGGTAGCAGAATTATGGGATTGAATAACAATGTTAAAAATTTTCTGGGTCCATTTCCTCCAGTGTCTAGTCCCAGAAGGATTTTTCACCTCTGAACAATGAGTTTTCTCCATAAACTAGTATTTGCCAGTTGGCTTCTTCCAGTTGTAACACATACAACCCATAGTTTTACATATGTAGTACATACTTTCACAGCCAAATTAGTGAGACAGTGATACTTGATGTAGTATTTTTTCAATAGAATAACATGTTCAAAACCAGCTGTTATTATGAATGAAGCAAAAGAAATATTTCCTCAGCTTTATTGCTAAACAAGAAACTTTCATAAGGAACACTTATGGTAAAGTAAAGTTTATAAGTTTTAGATTTTTTTTTTTTTGTTGTTAAAACATGCTTGAAGTTTAGGAAGCAGCTGTTAGGTTTGTGGAATGGAAATAGGAATCTAGATATAAAATCAGTTTATCAATAATGACCTTTTTTTCCCAGAAAGTAGGTTTATATGTTAGACAGTTTAACAATATTCATTTAAGTTAAAAAAAAAATAATTGTAATAACCTAGCCATCCTCTCAGTCCTTGCATGCTGCACGGCACAGGAAGATGTACATACTGTAAAGTATCACTCAACATGAAGCATAATCCCTATTTGGCACAAAAAAGCATGTATTCCACATACCATATTTTGAATATTGGATTTTGCTTTTTTTTTTTTTTACTCTCACTATCATATTGGTACATTTAAAACTAAATACAAGCAGATTTGAGCTAAAAACCTCTATATATAATTTACATATTTTTCAGATATTGTTAATGTTCAAAGGTCCCAATTACAGAAGGTCCTGTATCAACAGCTCCATCGATCACTAACTACAGACAGGATCTAGCACAGCTACTGAAATGTCACACTAACAGATTTCAGTAATTCTTTTCTTCTAATGTGTCAAAGTCATTATTTGTATTCCATGTTAGAAATTAAATGGTCAGGGAAACTTTACACTAGATCAGGTTGCTCAGATAAGCACTAATAAATCACCTCTCAGTCTTCTCCAGGCCAAACAGGCCCAGATCTCCTAGCCTCTCCTTATACGAGAGATGCTCTAGTCTCATCATTTTTGTAGCCCTCCATTGGAGTCTCTCCAGTAGATCCCTCTCTCTCTTCAACTGGGGAGCTCAGAACTAGACACAGTAGTGCAGGTGTGTCTTTACTAGTTCAGAGTAGAGGAGGGGGAGAACTTCCCTTAACCTGATGGTTACACTTAATGCACCCCAGGATACCATTGGACTTCCTGGCCAATAGAGCACATTGCTGGCTAGTGGCCAACATGTTCACCAGGACTCCCAGGTCTCTCTTCACAGAGATGCTTTCCAGCAGGTTAACCTATAACCTGTACTGATACATGAGGTTTTTCCTCCTTAGGTACAGGACCCTGTACATACCATTGTTAAACTGTCTTATTGGTGACAGTATTGCACTAGCAGAAAAAGGGCCTCCAGAAATAACTATCAGAGCCCTTATTTTAGAATTTAACTGCAAGAATACATATTAGGTTTCTAAATATCTGGAGACTAGGCTTGGCAAAGCAGTACATGAGGCCTTACTGATGTCCAGGTCAATTAGATTAATTATAATCCATGTTGCTGGAAATATACACGATGGTATATGATCTCAGTGCTGGCTTCATAGCCTTCTGTGAGTAGACCCAAAATTGTGTTTTATGACCTTTTCAAAGATGGAGACATATTCTTTCCCTGAATATCTCATATCCAGAGAATCAAGGTTTCTAAACAAAATTTGCTATCACTTATTTTCATTGGCATTATACTAGTAATCAGTTTGCATCAGAGGAAGTGGACCAGAGAGACTTTAGAACTGTAGGATTGTACAAGTTGCACTGCATAGCCAAGCACGAAACGCAGATTGCCGCTCCTCTGTCTCACTGTCAAACAATTAATATGTTCCACATTTTAATTTCTCAGTATAGTTAGGATGACAGTGTAGTGGGTTTGCAGTGACCTGCCCCCCCCACCTTTTGAAACCCCGGCTAAAACTCAGAAAAACACACTGGAAATTAATAAATGAAGCTTATATTTACAGCAGTGCAAATATACAAGCAAATAAATANATTAGTCATTTTAGTGATTTAAACTCTGAATTAGTTCAAAGGCTGAGAGACAAAGGAAAGAAGCTGCCAAAGCCAGCACGGAGCCAGAGCCGACTGACTGCGCAAGCACACTGGCTTATCTGGATGTTTTGGGAACATTCTCAAAACAATCTTCTTTCTTCTCTCTCAGTGAAACTGGGTGAAGTGACACAAAGGTTTTCAAAAGCTGGTGGAAATATGTCCTGACTTTGTAACAGCTTGTGGTCATAACTCTGAAGAATAACAGATTGTTCAGGTTTTCAGTAGTTGCCTTGCTGAGGAGAATTTCTTTGCTCCTCCACCAACATGGGAAATAAAACACTGTCCTACTTATGCTCACTGTAGAACCTAAACTTTTTTTATTTATTAAATTCTGTTGCTTATATTTCTCATCTTACTTCCCAGATAAGAATTGGAATCTAACTCATACCTTTTTCTGAGGTTCTCACATATGAATGGAGTCTAGTCAACACCACCATCTCCTCATGGCAATGCAAAACTATGAGCACAGCTAAATTTAAAAAAATCACAGATTAACTAACTTTACTGTGAGCAGAACACTACAATGTTTATTTCCCAATTAGTTGCTAGGAAGAAGTTACCAAGGGCAGCAGAGTGAGACTGGGTAGTTTAAAATACACCAAACCCACATATGAAGAATTTGGTATTAATAGATGGAAGGGTGGGAAACTGTAGAATAAATATTGAAATACACTTAAATTTGATAAAATTGTTTAGATCTTGTATTCTTTTCTATATAAATGCATGATCATCTTCTTCACAAACTTCCCACCTATCTGCACAGACACTTATAAATATCATAAAGAAAGACTGTGCTTGGACTGCATGCAGCATATTGGAGTGTCACAAGTTACCATTCTATAGACCTCCAAACTAATTAGGTAAATGTTAGAGTGCTACTACTAATGACTAGCCAAGAAACAATAACCTATTAGACACTGCGTGTTCACATAATTTCATTATTGAAACAAATTATTGTAGTAAATTCAATTTCTGAAGACTGTGTTTGAATGAAAATATTGCAGGAAAGTTGAGATTAAAGTAAAATTCACTAATATGCGGTCCTGAATTTATGTTAATGTCTTAATGATATCAAAACATTTTCAAGCATATCCTTATATATAACAAATTCAAAAGAATAAGAATTGAGTAGTTGAAGTTTGCAAATGCACTTAAACTTTCACTTCTGCTTAGGCTACTTGTGCTGGTTTGGGGCTAATTGGAATATTCTAATGAGAGAAATTAGATCATTGGTTGTAAAGGAATAATAATGATAAAAGTCTGTATCATTCATTGGTTTGCTAGAAGGAATAAAAAACCAAAATGCAAGTAATGGGTCCTTCTTCTGCTTCTTCACTGCTAAGCACTGGATCTACTCACTTTTCCTTTGCTTTGCTCTAATATTTTCCACTAACAGATAACAAGTTAGCTTTGCTGACTGTTTTGGTTTCTGTCTAGCAAGGAAGCAAGAGAGAAAGGGGCTTTGAGGCCCTTCTAGGCAGTTTCTTTATCTGTGAGGGAATTTGGATTTCTGTATTATTTCAAAATTGTATATAGTTGAAAATACTTGTAAATATACATTGTGTATATATGCTTGTACATTTAGTTTTGCTGTAAATACAGCTTTATATTACTTCCAAGCTGTCTGAGCTGGTCTTGTAAATGTCTATAGTCATCATGGTGGGCGAGTTCCTAACCCACCACACTACTTGATGCAGTTTCGGCAAGGACACAAATGATCAAATGTCGGTGAGAAAGCTCAATGTGAAAGGAAAACTTTAACAGCTGTCAGGAAGATACAAACTTCCACTACATTGCTTATTAGGGAACCAAGTATACAATTATTGTATGTTTTAGGAACAGATTATTGTGAAAATATTTTTCGCCAGATTACCTGCATCACAGAATAACCTGCAAGGGGATTTGAAATTAAAAAAACAAACAACCAAAAAAATCATACAGGTACTGTACAAATTCTGAAATGAGAGTTAGTAGGTCCTGCAAGTTGCAGTAGAATCATAGAATGGTTTAGGTTGCAAGAGACCTCAAAGATCATCCAGTTCCAACCCCCCGCCATAGGCAGGGACACCTCCCACTAGATCAAGTCGCTCAAGACCTCATTCAGCCTGGCCTTGAACACATCCAGGGAGGGAGCAGACACAACCTCCCAGGGCAACCTGTTCCAGTGCCTCGCCACCCTCACTGTGAAGAATTTCTTCCTAACATCCCATTCAAATCTCCCCTCCGCCAATTTGAACCCATTCCCCCTCGTCCTGTCATTACAAGACCTTGTGAACAGTCCCTCCCCAGCCCTCCTGTAGGCCCCCCTCAGATACTGGTAGGCTGCTATAAGGTCTCCTGGAAGCCTTCTCTTTTCCAGGCTGAAAAGCCCCAATTCTCTCAGCCTGTCCTCATAGCAGAGGTGCTCCAGCCCTCTGATCATCTTTGTGGCCCTCCTCTGGACTCTCTCCAGCAGCTCCATGTCCTTCCTGTGCTGGGGGCTCCAGAACTGCACACAGTACTCCAGGTGGGGTCTGACAAGAGCAGAGTAAAGGGGGAGAATCACCTCCCTTGCCCTGCTGGTAATGCCTCTCTTAATGCAGCCCAGGACACGGTTGGCTGTCTGAGCCGCGTGTGCACACTGCAGGCTCATGTTGAGCTTCTCATCCACCCAGACCCCCAGGTCCTTTTCCTCAGAGCTGCTCTCCAGCCACTCACCACCCAGCCTGTATTTGTGCTTGGGATTGCAGCGACCCAGGTGCAGGACCTTACACTTGGCCTTGTTAAATTTCATGAGGTTAGCCTGGGCCCACCTCTCCAGCCTGTCCAGGTCCCTCTGGATGGCATCCCTGCCCTCCAGCAAGTCAACTGTGCCACACAGCTTGGTGTCATCTGCAAACTTGCTGAGGGTGCACTCGATTCCTCTGTCCATGTCACTGACAAAGATGTTAAACAGCACTGGTCCCAGCACTGACCCCTGAGGGACGCCACTTGTCACTGGTCTCCAGGTGGACATTGTGCCCTTGATCACCACTCTCTGCGTGCGACCATCCAGCCAATTCCTTATCCAGCGAGTTGTCCACCCATCAAGTCCATGTTTTTCCAGCTTGGTGACCAGGGTGTCATGTGGGACAGAGTCAAAGGCCTTACTCAGGTCCAGGTAGATGACATCAGTTGCCCTTCCCTTGTCCACTGCTGCTGTGACTTTATCATAGAAAGCCACCAAATTTGTTAGGCATGATTTGCCCTTGGTGAAGCCATGCTGGTTATCATCAGGCACCTCTGCTTTGTTTTCCATCTGCCTTAGCAGAGCCTTGAGTAGGATCTGCTCCATGATCTTGCCAGGCACAGAGGTGAGGCTGACTGGTCTGTAGTTCCCAGGGTCGTCCTTTTTTCCCTTCTTGAAGATAGGTGTCATATTTGCCCTTTTCCAGTCAGCAGGAACTTCACCAGTCTGCCATGACCTTTCAAATACAATGGACAATGGTTTGGCAACTTCATCTGCCAGTTCCCTCAGGACCCGTGGGTGGATCTCATCAGGCCCCAGGGACTTGTGCACATTCAGGTTCTTTAGGTGCTCATGAACATGATCTTCAATTACAGTGGACAGGTCTTCACTTCCCCAGACCCAGAAACTATGTCTCTGAAGTTGCCATTTAAAGAACTTCTTTACAGTGTCATGCACATAGTTTTATTTGAGCAGAAGAATAAATCAGCACAGTACCATGTTTTCTCTAATATGCAGGGAGGTGGTTCTCCCCCTTTGCTCTCAGCAGACTCCACCTGGAGTACCGTATGCAGTTCTGGAGTCCCCAACACAAAAAGGACATGGAACTGTTGAAGTGAGTCCAGAGGAGGGCCACAAAGATGATCAGAGGGCTGGAGCACCTCTGTTATGAGGACAGGCTACAAAAGTCGAGGCTTTTCAGCCTAGAGAAGAGAAGGCTTCCAGGAGACCTTACAGTAGCCTTCCAGTAGCTGAAGGGGGCCTACAAGAGGGCTGGGGAGGACTATTCACAAGGTCTTGTAATGACTGGACAAAGGGTAATGGGTTTAAACTGGAAGAGGGGAGATTCAAATGGGATGTTAGGAAGAAATTCTTCACAGTGAGGGTGGTGAGACACTGGAACAGGTTGCCCAGGGATGTTGTGGATGCTCCCTCCTTGGAGGTGTTCAGGGCCAGGCTGGATGAGGCCTTGGGTGACCTGTTCTAGTGGGAGGTGTCCCTGCCCATGGCAGGGGCTTGGAACTGGATGATCTTTGAGTTCTCTTCCAACTGAAAGCATTCTATGATTCTATGCAGTGTTAGAGCACTGTTCTTGGAACCAGTAAGTAGGGCAAAGCTTAAGTCTTTCCTCAGGTGCTCTAAAGAAAAGAGAGCAATTAAAGACACTTTAGGCAGAAGTAACACTGCATGAAAACCTTTGTTGAAACAGTTGGAATTTTGCACTCACAATATTTTCTTTCACAAAATTATTTTCAGAACATTACATAGGTATTTATAATTTTTACAGAATGCTGAGACCTATCAGTTTGTTTTAGTGTGTCTACTGTGCTAGTTCATTGTTTAGAATTGTCTTCAGACAGTAGTCTGAAATTGAGTTTGAAATGTTATAATTTGTTTCAGATATTTTCCACAAATAGAAATAAGAGTGATTTTAAGGATAACTTTTGATTTTAAGGACTAAAAATGGTACTTTCAAGATCATTTCACTGCCAAATGCGGGCCAAAACCCTGGAATAGGTTGCCGGGGGGGTGTTTGGGGCCACTTCCCTGGAGCTGTTTAAGGCCAGGCTGGATGAGACTCTGTCCATCCTAATCTAGGGTAAGGTGTCCCTGCCCATGGCAGGGGAGTTGGAACTTGGTGATCCTTGTGGTCCCTTTCAACCCTGACTGAGCCTATGATTCTGTGGAACAATTAATCGTCCAGTTTTCCAGAGCACACTCATTTATTCCTTGCCAGCACACCTGTCCTAGGGCACTCCAAATTCCCTCCTTCTTCTCCCACCTGCGGGTTTGAATGGTGAGAAGAAAATAAATTACTAATACTGCACTTTGAGTCTGCCATTATCATCACAAATCCAGATTTGTTACTTCATCTGTTATTTAATTTCTTTTATTGGTATTGCAGCAACCATGACAGTACTCATGCACTATCTTTAGCGCCCAAATGTGAATTTAAAATAATGCAAAGCAGCATGAACTCATGTTCATACTTAACTGCTTTTCCAAGATACTAGTTTTTCAGTACAGGAAGACAGAAAATAGGAGTAGAATTCTTTGAAATTTAACCAAAAATGGCATGCAAAGGATTAAGTTTTGCAGCATGTTTGAGAGATTATTAAAGTAGGTAAATCAAGGAAGGAAGACATTTTCCATGAGGACACTGTAATAGAGCTCCTAGTAGGAGTGGATGCACAAAATCCCTGTCTACACAGCTCCACTGAAGCCAAAGTAAGAGTTAATAATTTATAACTTTCTGCCTGTACTGCTCAGATAAAGCTAGATTGTCCTTTGCACTGTAGGTCTGTTATTTAATTACACTTCCCCAGTAAGGAATCTTTTCACCCCAGTCAGAACAACTTTCAGTGTCTTTCTGACTCTTTCACCAAAAAATACTCAACATTGCAACCCACCATACTGAAACTAAGCCTTGTAACATAACTGCAAATAGCCTCTGCAGGCATTCTCAGAAATGCATTTTGTTGAATATCTACTGTTTCATTTAGATGCCTGTGTAGTATGCAGTCACATGTCAGCTGTGCTTAGCATCACACGGATGTACCAAGAAGATAGTCACAACATTTCTTGAAGGCTGCCTGATGACAGCGTGGTCTCTCTCTCTCTTTTTTTTTTTTTCCTTGAATATGATACAACAGCTGAAGAAAGTGGAAGAAAACCACAGAAAATAAGAACTCACATGAATAGTTGATGCACCAGCTGACAACACATTATGTGCACAGTGAGTTTCTGAAATAATGAAAATAGTTGTCTTCAACACAAGTAGGCTGTTCTGTAGAAAGCCTTTATAATGAACTGTGCCATTATCTTCAGCAAACTTGAGAAACTGCTCTGAGAACATTACACTGTCAACACATAGATCTCTCCTTTGGCTGTCAGTATACAACAGATAGCATTATTAATGTTAACATTGCTATAGCAGTTTCAGAGACCTAATCAAGTATCAAGGTTGACTCATATAGAAAGATGCAACATATTAAGAATATTTTCTACAAATACCTAACCAAAGGCCAGAGACAAATACAGATAATGAGAGAAGCTTGGATGTTTAGTGCAACTGAACAGGCCATCATCAGTATTCACAGCAAAATGAATACTGGACTCTATATAACAACATTAAATTAGTTTAACAGATAGCAAGTCTTGAAGGCTATATAAGTAAGAAGAATACTTGAACTTGATATGACAGAGAACAAAAAGTGTTGTCCGAATGAAGCCACATGCATGATTAAAAGAATAGGCTAAGGAAATGTTATTGAGAGAAAAACCGCATCCTTCCTCTTCTCATGGAAAAGGCCATACATTGAAGATGTTGTGTAACAACATCAAGAAAGACCAGAGAAGTAAGAAGGGGTCTGAGTTGAATGGTTTGCCCAGTTACCAGCCTGAATAACACACCATGGTAATACAGGGACAGAGAAAAAGGTGGCATAAGAGATTAATGTTGGTTTATTCCAGCAGAATTAACAACTAAACAAACAAAAAGAGGAAGCGTACTTAACCAGCTACTATATTTTCATTTGGACACTAGATAGAGGTCCACAATAAAGAATTTTCCATTTAAAACAATAGCTGAATCTATGTTTGAGGATCTGACCACACAGAAACTGCTTCTCAACCTCACTAAATCTTCCTTCTACCACTTCTCAGAAATTAAAAGCTAATTTTAGCTAGTTCAGCAATTCCCATGTGTGAAGCCTAACAGGTCCAGCAGATACCAAACACAAAAGTCTGATACTGGATTTTCTGAATTTCACATAAATACGAGCAGCTGCCAGAATTGGATCTGTGTTCAACAGAAGGGATTAAGATACAGTTTGAAAATGAGTCATCAGGATCCAAAGCTGACTAATCCTTGTGTTTAGTCTGATAGTTAGTTAGGTATGTCATGGCAGCATGGTAGCACTTCTCTTCTGGAGGGCCTTCCCACTACAGGTTGTTGTACTTCTCAAAGCACAGATGAAAAGCTGAAGTTGTCTTGTCCCAGAAGATTTGTCTCCCACACTCTTTGTAGGAATAACAACAAAAAGCACAACCAAAATCTTGACAGAAATACAACAAATGAAAGAACATGACCCTACAGCTTTCATTTCCCAGCACAGAACACTTGCTATTTTTTATTTTTAAAACTTTTCTAGAGAAAGGAGAACGGACACACTTGACAACTAAAACCACAGTAGTCATACAAAGCATCAGGTGGAAAGACGTCTTACACTTTTCTTTACACAGGGGCCCTCTTGTGACCTGTCGCAATGGAAGGGACAAAAACCTGAGTTTCAGACAAGAATGTGGCAACTGATTTCAGCAAGAAGAGAGTTTTCATTGGGACTGTCATCTTGATAACTTGTTCAAATTAATCTCTTTCCTGTCATGCTAAATTGAGCCTATTTTAGATTTGTTTGGGATTTATTAAGATACCTCAAAATATCCTTATTTGATCCCAGCTTCATAGCACTAATTTGGCTAGCATATTGTGTAATGCTTCAAGCTCTTAACAAAAGAGTATCATGCTCAGAATGGATGTCTGTAGTCTTATGCCCAGTCATGACTCTGCTCGCTGCCTACAATAAATGCTAAAAGGTGAAAATTATAAAAACAAAAAGGAAGTGTAAAGTCTCACTAGAACTGAAACACACTGTCTACAAGACAATATGGGTCCATTGCTTTCTTTTATTCCATTAAACTTATTGCAATGTCCACTTACTCCATTTGAAGCCAACAAACAGCATGAGCAAAAGAACTGCAAGACCAGTCCTTCATTTAGAGAAACTGCTGCCTTTCTGCCTGTGCTGCCTACAATTTCTCAGTGTTTTTCCCACTAATAACGGGGGCGAGGGGGGCCGTGTGGCGGCTGTGCCTCATATCTAGAGGTATTCCTTAGTCAGCCTGAATGGGCAGCCAAAATCCAGGTCCTGCACCTGCATCCGTCTGGCTTGGAGAAGACCATGAGGCAGCTGGCTGCTTTTTCATACACCACGAAGGGGACGACAAACAGGAGAGCTCAGTACGCTACAGTTCGCGGCTGCAAGCCAGACATCCTTTCCAGCACAAAAACCGGGCGCCCACTTCTGGCTAAGCCGGCTGCAGAGATTCCTTTGGCCCAGAGGAGGACATCCCCAGGAGGCAGGGCACCCATCTCTCGTCATCAAGGCCTGTGAAGTGCTACCTTTAAATAGGAGGCACTCCTGCACTGAGACAGGCTCCAGGGTAGCTTGGAGAACCCGAGGAGACTCCGCCGCCACCTCCAACGAAGACATCTCGATCTCATCGGGAGGGCGGGGAGGNCACGCTGTCATAAGTCCGCGCCGCGTAGCCGTCGGGTCGGAGGGAAGCGGCAAGCGGCCGCAGGCAGGTGGGTTGCCGCAGTCCTGGACCTTGCCGCTAGCGTTGGCTGACGCGCGGGTCCCCTGCCCTGCTAACGCTAGGTGGTGCTGACCGCCGGGCTGGGCCCGTAGAACCTGAACGGCGGCTGCTGGGGCCTCCCCGGGCCTGACGGGGCAAGCACAGGCGTTCCGGACCTTGTAGTGGGTTGAATCTCAGCCCTCCGCCGGCACCGCGCCCGAGAAGGTTATTCTAGAGGACAGAAGGCGGGCGGAAGGAGGCGAGGTGGTGGGGCCCTGGGTGGATTAGAGCGGGCGCCGCTGGCAGAGCCCTGGGCAGTCGACAGTGGCGAGCCTTGCGCTCCTTGCTTTGAGTCCTCTCTGTCTGTAGGGGGCATTACTGATTCAGAAAACAACAGAAGAAATTAGGCATTCTCCTGGGCAATTTAGGCTCTGCCCCAGCTCTTGAGGAGGAATGGGTCATTTAAAATTAAAAGTTTTCAGATGTTTAAAACAGGCTTTTAAAACTGTTTCGCTGTGTGTTAATGGTCCATTGTGTATTGAGAAATGTCCTCATGGCCACTCCTACAGAATGCGTTTTTAATTGTCTGAAATTTGGAGTATGGGCCTAGAATGGATACTTCTGGAGGTATCACTAAACAAAATTTCTTGCACGTTAGGATAGAATTATGTTTTCAGTGTTTCCTGGGGTGCAGTACTATAGGCTTGTGACGATTACTCCTGGTCACCTAGGTTTGAAGGAGAAAATGTATAGAAATTTGTATTGATTTATTTTCTTCAAAGAAAAAAGCTGTATTAATGGTGATGTTTCTGAGTTTCGAGTTAATATTAAGACTTGATTTTTCCTGTAAGACTCATACAGTGTGCGAAAAGAAGTGCAAACTTTTCCTTTATTTTGCAAGCATCCTTGGAAAGAGGGGAGTAAAGTCTTGTGGAGATCCCATCAACTACAGGATTGGGTGTCCCTATTGATTCATGCTCCTTGGTCTCTTGCCATGGCACCATATTTTATTCAGTATTTCCCTGGCTGGTAATTTAATCAAACTCACAACATCAGACCGCCAGTGAATTTTCATTCCCTGATGACCATAGGTGGTTTTGAATGAAAGGCAACATAGGAAGGCCTTTTTAAACAACCGCTGACCTGAGCTATCAGGACATATTTCTTATACTTGCATCTGCTTGCTCTCCCTGTTCTCTGTCATAATAGAATCAGGATTAAATGGAGGAGTCAGTTTAATAGACATTTACAGATTTAAAGACAAATAGCTAGAAGAGGTCTAGGACATTTTCACTGTAAAGTTTTTCATGTTCTGATGTTTTCTTGTACTTTGCAGAAAGAGATGTGATTTATCCAGACAATCTCCGTCTTCTGCCAAACTCAGGTTAGAGTCCCAAAATCAGTTATATAAATGTAAAGAGTATACAGGCAATTCACAGGATCACAGGATGTTGGGGTTTGGAAGGGACCCAAAGGGATCATTGAGTCCAACCACCCTGCCAAAGCAGGACCATACAATCTAGCTCAGGTCACACAGGAACACACCCAGATGGGCCTTGAAAGTCTCCAGGGAAGGAGACTCCACAGCCTGTCTGGGGAGCCTGTTCCAGTGCTCTTTGATCCCAATTGTCTGCAACTTCATCCTCATATGTATACAAATCCATGGAAAACAGGACATAATCCTGTCCAAACATCTTGGTAATTATGTGTATAAAACATTCAGAAACACAATGTATTGGTGACTTGAAGCTGAGATTATTTAAGAGTACTATTTATATGTGTGTCTTTTCATGATTGGTGGTAAGATAAGGTTTATGCAGATAATTATTGTGTCTGAATAATGGCTGGTTTTAGTGTCACATTTTATTTTTCCAATAGATGAGAATTTATTAAGTGATTAAAATCCCGTTGACAGGACATGAGTCTGATTTGGCTTTGCACATTACAGCATGGGCCAAATCCAGACTCATAATCATTATTTGTTAAATCATTATAATATAGGGGAAGATTTATGCATTAATTTTGTTACTCAAGCAGGTTTTGTGATTATTTGGGGGCAGCCAAAGGAGAGCTCCAGAATAATCACATTGAAACACTTTATGTGTGCTTTTGACATTTTAGCTTCTTTATAACAAAACCCAGGTATGATACAGAGTTCCAGAAAATCTGCTTAGCTTAGTGCAGTCCAGCCCACTGGGCTCTGGGAGCCCGCTTTTTCATGTGGTGGTAGTGTGCATGCTCTAAACACCTGTGTGGCCCTGGGATGCTATTCAGATAAATAGAGCTGCTTTGATAGATTTGCTTGATGAGTGATTGGATGTACTGTAAAACTTCCACAAACGGCTAAGAAAGATACTATGATAGCTTATTTCTTCTTGTGAGATCTTGGAGCTTTGGTAATGATACTGTCTTTTTTACTCCTCTTCAGTTATCTTTTGCCAGAAGTTGTCCATTTACTCAAATTTACCAGAAAGTGTGGGTATCAAAAAAGGAGGTATAAGGTATATGTATATATATAGTGGGGGTATGAAACAAAACAATCTGGGGCCATTTCCCATTGTGTTTTTGTGGTTTGGGGTTTTTTTCTTTGTTTTGGGTTTTGTTTTGTTTTTGTTTTTTTTTTTTTTAAGGCACAAAATTTGGCTTGCTAGGTTGGCAACAAAAGCATTAATTTAAAAACTTGCCAGAATGTAAACAATTTGCTTAGAACTTTTTATTGCACATGTGAGCAGGCCAAGGCTGCTTTTTTTTAATGCCAAAAGCACTACCATTCTGGGCACCCATTTCATGTAGATGTAAAAATTTCAAAGTATGACCAAGACTATTTTGCCAAAAGGTTCAAAGCTTGATTTTGTATTTATTCTGTAAAGTCCCAGGCAATTAGAGTTCCACATGGCTAGGTAAAACAGCTGCAGTAGTGGTGTGTGCTGTGCCAGTCACCTGCAACTTTGCAGGTGAACAGCAGGTGAACTCTTCCATCGCTGCAGCTGATTGTTAGTGAGCCTGACATGTACAGACAAAGAACCTGTTCTATTCCAAACTAAACAGAAAGCTCAAAGCATGTTCATTATAGAATACTTTGTTTTAGACAGCTTTAGTTTTATGTGATATAACAAAAAAAAAAAGAAAGCCAACTTGCCTAGCATACGAAATTTTATAATGCAGGATATAATTTTCAAAGGGTAATACATTTTTATTGTATTTGTTGTATTTACGCTTCTTCAGGAAACATGGCAAGTTGTCCTTGACAGAGTCCTCTGGAAAAAAAGTGTCTATGACAGTGCAGTAAGGCTGGTGGAGCAGTGTCTTGTCACACATTTGGTTATTGCTTAGAAATACACAGCAGTTAAGTAGCTTTAAGTTTAGAGACCACTGCAGTGTTTGTTCTTCTTTAACAGTTACGATGGGTAAACTGCCTGCCTTAAACCAAAAGTAAGTAATGCTAGTACTGACAGATTTTGGTGAATACACTCTTGTTTCCTGAATGTCCTGAAATGTGCCTATGATATATTTGGTCATACTTAAGTTGTTTAACCTTATGTGTTTGTAGTTACCTGTAGGTGGAACTACAGGTAAGTTATGCCTGAGCAGAAGCAGTTGGGCTTTATGTAGAAGGGACTTTGTTCCCCCTGTAGGTTCTCGATGTTGTATCATGTCAGCCAATAGACTCCATGCTTGCTCCATTTTGTTTCTTTTTTTGCCTTCCTTTTTTACCTTCCAATCTTAAAATGCCTGATAAAGGCTCCATTAAGACAGAAGACTGGAACAAGCACTGACTGTTGCTATTAGTGTTATTATGCATAGATGGCTTCAAAAGTTCAGTATGGCACACTTCAACAACATTAAATTGACTTAAACTCTTCCAAAGAAATCACAAACCCATCAATATCTTTCATAATGTTGCAGGAAGGACTCAGGGCAATCTGCATGCTTTTAGTATAAACAAGCTAAATCATCTTGGTTAGTATTTTGAATCCTGTTGTTTGTGAACAAATGGCAAGCTTAGGTAGAGACCTGCAAGCCTTTATAAACAAAACACTTTATGTAGAATAGATATGCTTCAGATTAAAACCTGCCCAGCAAGGCATTTGAAAGCATCCAGCTTGACAGGACCAAATCTACTCTCTGCATAAGGCCAAGTATGCTGAGGCCACTGTTTGACACGTCTTCACATTATTCTAGATTGCTCTACAAACAATCTCCTTCTCCAAAACAGGAAACTCATTTCAGATAATTCAGGATCTTAGGGGCTGCTATATTTGAAGTGAGTAAAACTGGTGAGTGCTTTCTTCCAGGACAAGCCTTCCAAAGACAAATACAGCATTCTTCAATTCTCCTTTAGATATTTTAGTGTCTGTAGGAAAATTCCCTTATATGGTGCATCTAGACAGGGCCAGAGTCCCCTGCAAACAGATAAAACTGTTTGCAGTGTCTTTGTGTCAAAGGGTACTTTGAAATATGTTCACTCAGTCCTATCTTTGCAGTGGGTTTTGAATGCTGTATGATTTCATGACAGTTCCAAACCCACGCTCCCTATTCCCATAAAAGAAGTCAAGATCTAAGCTGCAGCTTTTTACTTACTGCAGAAAGTATTATATTAATCTTCTGTGTAGGTGCTACACTTTAGTTTTTTGATGGAATAATGTTGAGTAAATAGAAATGTCAAACACTGTAGCAAGGTTATTGATATGCAAAGCACATCACTTCCATTTTGTTAATATCAAATAATTTGTACCTGCATCTATACATTTGAAACAGTGCAATGTCTTTATGTCAGTATTTGTGTTAGGGAATTTGAAAGCGGCATTCCAACAAGAAAGCATAGGGTTGGTTTTTTGGGGGTTTTTTTTGGCACTTGTCCTGGTATGGGTGTGATTAACACCCTAGAGTTGGTTCAGTTCCTGGGGTCCCTCCTCCCCATTCTGTACAAGATCCGGAAGGAGTTGAGGCGCAGGGGGCACACCACGTTGCCCAGGGACCCAGGGAGACCTCAGGCTACACGTATGTGTGGGGCTATTTTGAACCAATTGGTCAGTTAGAGAATGCTGGATACCTATTGGTCAGTTTCACGCGCTCTTAGAGGGTATTTAGACAGGGTCCAGCGACCGTTAGGAGTTGTTCTTCATTCTGCCCTCGTCCTGTGAGGAGTTCCAGCCATGTGCAGCAGCAAAGGCAGCAGCGGTATCACAACTTAAGAGAGAAGTGGCAAGGCAAACCCCCCCTTCTCTCTCTCTCCTTCTCTTCCTATCTGGGATAAGTTGGTCCTTTTCTTTTTCCCTTTCTCTTGGGGTGAAGCGTTGTTCCCCCTCATGCCCCGTGGGTTTTATAGGCGCGGCTGGGGTCTGTTTTGTATGTAAGCTCTCTGTTCCCTAAGTTCTGACTGTTAAACTGTTTATCTGGTGTTTTAAGCAACTCGTGCATTTATTCCTGTCAACTGTGTATCCAAAGAACCCGGGGGACTCCAGGACCTCCCTCCGCGGCTATCAACACTAATTAAATTGATATCCCGTGACACACTTTTTGAGCTATGCAGTTCTCTTGGCCTGCTGTATAGTAAACCATTTTCCTGACTAACGTCTTGGTACTATGAACTTGAAAGATCTTGGGGAAAAATGTTTTGATTGTGTGTATTTTAGATCTTCAACTAAAGTATCATATCTTACCATTAAATTTCATGAATTTTAACATGGTACAAATCAGTTAAACATACAGGATTATTTTTTTTTTGCCTTAACAGGACTATGGTGCTTTGTTTTCTGAGCAGAACACTGCAACTAGCAAGGCATTCATCCAGACCACTTGGGAGACAACTCTCTTCAACCAGCACAAATAAGCCAGTGTTGACTTTATTCACCAAGGTAAAAGTTATCTACAGAATAAAGCTAGGCAAGACGGTGTATTTGTCAGCTTTGATGTATGTGAATCCCAGATGAAATAGCTTGTCCACTCTTGATGTCCCCTTCATTTTTTTGTAGTATTGGGCAGTTTACTTAAGGTACATTTTTTACAGTGCTTTACAGCAAAGTCCCACAAGTAAGTACTTAGGGTGTACAAATTAAGATTTCAAGATAGTTGTGCCTCAGTGATACTATGGTCCATTTACTAGTTGAAAATTTTCTCTTAACTGCCAGTAGAAATAGAAAACAAAGGTGAGTTGTTATGTAATGTAATCTGCCCAGGGTAAGCATCAACAGCCAAAGTATGTTCCTCAAAGCACTCGTGCTTAATTCCAGCACTACCTGTGGGAGTGAAAATATATTCAAGAAGTGTTGGTAACACACTAGGAAGAAGTAGTTTGTTCTTTACCCCCTTTTTGCTTTATTGGTAGGGAATAATGAGCTTACCTGTGGGTTAATAATTGTAAAAACGCTCTTCATAGGATTTTTGTTTCTGAACATTTCTAATTAGTAAGACACTGAATGAAATCAAGTTTTCCAACAGTAAAATTATAGTTCTTTAAAGTGGCCTCTTCTTTAATGTGTTTTTAACGGAAAATGCAGACTATTTTAAAATAAATCTAATCTACGTTCTTAGTTGTTTCTTCCCTCCTTTTTATTTTGAAGGAGAAAAGAGGAGGAGACAGGAGAGAACTGTGGCTTCTGCAGCCACTTCAAACTCATAGAGGCTAGCACTACCAAATGATTTTCCCCTAACAGGCTACTGGCTCATTTTAAGCCAAGTCAAGAGCAACAACTGCTATAGATTAAAAAAAAAAAAAAAAAGTTTTGGTTTAGTAGTTTACTATTAATTCTCAGCAGTTCTGTCTAGCTGTGCTATGTAGCTGTTTGAGTGCTTATGCTAATGCACAAGAAGCAATGACAGGAAGTGGATCTGCTTCCCTCAGAAACCATGCCATCTTAAAATGACTATGAAACTTAGTCTAAGTTCTAGTGGGTTTGCAGTGACCTGCCCCCCTCGCCTCACCTTTTTAAACCCCAGCTAAAACTCAGAAAAAAACCACTGGAAGTTAATAA
>VWZI01011552.1:209-24785 GCA_013396835.1 Psilopogon haemacephalus
AGAGTTATGATCAACATGTTCCTTGGGAAAAAAAAAAAAAAAATCACTAACCTAGTTCTCATTCAGACTTGAGGGACTTGTTTTTTCAGTTTTTCTTACCTCTTAGGAGAAAAAAATGCATAAGTTTTTGTTTGGAGACATGTAAATTTTGAATTCCATTAAAAGACACTGCCCTTTTGTGAGTCTCAGAAGTTCCTTTCCCATATCAGGACCAATCTGCAACAAAGATGTGATATGATACTGAACACTGAAGCTTTCTTTTCCTGAGAAAAGATTTTATATATATATATANTGCCTTGTGCAAAGTTAAAATAGCCAGCTTGATACCTTTTCTGGAGAACAGAATAGTGAATCAGGAAACCTGCTGTAAGAAAACATTAGTCAATGTGCAGCACAAGAGCTGATTTGCTTTGTTTTTCTTTGTGTGTAGACTGAGCCAGGGTCCTAGAAAATTATATTTTCTCCCACACATTGTCACCTCTCACTCATCTAAGGAATTATTCTCCTGGTAGAGAAAATCTGATTCCTTATGTGTATGGAGAATCCTATGGCTATCCCATGGCTAAAACATTGTTCTTTGGGGAGGATAAATTAATGGTGAAGAACTCAGATAGAGTAAAAATTATATAGACAAAATTAAATGGCAAAAACTGTCCAGCCTGCCAATGTATCTGTTCTGCTGTCATCAATTTATTTTGAGCATGCCTTTTTCTCTTCATTTTTGCACTCATCCTGAGTACACTGTGCTGCAACAAGCAAGAACTACTCAGCAGATGTTTCTGCTTTGTGAACTCTGGCATTCCATACTTGGATGCTTCTTGACAACTAAAAATCCTGACTGGGATGTTTCATTTTTCTCACATGAGCTTTGGGAACACCACAGAATAACATCTAATCAGTACTAATTCCTGTAGCTTGTATTAATATTAATTACTCAACTTCGGGGACAGAACATACCCTTAGCAAATTTGCAGATGATGCTAAACTAGGGAAATGCTTAACATACTGAACATCAGAGTTACAATCCAAAGAACTTAAGTATTGGTATGAACAAGAACTTCAGGAAGTGCAGGAAGGGGAATGCAAAGTTCTATACCTGGGGAGGAATAATACCAGGCATCAGTGCAGGCTGAGAACAGACTTCCTGAAAGGGGTCTGAGAGTGACAGGGGATGCCAGTCTGTGAGTTAGCAGCGCACTTAAAACAACACAGTCTGCCCAGCAGTCAGTGTCAGGTGCACTGTGGTCAGCAGTACAAGAGTAGGTGATAATTTGACACTGGTGAGGCTGCACTTCAAGGAGTTTAAAGTTCATGGACTGTGCAGCCCAAGAGACAAGGAAACTAGAGAGAGTCGAGTGGATGACTAATAGGATGATCAGAGGTCTGAAGCAAGCTTGATGAAGAGATTATGGATCAAACTAACAGTAGCATACTTGGCCAAGAGCTACAGATGTCTGGGAGAAACTCTTCTCAACATTTCCATATGGTGTAACAAAGAGAAACACTCATACATTGCAATTTTGGAGGTTCAGGTAAGATATTAAAAAAACTTTCCTGGAGAGTGGTGCAGAACTGGAACCCAGAGAGGTCAGAAACTCTCTGTCCTTAGAAGTTTTCAGAGATCAGCTAGGCAAAGCAGCAGCTAAGCTCATCTTGTGTTGTCAAAAACCCTGCTTCTTGTGGGAGGCAGAACTTGAGGCAATCAGAGATACCATCCAGCCAGGAATTCAATGATTGCATGAACTTGAGTGATGTGGTAAGCGAATCTAAAATAATCCTATTACAGTTGAAGTTTAATTGAACATCTTATGGTCACGAAGTGTGACTGAGAAGTGAACTGTATCTTCACGTACATTGGGGAAACTATTCTCCCAAACTGTGCTTCATGTGTTACAAAGCTGCAACAAAGTACATGACTCCCAGATGAGTTTAACTTAGGACAGCTTTTCTTACTGGCTTGTGCCCCACTTCTAGAGGACTTGTAGTACATGCCAACATTTAAGTGTGCATGTATTTTAAGCCTTTGCATCTATCTGTCATTTGATTAAAGTCCAAAAGTATGTGGGTAATTCTTTAATGCATCAAAACATTTGGCAGTCCTTAGGTGGCTCCTAATGACTGTTCGATTCCTGAGGTACCTCAGCTGTGGCTAACTTTGAAGAATTAAATCAAACTGAATGTGTATTTCATATTGTGCACATCTGTGTTCCATATTCAGGTTACCAGTTCACAAAATAACATAATCTATTTTCCAAGTGGAACTTCCATGAAAATACACGCTGCTCCTATGTCCTCACGAGTGCACTCCTTCCCAGAAGAAAACACCTGCAGAAATAATATTTCTGTAAGAGTGTTTGCTATCCCTTACAAAATCCATGCAAAACAGCAAAAGTACTTTTTATGAAGTAGAATTTGCAAGAATGTGATGATATTCTGTAGTGCTTCATCAGCTTCTTGTCGTGTTGCAATAAAGACAAGAACGTTATGTTTCTTATAGAACTGATTAATTTGCTCTCACACAAAGATTTTTCACAGTATCATGTGTCAGTATGAGTGAAAACTGTAAAGCCTGAATTCAAAGTGTGTTTTAGTTCTGTGGAAACCTTTGCCAAGGCTCTTTTTTGAGTAACTGCAGAGGGGAGGACATTATATGTTGAGACATTCTCATTTGACTGCAGCATTTGAATGATATGTGTATCTGTAAGAGTGTGAGTTTTCACCTCTTAAAACTCAGATGCCCACTGGGAAGTTCAGTGTACTTTTGTAGAATTATTTTCTATTTCTCTTCCTGTTTTCATAACCTTTTTTTTTTTTTTCTTTTTTTTTTTTCTTTTCCCCAATGTGCTGTTCTGCTGTTCTTATTCCATGGAGACAGTGATTAAATCTAGTGTAGATAAACCCTTTGCTGTATTTGAGCCCCATTTTCTTACCCGTGCTTTCTGGTAGGCTTGAAAGGATTGCAAGAAACCATTTGCAGGTGAATTGATTGTGGACAATTAACAAAGCAGGAATTATAAAATATGTAGTTCTTTAATTTCCAAAAAGGCCCTCCCACAAACTGTGTGCAAACTAGTTGAATTTAGGTCCTAATTCGGTTGGGAAAAATCATCAAAATTATGCTTACAGGCAATTTAGTATCAGAATATTGGGGAAAGTTTAGCCACAAATGGCTTTGCCCCACTTACAAATAGGCAGCCTGGAGCCGTAGGCAAAGTCTGTTTTACTCACAGCAGTGGAGTAGAATTCAGAGATAGTCCCTGGCTCCTTCGTGGCAGTGTTGGAGCTGTTCAGCATCTTGATATCCATTGAGAGGCTTCCAGATCTTCCCTGACTTTAGCAGGGTTCCTGGAAAGAGGCAGAGGATCTCTGACCTGATCCAGGTTCCTCTTGGCATGGAGGTTTGAAGAGGTGCAGGCAGGATCTCTTGCAAATGTGCAAAGAGCACAATGTGGGTGGCACTTCTTACCATGTCATGAGGCACTTAATGACTTCTCCTGGGAAACTTCAGGCACTTATGTTTCCAGGTCATTCAAGCCCAAAACATCAGGGCTAGGCTGGTCTGGAGCATGAGGTAGAGCAGACCATGTTGTCCAAGTCAAGTAGTCTGTAGAGCAGAGCAGCACACACTGAGGCAGAGCAGTGAGGCAGAGGCAGCATAGAGCAGCTCTACTGCTTGCAACTTGGCTCAATTTATATAATTTGCCCAAGTACAAAGGTTTCTGTGGCCACAGATATTCACCAATCAGAATGGCTTTTGCAAAACTGACCATATTAGGTGAACTCAGGGCTTGCTTACCCTTATTTGGGCAAGACACTAACAAGTACATAAATACCCATGGGTCCCTGTTAATCACTTTGGGAGGGGATATAACGACCCAAGCCTTTGTTCTCTTAACACTTTTGCTTCCCCCATCAGCAGAAGGACAGGACATCTAATAGGCCTACTAGCCTTCCAGGACAGCAGGTAAGAAAAAGTAAGTTAGTTAATCTCCCATTTGATGAAGGCTTCTGATCAGTAAAGATGTAACAACTATAATAAACATTACATATGTGTAACACAAAGGAAAGTTATGGTGTCTGCTGACAGCTTTTTCAAAAAATATAGTACTTTGAGATAAAAAGTCTTCTTGATTTGAACTTTGGCTTTAGAAATATGTAAAGTAATGTTTCACAAATGCAAAATTTTCCTGCAAAACCTTCGTCCAGCATCCTGTTGTCCAGTGTTGTGTCTTTGGCTTCAGACACAGATATTTTCTTAGTGTAACTGAATTTGTGTTGCTGTAATATGAATTACATTGTCCAGGAGAGGAAGGTTTGAGTACTGTGACTTTTTGTTTGATCTTCACTCATGTTTTAATTTCCATTTCAATTATGTATTATAGGAAGCTATACAAAATTAGTGTCAAGAAAAAACAGAAAGGAAAAAAAAAATGCTCAAACATGCAAGATTCTCCAGAGTCAGCTCATTCAACCATTATACTAAATACATTTGTACAGGGTTCTTTTTGTCTCATCATTTTATCCTGAAGCTGTGATTTAGTCAAATGAAAGAATGGAAAAGTACCACATGCTGTAATGGATGTGTGCACAAAACAGTAATTTGTGCCTTTTCCAAAGCTGTTCCATTGTCCTGTTTTCAGGCTGCTGGACAATGTATGCAGCTCAGAGATGTGTGTCTTGAAAAAGAATCATTTGTCAAACAGCAAGTAAGTATTTTTTTAAAAGCTTCTATTGCTGTTAATGTCTGTGGAGCTGAGATCTTCTCAAATGAGTATCTCTGAATTAATATAAAGCTGTATGCGTAGATAATTAGGAGATTCCTAGGTAAAATATGTACTTTAAAAAATAATCAGTTGTTATTGACATGAATACTTGATGCTGAAGATGCCATTTGATGTGTGGCTAAACATTAGGACTCATAAGCAAGTATCTGTTATTTGGAAAGAGAGACTGGAAGTAAGGATGATATTCAACTGTAGATTGTAGCCACCCACATCAGGTACCTGGGCTGCAGCAAGAGCAGTGTGGCCAGCAGGGCAAAGGAGGTGATTCTCCCCCTTTACTCTGCTCTCGTCAAACCCCACCTGGAGTACTGTGTGCAGTTCTGGAGATCCAAACACAAGAAGGACATTGTGGAGCACGTCCAGAGGAGGGCCACGAAGATGATCAGAGGGCTGGAGCACCTCTGCTATGAGGACAGGCTACGAGAGTTGGGACTTTTCAGCCTGGAGAAGAGAAAGCTTTGAGGAGACCTTATAGCAGCCTTCCATTATCTGAAAGGGGCCTACAGGAGGGCTGGGGAGGGACTATTCACAAGGTCTTGTTATGACAGGATGAGAGGTAATGGGTTTAAACTGGCGGAGGGGAGATTTGAACGGGATGTTAGGAGGAAGTTCTTTCCAGTGAGAGTGGTGAGACACTGGCACAGGTTGCCCAGGGAGGTTGTGGCTGCTCCCTCCCTGGACGTGTTCAAGGCCAGGTTGGATGAGGCCTTGGGTGACCTGTTCTAGTGGGAGGTGTCCCTACCTATGGCGGGGGGTTGGAACTGGATGGTCTTTGATTCTGCAAAGAAAACAAAAATCTGGAAAAATACCATAGTGTATCTTAAACAGCTCTGTGGACCTATATGCAGGTAAATTCATGAGCCCTAGATCTCCACTGAGTATATTAGCAGTTCTGACATCCAGGCCACAGGTAAATACCTACAGATAGTCCTCCAGATTTCTGTATTTGAGGTGGAATGACTATTCTAAGTGCATAGTCTTCACCGAAGTTGAGCAGAGGTACAAAGCCATTTTAAATATATAGCTAAAGATCCATTAATTATTTATTCCTGAATTGCTGTGCTTCTTAAAGGTGAGGATTTAATTAATAGCCATAATGATCCAAAATCTGAATTCACCATCTGGGCTAACAGTTACACAAAAATAGCCCTTCTAGGTAATGTCATACTTGGTGACTTACCAGATGGTTCTGGCTTGTATAAGAATTAACCTAAGTATTTGTAAGATTTCTTTGGTCTGGGTAAGTTATGGTATTCTCTTCTTTGATGTCTCTTGTAAGAGCTCTGAGTGTAGACTGCTTTCAGAGAAGCAAGCTCCTTGGATTCAAGTATGTTCTACATGGATGTGGACAGATAAGGTTCACCACTTTTTTTGCTGTTTCCCAGAGCACAGTATCTCTAGGCAGTCTGTTTAAAAGTTTGTTTTCCCAGACACTCTGAATATAAGAAGATTGGTACATACTGACAGAGTTTTCACTTTCAACTGTGCAAGAGAATCATGAGCCTAGAAAAACAATGAAATATCTGAGTTTCTAGCCTTGCACTGTGTTCTTTGGACTTAGGCCAGGCTTTCAAGATAGCTATAGTTCCTCCTATGCATATCCTTTGTACAGACCATTTTTCCTCTCCCTAATTATTCCTTAGTGTATAAAACCAAATACCTGGTAGGCTGAAGCAGTAAACTGACTTCTGTGAGATTTTTTACACATACCCCTAGTATTTTTAAAGTAGGCTTCTGAAAGTACTTACCTGTCAGATCCCAAGGTAGATCAGTCTGCAGTCAGGAGCAGTTACCCTAATCTTATTCCTATATAGTTTTGTAGAGGTCTGAACATCCTCATCATTACCTCCTGAACTATTCACCTTCTTTCTCACTTTCTCACTGTGACATTCTTGTATTTGAATTGCTTAGTCAAACAGTTATGACAACAGTCTCACACATGCTGAGAAAGCACACATGAGGCACCAGGTACAATTCAGCCTGTCCCTTATTCCTAATCTACCTCTGTCCATTGAAGATTACTGTGTTAAATCTCTGGTTCAGAGAAGCTTTCAGTATTACACTTTGATTCCATTCCACAGCTAAAGGCCTGGTTATATTTGGAGTTTTCAAAAACAGCCCAGCAGACAAGTGTAGTGAGTGTAAAGCATTAGCAAATAAGCCCTATTTGTGGTTCAGTTACCTATCTCACTGTGTCCAAAATATTTGTGTGGTTCGACTATGGGGAATAACTCATATCAATTTTGGTTTCTTCACCCTACCTGCTGTGTTATGAGTTTTTTTTCCAGAAAATTACCTTGCAGCAGAACACTATAGTATCTTGGGTGAAACCAGCAGCTGGCAAAAACTACAATCTGGGTATTTTCAAGGGGAGATCAAATTACACAGCTAGCTGTAGAAAGTGCAAACTGGTTGGTGCTTATCTATTTTCGCAAGTACATCATTTGGGAAAGAAACTTGCTTAGCTAATCTGTAGCTGTCATGGAAATGCAATTTTTCCTTCCTCTAAACCAATAGCTGACGTCTGGCAAGCTTGCTTGTGCACCCATGCATTCAAGTCTAGCAGTTTCCATGGAAACCCATCAAACTGTCGCACCAGTTTTCTAACATGCTTCACAAACACAGGACAAGCTGTTTTGCACAAAATTTCTGTATAATTTTTTTTTTTTTCCTATCTGGATACAATTCAGTAAGACTAAATGTTTGCAAGACTGCAAGAATTGCTTCTTATTCCAATGAAACCACCTCATTTACACAAAAGCATGCAGGCTAAGGCTTTTGGAGCCTCACTGGAGAATAGATTTTAGGCTGTTGAACTCCTCGTGTTTAGATGAGAAAAAAAAAAAAGTTATTTTAAAAATGTATTTATACTGTGTTTCCATTAATACACTACCTATGTCTTTTGTTCCTTTCTGGGAAGATATTTCAGTTCCAGACAAAATGCCAGACATAGCTATCTCTTTTGAGACACTTCCATACTGACTTTGAATTTAGTTAGATCAATTTTGTCAAGTTTCAGAACACGATCTCTCTAAGAACAGAAGATGGGACTCAGAGATCCAAGAGGTCTTGTCCACTCTGGCTTGAAGCCCATCTGATGACTGAAAAAACCCAGGCTTCTTTGATTATGAATAATTCAGATTTCAAGATATACACTAATATGCACAACAAAAAAGGTTTTAGTGGATCTTCAGAATCTCAGAGTCAACTAGTCTTGTATTCTTATAGACTATCTGAACATGTAAATTTCAGATATGGTCCAGTGCTTGTATTCCTCTCAGGTTTTCCATCTGAATAAAACTCATGGCATGTACTCTCCCCCCTCCCTGTGCAACTCAATATATATTTATTATTCAGTTAGTAGCAAGGCTTTCCAATGAATAAATATATGAGCAATTTTTTATTTACACAGTGCTCATTTTAAAAACTGATTCTTGGAACTTGCCAGCTCCTAGAAATGAGGAGTACGTTCTGGGATGGTTGTCTTTTTAACAACAGCAATCATTTTTCTACATTTCTTTCTTCCCTCTGCAGTACTGTTTTATTGATACCAGTAGTTGGCCCTTATTTATACTGGAGAAGCATCAAACACTATGAATTTATCCTGTGGAACCACAATAAATTGTTAACAGCATGTGTGAGATGAAGCTCAAAGAAGAGTTTCAGAGAAAATGACAGTTATTTGGCACAAGCCACAGAATTAAAGCAGAGCAAAACTTAAAAGAATGTCTTGGCCTGTGCATATTTACAATGGAGATAGAATGGAGCTGGTAGCTAAAGACACATAAATTAAAGAAATTCTCATTGATTAAGAAACATCTCCCAGCTGAGCAAACTTGAGACTAAGTATCACTTACTGTAAAAGATTGAATACACCTAATATAGGTTTGCTTAATGAAAAATTTTATGTTATTTAGCATTAATTTAATTCTAGGCTGCCCATTTAATAACAATTGATATTAAACAGTTTCCTATTTAACATTAATTGAAAATCACTGATCTCCTGTTCCAGATAGTATTTAATGTCACTTATTTTGGCTAGTGACAAAAAAAGTGCAATTTTACTTTGACCCTAAACTCTGCAGAAAATCAAGAAGCACAGATCAGCCAGTAGAGCTATAAAACTTAATATAATTGTGCTATTGTTGGGGAAAAAAAAAAGCCATCAAAGCCCTAGAATCATAAGTAAATGCTTCAAACCCACAAACCACAAAGGATACAGTGAGGGGGTACTACAGTGCCTATAAACTGAGTCATACTTTTCTTCTTACTTTTCTTAACTTCCACACCCCACCCCNGGTGGGGTGGGGTTTTTTTTGTCTGTCTGGTTTCTGGTTGAGTATGGCAGAAAGTGGTGGTACTTAGGAAAGGAATTTGTGTTTGATCATCATGTTTCCCACTTTAAAGTCTAAACTCACTTTCTCATTTTCCAGAGTAGATGATACTGGTCTGTCAACAAAAACTGATTGCATAACCTCTTAATTTATATTCCCTATTTGGCTACCTCTCTGAATCTACACTCAGAATATACCTTGTCAGGTCCAGGCAGTATGTGAACTATACAAAGATCCTCAGCATCTGACAGTTTCTCCCTATAGATGTCTATATTGCTTAGTACTCAGGTATCTAAGCTTCTTTTCAGATCCAGCATATCTTTTTGGAAATTCTATTTCCACTGCAGGTGTGTTGCTTGTATTACATGAACTGTGTGTGCAGCCTGTCCATAAACTATCTTTCTCCCTTCCTTCATGCATATATGTACACAAAGTAAAAAGGATATGTAACATCTGAAGGTAAGTTCAGCCTTGAGAAGAGAAGGCTTAGGGGAGACCTCATAACCATGTACAAGTACATAAAGGGCAACTATCATGAGGAGGGAAACCCCCTTTTTACAAAGAAACACGTGGTAAAGACAAGGGTCAATGGGTACAGTTTGCAACCAGGGAGATTCAGACTGGATTCCCAGAACAGTTTTGTCACCATTCTAACTATTAAACATTGGAAGAAACTCCCAAGAGAGGTGGTGGATTCCCCTACATATAGACAGCTTGACAGAGTGCTGGGCCAACTCATTTAAACTGTATTCTTACCGTGAAGGTTTAGACTTGGTAATCCTAGATGATCCTTGAGGTCCCTTCTAACCTGGTATTCTATGACTCGATGAATCATGATTGATAGGTGGTCCACCAGTTACATAGGTATGTAACCTGATACTAAAGTTAGGGTCTTCTTACTGCCCTTAATCTTTCTATAGTTCTGTGCTACCATTTTGTTCCACAGGATTTGTGACTCCAGTTTGGCACAAGTGTAATGGAGGGGCAAATAATTGATGCAGGATTAATTTTTCAAAATGAATATTGTTTATTAATCTTGATATTCAAAATTCTCAACACCCCATATCACTAATTTTAATAATAACTGGTTCATTTGCAATGGTCATGGAATGCATTACATAAAGGATAATTTGATCTAGTAGTAGCTAGCAATATAATATATAAACATTAATTGAACTGGAAGGTTCTTGTGGTCAATATTCTGCTTGTGGTTAGTTATCTCGCTTGCCCACTAGATGGACTCAGGGCTTCTTTCTGCTTATGGCAGAAGGCTATGTGAATTTAAAATTCTTAAGGTATTTTCTCACAAAACATTATTTCTCTCCCAACTTGCAGGGCTAACAACAGTTTAGGATGGTACCCGATCTCCTGCAGGGAATTCTGTTGATTTTCTTGTTGGCCGGTGAGTCTCCTGATTCCTCCTAGGCTCCACAGGATGCTGCGGAAAGTGAGCAGATGATCTCTGACCTGGTTCTGATTTCCCTGGACAATCTGTGTGTCCCATCCAGGGTTGCTCATCCTGTCAGGTGCAGGCAGGATGTCTTGCGATGTACAATCGCAGCACGGTGTCACGATGACTATGCAGGAGTATCTCGTGAAGGCAATTAAAGCTGTTTCCTGGTAAACTTGAAACAGGCAGTTTCCAAGAAGTTCAGCAGAGCTGTGTTATAGCTTAGCACCATAAACAATAAGGTAGTATCACTGCCAGTGGCAGAGAACAATAACGGTAGGCAGCAGCAGGCACAGATACAGTGGCAGGGTATGAATACAATGGCAAAGCATGGATACAATGGCAGAGGCACATTGAGTTACCTGCTCATCTGTTTTTATGTTAATGCCTGAGACTAATGGGCCTTTAGACATAGAATAGCCAATCAGACTGCCAGTCAGCCAAGTACACCATATTATGTTAAGCCACAGGCTTTGCTTTATCCATATTAGGGAAGAAAATAGGCCTTGCACAATGTTGACACAAGTCAAGCCATGTACTTTGTTTACCACAGGGTGCAAGCAGGAGGAAAACAAGTTTGGGCTAGCCTGGGTCTCTTAGACTCCATGGCTCCAGGTCTTTTGTCCTCTTTCCCATGGTTGCTTCTCCCCAAAACAGAAGGAAGCAGAGCAGAAAAACGTCTGGACAAGCCAGAACATGTATAGCCCTATTTTGATATGTCAGGTCTACCATGACAACAAGTTATCATGGTTATGTTTTCTGTGCATGTTCTGACTGGTTTATTTTTTAAAAGTACAAGTCAATTATACCGTTGTCTGTTTGTTAAGTGCTGGAGAGAAGCTCTAATAGCTTTCTCAGGCTTTGCTACTTCCTAGAGTCATTTCTTTTCAACGGCCAAATAATCTCCCACTCAGAATGCTCCCTCCTTACTGTAGAAACTTGAATTTTGGTGGGTCATGATTACTAACAGTGTTGTTATTAATCTCCACTGCATTCTCTAACCTTTAAAGTGAAGAAAAGCATAATTTATAATGTTAAGTAATAAAATTATGGCCCAGTCCTTCCCTGAGGGGAAATAGGCTTTCTGCACAATTCGCATTTCTTTCCTACAGCGAGCACAGTCTGTAGCAGGCTTTTAAAGGGAAAGCTAATTGGAGAGGAGTTGGAGGCAATGCGAATGGCATTACTTTCCTGTTTGCCTCATTGCTTTTGCACACAGAAAGTGAAGGATGAATTCAGGAATATGCTAATTGTAATGGGTCCATTTTGAACGGTAGCTTGATGCATCCATTGTGAGCACCACTGACAGATCATCGTGTTTCTGATTCAGCTTACATGCAAATGTCCATACATCTGAATCAGTTTGAGGCACTGCACACATCAAACTTACTCTCCCAGTGCCTGCATTGACAATTCATCTTCTGCAGTAACGTTTGACAAACATAAAATTATGAAAAGGCCAAGTTTGGGGTCTCTTGAGATTAGTTTTGACCTCAGCTTTGACAGCAAATCAAGAAAATCACTAGTTGTATGCATTTTGTGAGTCCATTAAGCAGCTGAGGCCTGGCAAGTTGCTGTTATTAGTAGGATTACTGATAGCAACCTTTCCTAGCTAATGGAAGCCATCATTGACATTAGAGTCTTAAAAATCTCAGAAAGGATTGCATCATTGCTGGGTCAGAATAAATAGATGCAGTGACCCACTGAGGTCCTGTGTGGGTGATCGGGGGCTATTCAAACTGGCAATTCTGTTGTTTTGAAAACATGAGGATGATCTTTGAGGTCCCTTCCAACCTAAGCCATTCTATGACTCTATGACTATTCTCATTGAGTCCTGATCCTTGAGGTAGTAGCATTTCAGGAGAGATGAAGTCTTCCATGAGGTTTGTTGTATGTTGTTCTTCATTGTGACCTGAAATCTCTAAAACTGCATTGCTGATCTGATGACTGTGGTGTCTTATCCAGCTGGAACAGAAAAGTAATGTCTACCTGAACATGATTTTGCAAGGTCAAATTGGGAGATTCAAAGCAATATTCCAGAATGGCTCTTACCTGAAGAATGCCATAATAAGAAGGGCGATATTCTTCCTAAAGGTAAGTTTGTGGGTTAGCCCAACCTATGTCTCTCTGCTATTTGCAGAAGTGATGTAACGGCACTTCTTCTTAGGCCATCATTTGTCTGCACAAAATACTCAATCCCATCATTCTAATTTGTTCTCTCTGTCACTCCAACTTAATAATAATAATAATAAGAAGAAAAATCTTATCCAAACGTCTATATTTTACCCTTTCTACCAGCAATAAATTACACTTATGCTACTCTTACTTATACTAACAAGTACCTTACCTTGAAGGCAGCCAGTATCAGTGCTGAAGCTACTTATGTAGTAAAGGTGTCAGAATCTAGTTTTATATGCACACCAGAATAAGGAAGATCAGTAAACGGAAGCTTAGGAAAAGTATAAGAACTGTATGTTATGAAATGATCGTGTCTGGGAGAGTTATAGGTGTGGATTGGAGTCTCCTTTCCTAATTTTACCTTTTTAATATAAACTTCTATATGGCAGTTACAGACAGAAAGGGAGGAATGACTCTAGCAGGAGTGCTTGGCATTAATGAAGAGGGTGATCTGTGCTCTCCTCTTTTGAATGCAGTGAAGGTGCCTCTTGTTTGCCCCTATAGATAACAGATTCTTTATGCTTTTGACAACTTAGAGCTACAAATCTAGACTTTGTCTCCATCAATGTAAGTATTTTTCCTGTAAAGACAACCTTACAGAAAAGAATGTAGTGGCTTGGTTTGTGTTTTTTAAGTCATGCTGGTTTTAACTAAGCCAGGGTTCACTTTCTTTAAGATAACTTTTTTTTTTCTCAAGGTTTGATTTAGTCCATTTAGAAAGGGAGAAAAATATTTTGAAATGAAAAATAATGTAACATGAGGAGAATGAAGCTGGGACCAAAACAGATACAGGCCCATAGACAGCTCCACTTTATTGCCAGAAAGTCAGAAATCCTCTAGCCCCATTCCCATGCAGGTGTTTGTGTGCCCTAGCTCTGCCCATTCACCTCATTGGTCAGCAATGGTGGCTTCTGCCTATGTACCTGTCTCCAGCCCAACACTCCCAATACAGAAAAATACCTCATCTACCTCTTGGCATTTGCTCTTCAGTAAGACTTTGTATGACTATCTGGTAGCAAGGAATTTCCATGCTGTTGCAAGACTAGGGAAACATCAGTCAAATAAAACTGATTACACTTCCCAAAAGGGAAAAAAAAAAAAATTAAAAAAAATTGGTATCTGTTAGAAAAAATTTAACCCCGAGACAATTAATAAAATTACTGGAATTACAGGCAACATGGTCCTGTTTCCCTACTCAATTTCTGTTTTGGTTGTAGAGTATGTCAGTTTAATTTTTATTTATAATTTTTTAAAACTCACAGCCAGCTGAGCTACATGTGTTCATCCTTAGAAACAGGCTACAATTTATCCTGAGTTGTTTTGTGTGTTGTGCATGCTGTTACTGTCTTACACATTTGTGCCTTTTAGCATCTTGTGGTACACTTAGTGATAAACTTTAGTACCTTAAGAGTTGTCCTAAAGTCTTCTAGGCATAATCATCACTGAAGATGACTTATGATTTGAAGAAGTGAAGACAGTAAGGCAGTAAAGGACAGGGTTTGAGCTTCACAGTAGCAAAAGACACGATGTAAAGAAAATAGCTCTTTTAGTGAAGAAAGAGACAAATTTATTTATTGAGAAACAAACAAACAACAAAATAATCAATGAATGAAGCCGTTTCTTAGGAGGTAAAATCAAACTTTATTCCAGGCATGAGTTCTACAATGCCTGTTTTTTCCTTTGGAGGATTCCTTTACTCAGCTGTACAAAGAGCTTTGGCAGGTTAGCTAAAACAATGACTTGTACTTGGTGATAGAGTACAGTGACTGCATCTTGTCTGTGGGCCTTATGTGGACAGAGGCAAAGTTTTAGAGAAGCTCCAGCTGTCATTTTTGCTCAAAGGAAGTGAACTGTTCTGGATGCCTCATGACACTGATCTTCTGCCCTCCCCAGGCAAAAGTCTTATTACATATTACATACTTATTACATATATATAAGTGCAAAATTGTGTGTCTGTGCCAGACAGTAGATTTAAGGGTCACATTAGAAATTGAAATTTTACTTTCTTTTTATTTATAAGACATAAAGCAATTTTTGTGTCACTAATTTTGTAGATATTTGCAGTTAAGTCTGATCTCACCATCTCTGAACTCATCTCCTCCTTTGACTGCATTTGAGCTTCTAGTAAGAGAAAAATATGCTGAGCTTGTGATATCCTTAGCAACATATTATCTTGACATCAAATGCATGGTCAAACAAGGTTAGGTGCCTTATTGCAAGAAGAATAAGCTTTTACAGGAAGCCTGCCCGTTGAGCTAAACATTCCCATCACTCCAAGTTCCTTCAGGAGTGTTAGGCAGTATACATATGTCCAAGTGGTGCATAGACTAAAGCAGAAGTCCTTGGTGTCCCTTCTGGCTCTAACAATTATATGATTCTATGAAAAGCAAAGGCTTCTGCAACACACCTCGAATAGACTGAAGGTCAGGCAGATGTGTCAGCTGGAGAGTTATATTTTTCAAACATTTAAAAAACTAATTAATAATCAAGGGTATTCTAGGAAAGTAATGCATTCTGTCCTGCAGAAAGTTAATAATTTTTTTTTCTGAAATTGAAGTCACCTAGTTACCTGAACATTTCAAATTATATTTCAAAGAGATGCTTTCTTACAATGTCAAGCACATTTAAGAGTGTAGATATAGTTAAACCTGGAAGAATTTCTACTGAATTGTGATTGATTCTGCATTCTCAAAAAACTGTGATATTAAAAGTGTCCCATGACCTGTTGTGCTGTTGGCCACTTAGACTGTCACGGTGGTATGCTGGTATTGTTGTATTATTTATAAGTGTAACTGTGAAGCACTACTTACTGAAGAATCAGTCGCTTATTTTTGTTCATAGATTTTTCATTGATTACTGCTTTTATATTACTTTTGCCAACCCCCCTCTCCCCCATCTCCCCTCCACCTCCAGTAACTATACACAAACCCCAAATTATAGCTACCTATTTGTGGGGGAAAAGTGGGGAAATATTTGTCTTAGTTTCCTCATGCAATTGTTAGCTGCAAGCCAGAAGAGTGGATGAGAGAGCCAGAAGGTGTTAGGCAAGGGCTATTCCAGCCTGTTAGGTATATTAGGGGATGGATACCTCTTGATGGTCACTGTGCTGGAAGCTTTGGCTGCTCCCATTTGAACAAACCACAGGCATATATGCATCTTACGTAAAGTGTTAGGGAACACTTTTGCTGCTGTTCCACCCGGTTTGTTTCTCTGTTCTCCAGATAAACTAACTGTTGAGGGAAGCAATGGTGAGGCTGCAAGCAGATCAAGGACTAGGGAAGAAATTGCAGTGTTAAGTAGATTCATATTATTTTCCTGACACCAGCAGCAAACTGAAATGCTGCAGAATCCACAGGGTTGGTTCTGCTCCCACACCTCCTGCAGCTCAAGGGAAAAAGCTATTACCCTGCAAGCAGCTTTCCCCTGCTTACATTGCAGGCAAAGAGGTGCACAGCCCTTTTGTGGATGCATTAATGCTTATGTAGACTGCAGAGAAGTTTCTTGCTTTTAACATTACTGCAAAGTGCATCCAGGATGGTCTAAAATCATAGACTCTTGGTTTATGTTGGAAGTGACCTCAAAAATCATCTAGTTCCAACTCACTGCCATAGGCAGGGACGTCTCCCATTAGAACAGGTCTCTCAAGACCTCATCAAACCTAGCCTTGAACACCATGTGGCTTTTCATAATTGAGAGCTCATAAAGATCCATGAAATCGTGCTATGCTTTTTTATACCTCAAAGTTTTTCCTGGGCTAGTTCTTTTGACTACTTGGAGTATTTTTTTGTTTGTGGAATGATCATGATGAAAACACAACTTCTTCCTTTAGTGAATGTATAGGCTCTTATGACTATAGCAATTAAACTATTGCTGTTGGAGCGAATATATATGACAGGAATTTGTTTATCTATATTCAGAAAGAGCTTGAGGATGAGCCAAGTGGAAAAATAACTACTGGAAATTTTCTAAATTCTTGAAGTGAAAATGCTGTAACTAAACCAATGGTGATGCTGTTTTAGGTAATGTCTCTTTTACTAAAGAGAAAGCGGGATACATATTCACATTATATTGTTTTTGCCTTCCCAGATGGCCTTTTCTGGGAGCTGGAAAATTTGCTTCTGCTAGAAATTATTGATGAGTTTGTCTTTTGTTTGTTTTTAAAATTGTCAACATTGTGGAGAAAAGCAGAATATTTTCATCTCTGATGTGCTGCTATCAGCAAAGTAGTGGCTACATATATTAATTCATTTTTTCTTGCCCACTTACAACTTTTCCCTCTTCCCTAAGAGGTGAAGAATTTGAACTACTAGGAAATGTAAGAGAATATTTTGTTGAAAAAAACATGTTTTTTAATTATTTGAATTAGACTTTAACTAAGCCACAAAAGGAGAAAGAAAGTGCAAGAAAATGGAAGAGAAAAAGAGAATTAAACATTGCTATCCATCATCTGCATTAGTCTAGCTGCACTGACTTAAGAATTCTGATTTCTCTTAATTAGTCTTGGTAAAATTTTTGTGACCATCTGTTGTGACCTTTTACAAGGCATTGTAGCATAGCATTACAATGAAAGGGCACTTAAAGTTACTGAGGGTTGTGCCACATCTTAAAAGATGCCTGTCTGCCTCTGTCTTTAGAAATCTACTTCCTGAAACAGCTGTACTGCACCACTGGATTGTGAAATATCATAACAAGTCAAGGATGCTTCTGAAATGCCATCCGCGTTGTATCCTGATGGAGTGATACCTGCTGATCTGTAGCTTCTGCATTGCAAAAAGGAAGAAATTGGCGTAATTCAGAGGTGATGCAAAGAAAATGTGAAGGCAAAGATGAATTTTGGGCACATCATATTTTTTTTTTCAGCTCATAATATTCAAATAATTTCACCTTATTATTTCCTGCGTCTCTCAAGAAAGTTGTTCCCTGCAGCTCTAGCAGTATGCAGAGTGAATACAGATCATTTGTCAATGTGTCACTGACCTAGTTCAGAATAATCTGTGGAGTAGCTACAAGTTCCAGATGTATTTTTCTGGTGAAGCAGTGAAGGTGGTTTTATTGCAGATAAACTGACAATGGAAACAAGATCTCCCTTTCCCTTGCATCTTTTCTGTGGGCAGCAGTTTTCCTGCAAAAATAAAACCTAGATAGGGCCATGGGAGGCTTTTTAAAGGGCTGCATATGACTGAAAGTTTTGCTTTGCAACAAATGAACATACATAAATTATCAATTGCCACCAGATGTTCTGCTGGAAAAGTAAGCCACAAAAAGAGATGTGCACTCACACACTTACAGAGACACACATCTGTGCATACACGGACTACATATAGGCACACATGTATGTATCTCCAAATGCATGTAAGATGAAGTAAAATGTTTTCTGCTGTACTGTAACCATACATGTACAAAAGCTTATTAATTTCTCACTTCAGAATTTAATATCCACACCGGAGAGAACAATTAGCCAAGCATTTGCCTCATGCATTTATCATGTCAGTATTAGGGGCAACTTATTAACCTTGATAGAGGATTAAAAAGGGGGGTTGGGGGGAGGTTTGCACTGTATGGACTTGGCAATTCTCTGAAGTGAATGAAAGTGAGAAAGAGCTTAGTAAGCCCTTTCCCATTAGGTTCCTGTAATTTATGATCGCCAGGAATGTAGGACAAAGGTGGAAATGAGTTGGGACACTTGAACCTCTTTCTTTCCCCTGTGACAATTGCCATTTCCAAGATAAGTGTGGCTGTAATTATCTCACTTGAGAACTAGGGTTGTTTATCAGGAAAAATCTATTTCCTATTCTTCCTACATTTGATGGAAATAAAATACTCCTATCAGCTTCGTGACATGTAGCACATTCAATTTAGAAGAAGTCTTTTTTTTTTTCTTTTCAAGTACCTTCTCTGGTAGCACATACTTCTGAGACTATTCACGGCATAACATCATGGTGATTATTTTCTAAAGTCTTGAAGTTTCATTAGATTTTGCTGAATCCTGCAATAAACTATAAACAGGTCTGTGAGACCCATGAGTATAATTGCATTTATTTTGCTAAACTATTTTGTTCTCTTCTGTTGCCTCGGGCTGATATTTGTTTGGTTTTACACCTTGTGAAATTATTAGAAGACTGTGGGTATACACAGAAGGAAGTGACTGCAGCTAATTAGTGACTTGCTGCATTGTAAAAAACAATATTCAATTTCTTCGTGGAATCAACAGTAAAGGAAAAAAAGAAAGGTAAGGAGAAGGTGGTACATTGATTTCAATCTTCCTTTTTAAGACCTGCAAATGAATCATTAATTACAACAGGGCTGACACACCAGATAAGTCAAAGTGTAAGTATCCAGTTCAGGCCCTCCAGTGATCTCTGGCTCGTACTGGGGCAGCTGAAAATGGAGAGGGCTGAGAATACCCATGGAGCATAAGCTGAGCAGCTTACACCTGCACGGTGCTTGGCTTCAGAAAGCTGTCTGCTCCTAATGCTTCCCCAAGGCCTGTGTGTGTTTACAAGGGAAAATAGTTCATGTTTACAATCTCAGTTCCTCTGTGTCACTCTTGCAAGTGTACAAAGACAATGCAAAGTAAGGCAGAATTAGGCACCATGCGTGGGATCCAGAATATAAAACTGAACCTTTGAATTCAAGTTTCTGTTCCTCTACATGCTAATTAAGTTAAAAGGCTTGAAAAGGTAGAGGTAGTTAATTTTCTTCATAGTAGCTTGTACTATGCTAAGTTTTAAATTTATGATGAAAACAGTGTTGAGAGGACAGGGACAGTGCCATGGCCTTTTCTGCTTCTCTTGCTGCCCTGCCAGTGAACAAAGTGGGGGTGCAAAACAAGTTGGAAGAGACACAACTGGTACAAGTGACAATAATGGAACGAAGGGATATTCTATACCATGTGATGTTGTGCACAACAGCAAGAGCTGGGGGAAGGCAAAGGAAAAGGGGATGTTTGGCATTATGGTGTTTGTCTTCTCAAGTAACTGGAGTCCTGGATGGAGCCTTGATTTCCTGTGATAGCTGAATACCTGGATCCTTATAGGAAGTAGTGGATGAAGCCCCTTTTTTTTCTGCTTGTGCATGAAACTTGCACTTTAACAATTAAATTCTTTTTATCTCAACCCAAGAATTTTCTCATCTTTGCTGGGGAATGAGCAAGCAGCTGGGTAGATCTGAGCTGCCAACTATGGTCAACAGACAACAGACCTTTTTGATGCCCTATGTTGGGCATGACCCATAACCATGGGATTAGTAATCCCATACTCGTAAAATCTGTCTCTTTGGTATTAATGCTTTTGTCTTGAAATATCATTTGTCTGCAACAGTTCATCAGGTATGCAAAAAGGATCATGTTTGGACATAGCAGTAATCACGTCTACCTAACAGACTTAAGTGCAAATTAAGTGTAAAACAGAAGTGAGCAACTGTTGTGGGTTTTTTTTTTTTGGTTTTTTTTTCCTGGAAAATGTGTCCTTGTTCTGTGTGCTTAAGGAAACTGGAACTTGGATCCTTCTCTGCCCCTGCACTGAATTAACTGTAGATATAGTGCATGACATTGTAAGGGAGAATTCTCTTCAGAGGAACAATATTTTTCATGGCAATTCACTATCAGTTCATTAATCAATAGAGAACTGACTAAGTTTTCATTATTGCATACTGGAAGGGACCAAAGAAAAGCCAGCTAAAGCCCATTGCCTATTTGGGATTCAAATATGCACACATTTTTATTCACAATTAATGCAGCAGTGCACTCTGCATGATGAGCAAAATCACAGGTTCTCCCTGAAATGATTTCTAAATGTCTTGGAGGCACCCGGTTTTGTTCTTTGATTGTATACTTATGACAATAAAAGCCCTGAGGGATCCTAAATGGGACATGTATTAGATCCTTTGTTCTAATTCAATGTGAAATATCCTAGCTGCTTGATTAGAAGCGTTCATTAAGTTAGTAATTTGCTTTAATAAGTTTGTGCTAGTTCTTCCTGTGTTTTTCTTGTGCTTACAAATTCGAAGCCTCATTAGAGCAGAATAATGTTATTTTAATAATTTGTAAATTTCTAGGAATAATTGTTATTCAAGATATTCCTTCCATAACAGGAATAACTTCTTTTTTTAGGGGGGAGAGTGTTGTAGATTTGCAGAGGTGACAGATCAGACTGAATGGACTTGTGTTTAAAGTGTACATGTGCATTAGTAGCGCTGTCATTGAATCCTAAGTCTTGTGATAGATCTAAATGTAATATTTTGCATAAGATAGTGAAGGAAATAGTATATGGATGGGAAAAAGATAAAAATGAGGGTAGTAATTTTAATAATAATTTTGCATAGAGGAGTAATAATAGAAGCAGCTCATGCCACTTTGACTTCAGCTGGTATATCAATGAGTTAGATAACTGAGTAATTTCAGAGTCTCATGTCAGAAGAGCTTGATCTGATCACAGAGCAGCTGATAAGCTATAAGTCTATTGTATAAATTGCTTAGATTAAGATAAAGCAGTATTGTAATATTTGACTACCTTATATAAGGTATACTGGATAATATTATTTCAATATTTAAAGTGAAGAAAGACCATTATGAAGAAAGTGCTCTACTTATATTAAGCTTGGGGTCATGCAGAGGTTCTCATGTATTGACACTTTAAAATTAACTCTGTTAATTTAGATAATAAATTTCAGTTACATGGATAAGATTTCCTGCCTTGCTAAGTTAATTACTTTTGAATAATCATAGAATCATAGGATGGCATGGGTTGGAAGGGATCTCCAAAGTTCCAACCACCCCTGCAGTGATCCTCAACTACATCAAGTTGCCGAGAGCCCTGTCCCACTCACTTTGAATATCTCCAGGGATGGGGTCCCAACCACCTCTCTGGGCAACACATTCCAGTCTTCCACTCTCCTCATGGTAAAGAACTTGTTCCTAGCATTCAATATAAATCTACTCTTCTCTAGTTTGAAGCCTTTGCCTCTTGTCCTATAACCACAGGACTTTGCAAACAGTCACTCCATTCTTCCTTTAGGTCCTTTCTTTTAGGTTCTATCCTTTAGGTCCATTCTTCAGGAACTGGAAGACTGCTATTAGGTCTCCTTGAAGACTCCTCTTTTTCAGACTGAACAACCCAAGCTCCCTCAGCCTGCCTTTGTAGCAGAGGTGTTCCAACCCCCTAATAATTTTCGTGACCCTGCTCTTGCCCTACTTCATCAGCCCCATGTCCTTTCTGTGTTGGGGGCTCTAGACCTAGATGCAGTACTCCAGGTGAGGTCTCATCAGAGGAAACTGGTAGAATATAATCTTTACATATGATTTTTATAGCCCTTCAGATCATACGTACTTCTCATTTTCTTTTACAGGTGTAATTATTGGCTACATACCCTGTATAGGTATGGCAAAATATGTATGAAATACTACTTATTTAGTCATTGCTTTATAGTTTCAAACAAACAGTTCTTTTTATCCCTACAGTTACTTAATGCCAGTTTCTTGAATTTTCTTGATTCTTACCTAGTGTCAAGATGTGAGAGGGACAGAGCCTGTCTTGTTCATTTTCTTTTTCACACAAAACTAATTTGTTGCACATGCAAGGAATGTGCAGCATTGCCAAATGGATAACCCCATGGAGATGGACATTATGGCTGACTGTAGGGACCTTGTGCTTGGAAGCAAATTTCAGAGCAGTGGGGACATGAACACAGGTGCTTTCCATTCTTCACTGATCTATGAGCAGATTTTCCTAAATATCTCAATGAAGTCTGGCATTTAGTCCAGTGCAGAAGGAAAACAAAGGGTAAAGCTTTGGGTAATTACATTATTCAAAATGTAATCCCTTTTTGATATTAATCTACTCCCAATATTCTTGTGATCAGAATAGCATCTCTGGAGGAACTGAACTACCCCCAGGCTGAATTCCACCCACTTCATTAGCTCAGTCTGTCCAATAATTTATACATTGCTTAGAAACATCAGCCAAGACTTGCTTTAAACGGAGAGAGACCTGTACTCATATTCCTACTAAAAATCCATCACATTTCTCCCTCAGCCACCACCTGTTTTCTGTGAAACAAGGTGTCTGAAGTGAACAGAGCTCTTTGGTTTCTCTCTGCTGAAGTCACCAAATGCTTTTCTGGGGCTGTTATCCATATGCAACTTAACAACTGCAAACTGGTGAGCTTTATGTGACTGCTTCCACTGTTCTGTTGCCATCTTACCTTTCACAGGGTTGCCAGTATTTTATCCATATTTTGTATTCACCCTGACTCATGCACTTTTAATTTTCTGCAGCAAACCCCAGTTTCAGGGTTTGCTTGTAAAATGTTGTGCAATGGAGTGCAAAAGCAGTACCTCAATTAAAAAAAAAAAAAAAAGAAAAAGAAAAAACAAACAGCTTATATTTGAGGAGATGAAGGATGTTAAACTTGAGGGGCACACACTTTGCTTTCATCCAGAATAGCCTTCATGCTACCCTCTGAAGCTTTACTTCATTTGGTAATTTTCTCACCGCCTCCCTCAAGAGCATGGATCAGAGTTATTTGCCCTTGAAGGCTGCTTCTGGTTAACAGGAGTTGTCCTCCCACACTCTTAATAACTGCTTCTGGTGAGGATGAGTGAATTAAAAAGCCAAAAGCATTGGAAATGTCAGAAATATGCTTTTCTTTGTGATTTTTTTAAATGAGGTTGCAGCTTATGGTAATCAAGAAATTCCCCACTCTGGAAAAGAAAAGGGTTTTATGTTAATCTGCTGTGACATTGATTGTTTTCCTAGTGTGAAATGGTGCTGTGCCTGTGTAATTGTGCAGCAGCAACCCACATCACCTCGCTGCTGGGCCTGGAGGCTCAGAGACATGTTTGGGAAGTGGGTGACAGGGAGCTACTCTTGTTTGACATGAGCTGTCTAGCTGTCTTACAGACGTTGTATTAAAAGCCTTTCCTTTGACCACTGCTTCAGGGAAACTATAACTCTGTGTTTCCTTTTTGTACATGTAGTAATTTGTGAGACTAAGAACATATTACTACACCTTTTAAAGCATGCAACTGCAATTAATTAGAATCTTCCTATTGAAATATTATGGTATGGATAGATTAGTGCTCTCCCCTAAACAATGGTTGCAGAAAAGCTGTCTGTTTTCTCTGGGAATTTTATTGACCTGTATTTAAAAACTTTAGAACTCAACACACTGGGCTTTCATTATAGTCAAAGAATGAAAATAATGGGCAGTTTGGGATAGAAGTTTTAGAACTGAAAATTTTAACAAATTTTCTCAAAGATCATAATATTAAAATTTGGACTGTGTAACTGACCTCATTGTATTGCAGTGAGAAGTGGAATTGTCTGGAAGTGCTTGGATTAACCTTTAGTTTCAAGACTTCCATATATTGGACATACTGTTTTGTTTACCAACGATATGGTTTTCACAGAATCATAGAATCATAGAACGGTTTAGGTTGGAAGAGACCTTAAAGATCATCCAGTTCCACCCCCCCGCCATAGGCAGGGACACCTCCCACTAGATCAGGTCCCTCAAGACCTCATCCAGCCTGGCCTTGAACACGTCCAGGAAGGGAGCAGCCACAACCTCCCTGGGCAATCTGTTCCAGTGTCTCACCACCCTCACTGTGAAGAGTTTCTTCCTAACATCCTGTTCAAATCTCCCCTCCGCCAGTTTAAACCCATTACCCCTCATCCTGTCATTACAAGACCTTGTGAACAGCCCCTCCCCAGCCCTCCTGTAGGCCCCCCCCGCAGATACTGGTAGGCTGCTATAAGGTCTCCTCGAAGCCTTCTCTTCTCCAGGCTGAAAAACCTCAACTCTCTCAGCCTGTCCTCATAGCAGAGGTGCT